>JBBMRE010000193.1:0-408452 GCA_037974335.1 Prionace glauca | reverse complement strand
TAGTTCATGTGGGGACACATGACATAGGGAGATTAAGGGAACAGGAAATTAAACAAAGATTTATGGAGTTGGGGTGGAAACTAAAGGCCAAGTCTGGAAGAATAGTTATATCCGGACTCTTGCCTGTGCCACGGGATAGTTTAGAGAGGAATGGAGAGAGGGAAAGTTTGAACTCGTGGCTGAGGGGATGGTGCAGGAGGGAGGGGTTCAGGTACTTAAGCAATTGGGGCTCATTCTGGGGAAGGCGGGACCTCTATATGAGTGATGGTTTACACCTGAACCAGAGGGGAATCAATATCCTGGGGGGTAAATTTGCAAAGGCTATGCGGGGAGATTTAAACTGATTTGGGGGGGGGGGTGGGATATTGAGTAGAGGGGGTGAAAGGGAGGGGGGCATAGATGGGGAATGCAAGGCACGGCGTAGTGGGGGTGGGGCGGAGCAGGGTTTGAAATGCATGTGCTTTAATACTTTAAAGGTAGGGGAGGACCGCAGGAAACATGGGAGGGAGGTTAGACAGGAGGTGGAGAAGGGAAATGCCCAGACTGAGGGGCTGAAGTGTGTATATTTTAATGCAAGGAGTATAGTAAATAAGGTAGATGAGCTTTGGGCGTGGATAGCTGCTTGGGAATGTGATGTAGTGGCCATTACGGAGACTTGGATGTCTCAGGGACAGGACTGGGTACTTCAGGTGCCAGGTTTCAGATGTTTCAGGAAGGACAGGGAGGCTGGCAGAAGAGGTGGTGGAGTGGCACTGTTAATAAGGGACAGTGTCATGGCTGCAGAGAAAGAGGATGCCATGGAGGGACTTTCTACAGAGTCTCTGTGGGTGGAAGTTACGAACAGCATAGGGTCGAAAACTTTGCTGGGTGTATTCTATAGGCCGCCCAATAGTGACAGGGAAGTTGAAGTGCAGATAGGGAACCAGATTCTGGAGAAATGTATTAAAAACAGAGTGGTCGTGATGGGAGACTTCAATTTCCCAAACATCGACTGGAATATCCCTAGAGTAAGGGGTTCGGCTGGAGAGGAGTTTGTTAGGTGTGTTCAGGAAGGTTTCCTGACACAGTATGTGGACAAGCCTACGAGGGGTGAGGCAGTACTTGACCTGGTACTGGCGAATGAACCAGGGCAGGTGATGGATCTCTCGGTAGGAGAGCATCTTGGGAATGGAGATCATAATTCTATCTCCTTCACAATTGCATTGGAACGAGATAGGATCAGACAGGCTAGGAAGGTGTTTGTCTGGAGTAAGGGGAGATACGAAGAAGTCAGGAAGTTACTTGGACAAATAAACTGGAAGGAGGCATTCTTAGGGAAGAGTACCGAAGGAAGGTGGCGGATATTCAAGGAATGTTTGTCTAGCGCTCTGCATGACAATGTTCCGATAAGGCAAGGGGGTTTTGGTAGGTCGCGGGAACCGTGGTGCACGAAGGCTGTGTTGAACCTAGTCAGGAGGAAAAGGAAGGTATACAAAAGGTTCAGGGAACTAGGAGAGGTTAAGGATCTTGAAGAATATAAGGACTGTAGAAAGGAGGTTAAAAGGGAAATTAGGAGAGCCAGAAGGGGTCATGAGAAGACCTTGGCGGGTAAGATTAAAGAAAATCCCAAGGCCTTCTATAAGTATGTGAAAGGTAAAAGGGTGAGAAGGGAAAGGATAGGACCTATAAAAGATGAAGGGGGAAAGGTCTGTGTAGAACCAGAAGAAATGGCGGAGGTGCTTAATGAGTACTTTGCATCAGTATTCACAGTGGAAGCTGATTTGGGAGATCTTGCTATGGACTTGCAGCAGGTGGAAAAGATTGAGTACGTGGACATTAAAGAGGAGGATGTGTTAGAACTTTTGAATTCTATCAAGGTAGATAAGTCGCCGGGACCAGATGGGATGTACCCCAGGATACTGTGGGAGGCCAGGGAAGTGATTGCAGAGCCCTTGGCGATGATCTTTGCGTCGTCAATGGAGACGGGAGAGGTTCCGGAAGATTGGAGGATTGCGGATGTAGTCCCTATTTTCAAGAAAGGGAACAGAGATAGCCCGGGAAATTACCGCCCGGTGAGTCTGACCTCAGTGGTTGGTAAGCTGATGGAGAGGCTTCTGAGGGACAAGATTTACGACCATTTGGAGAGGTTTGACATGATCAGGAATAGTCAGCATGGATTTGTCAAGGGCAGGTCGTGCCTTACGAGCCTAGTTGAGTTCTTCGATAATGTGACTGAACACATTGACGAAGGAAGTGCCGTGGACGTAGTGTACATGGACTTCAGCAAGGCTTTTGATAAGGTCCCCCATGCAAGACTTCTTGAGAAGGTGAGAGGGCATGGGATCCAAGGGCCTTTGGCCTTGTGGATCCAGAACTGGCTTGCCTGCAGAAGGCAGAGAGTGGTTGTGGATGGGTCTTTTTCGGAATGGAGGTCAGTCACCAGTGGGGTGCCCCAGGGATCTGTTCTGGGACCCTTGTTGTTTGTCATTTTCATAAATGACCTGGATGAGGAAGTGGAGGGATGGGTTAGCAAGTTCGCTGATGACACGAAGGTCGGCGGTGTTGTGGATGGTCTGGAAGGATGTCAAAAGTTGCAGCAGGACATAGATAGGATGCAGGAATGGGCGGAGAAGTGGCAGATGGACTTCAACGCGGATAAATGTGTAGTAGTCCATTTCGGCAGAACCAACGGGATGAACGAGTACACTATTAAGGGCAGGGGGCTTAGTAGCGTTGAAGAGCAGAAGGATCTCGGGGTCCGGGTTCACAGGACTCTTAAATCGGCCTCGCAGGTGGAGGAGGTGGTCAAGAAGGCGTATGGTGTACTGGCCTTCATTAATCGAGGGATTGAGTTTAGGAGTCGGGAGGTAATGCTGCAACTTTACAGGACCCTTGTCAGGCCTCATTTGGAGTACTGTGCGCAGTTCTGGTCGCCTCACTATAGGAAAGACGTAGAAGCTATTGAAAGGGTGCAGAGGAGATTTACAAGGATGTTGCCTGGACTGGGAGGCATGCCTTATGAAGATAGGTTGAGGGAGCTGGGACTCTTTTCCCTGGAGAGGCGAAGGTTGAGAGGCGACCTGATAGAAGTTTATAAAATGTTGAGAGGAATAGATAGGGTGGACTCTCAGAGGCTATTTCCCCGGGTTGAAATGGTCGCTACGAGAGGACACAGATTTAAGGTGCGGGGAGGGAAGTACAGAGGTGATGTTAGGGGTAAGTTTTTCACTCAGAGGGTAGTGAGTGATTGGAATCGGCTGCCGTCGTCGGTGGTGGAGGCGAACTCGCTGGGGTCTTTTAAAAGACTTCTGGATGAGTATATGGGGTTTAATGGGATTGGGGGTTATAGATAGGTCTATAGATTGGTGGGGTTGATGCGATCGGCGCAACTCGAGGGCCGAAGGGCCTGTTTGTGCTGTAATGTTCTATGTTCTATGTTCTATGAGACAATACACATCTCTTTAAGCTATGCTGATGCTACCTCTGCTCACATTGTCTACATCTTTAAGACTTGAATAGCAGGTTAGCTGTGAAGAGTTGCATGCTAATCAGTGTTGTGTAAAGTGTGTGTGACTTTACCTGTCCTTCTGTGATCAGAACCTTGCAAACGCCTGAGGAAGGAACACAGTTTCCGAAAGCTTGCGAGCATTGTTTGCTGGAGCAGAGAGACAGGTAAGAAATTACCTGTTAAAAAAATGGTTAAATAAGTTTAAAGCACTTTCGTAGTATGAACTTACCTTGTAGAACTGTTTAAATCATTTCAAAGCAATTTTGCGGGCTTTTTGTATCTACCGCTTTAAGAATTCTAAGGGAGTGGATAGCAGGGAGTTGTGGGGGAGCAGGCTTTAAAACAGCGCCAGGTTTAAAAGCAGGCCTGGTGTAGACAGCGGGCAGCGGAGTGAGAGGGAAGCACAGTGAGCTATTAGGGCTTAGGAGCAAAAAGGGCTGGGGAGAAAAAGTTCATGTTGAAATTTTCCATACTACTACAGTGAATAATGGAGGGGCATGTGACGTGTTGTTTCTGTATGATGTGAGAGCTGGTGGACCCCAGGGTCCTTCCCAGTGACCATGTCTGCAGTAAGTGCAGGTTGCTGGAGGTGCTCCAGCTCAAGGTAGATGAGCTGGCCTCTGAGCTACAGACACTGAGGCTCATCAGGGGGAGAGAGGGTGCCATTGTCAATGGGGTGCAAGTGACATCCACCCCCCCTAGACTGGCTAACTCTAAGGGTTAGGAACAAGAGGGGCCTGCTGAGTGGAGGAAGGAGGGTGGGGAGCAGAGGAAGGAGGGTGGGGAGCGGATGCCTCAGCCTCTCAACCTGCATAACGGGTTTGAGGTTCTTGCTTCCAGTCCGGACGAGAACGAGGGAGGTGAGGTTGGTGAGCAAACTGCACACAGTACAGTGATGCAGACGCAGGACATAGGCAACGAGAAGGTGAAAAGGAACGTAGTAGTAATTGGGGATAGTGGGGTTAAGGGTTTTGACACTGTCCTTTGTCACAGTGACAAAAGTGCACAGAAGGGTGTGTTGTCTGCCTGGTGCTCGGGTCCGGGATGTCACATCTGGGCTGCAGAGGTACCTGGAATGGGAGGGTGAGAATCCGGTCGTTGTGGTGCGTGTGGGTGCCAACGACGTAGGCAAAATGCAAACTGAGGATCTGGGGAGGGAGTATGAAAAGCTGGGAATGGAATTAAGAAGTAGAACCGACAAGTAGGTTATCTCTGGGCTACTGCCTGAACCGAGTGCAGACGGGCGTAAGATTGATAAGATTAAGGAAGTGAATGGGTGTCTCAGGGATTGGTGTGGGAGGAATGGGTTTGAATTTATGGGGCATTGGCAACAGTATTGTGGTAGGTGGGACCTGTTCAGGTGGGATGGGGTTGGTCTGCACCGTGCTGGGACCAGAGTCCTGGCGAATCGTGTAAATAGGACTGTAGACAGGGCTTTAAACTAATTGGGGGGCGGGGAGGGGGGGGAGAGGGTGCGAGGGTAGGTGACATTCCGGGGTCTAAAATTAAGGAGAGGGTACAGGTAAGGGAAGAGGCTGAGGATGTCCCAATAATAAAGGGAGTAAGGGGCGTGAGTATGGTTGGTGGCGTTCTGGCAAATAGGGTCCAGGTGAAGGCTGGGATGAAGGCACTTTATCTGAATGCACAAAGCATTCGGAATAAAGTGGATGAGCTGGTGGCGCAGATCAGCACAAATGGATATGATCTGGTGGCCATTACAGAGACGTGACTGCAAGGTGACAGGGACTGGGAGCTGAATGTCCAGGGGTATCAAGTGTTTAGGAAGGATAGGCGGGAGGAAAAAGTCGGGGGGTGGGGGGGCGTGGCTCTGCTGATTAAGGGTAGCAAGTGTTTCTGACTATCCAAGCTGTCCATGCCCCTCATAACCTTATAGACTTCTCTCAGATCGCCCCTCAATCTCTGTCCTTCCAGTGAGAACAAACCAAGTTTCTCCATCTTCTCATAGCTAATGCCCTCCATGTCAGGCTACATCCTGGTAAATCTTTTCAGTATCCTCTCGACAGTCTCCACGTTCTTTGGTAGTGTGGCAAACAGAATTGAACTCTATATTCTAAGTGCAGCCTAACTAAGCTTCTACAAAGCTGCAATATGTCCACCTTTTACACGAGAGGCCACATTTCAACGACAAGGTTTGACACGTCATTGAACATAAATTTCAAAAGCAACAACTGAAAAAACAAGTGCAATTGATAAAAAAACACCATTAAGGAGTGCCAAGCAACAGAGCTAACCAGTAAAACCCTTTTGCCTTTACATTTAAGAGAGCTAGACAGGCTGATTAAACCCCCGCTGGAGTCGTGGGGACAGGGCTGAGCAAAGGAGTTGGGTTAACTGACCATGCCTCTGCTTCTCGTCAATATTCCAAACAAGCTGCTCCAGCCAGCTTCAAACAAAAAGCAATTCACAGGTTTGAATCTTCAATAATGGTGCTAATAGCAGCATCACTAATTGGTTCTAACACAATGGTTTCAATAAGAGAGCCTCGTTTAAAGATTTGAAACATATATCACACGACCCGAGACTTGGAAATGTTTAGTAAAGGGTGAAAGATTTATGCGATCTGAGGAGAAACCAGAGTCTTGGAGACTAGCAGAATTCCTTTAAGTATTAGGTTTTTTGAGTACGGGACCATCTACATAACTGTGATGTAGTGGCTGTGAGAAAGGGGAATAAAGGCAGCTGGTGTGTTGCAATGAGAAAGGCTGGGAAGAGAGAGAGCAAGAGTGAAGCTGAGAGTGCTGCGGGCAGCAAAGTGACACAGTGGTTAGCACCGCTGATTCACAATGACAAGGTTCTGGGTTTGAATCCCAATTTGGGTCACTGCCTGTGTGGAGTTTGCACATTCTCCGTGTGTCAGCGTGGGTTTCCTTGGTACTACAATTTCCTCCCACAGTCCAAAAATACGTGGGCTAGGTGAATTGGCTGTGCTCAGTTGTCCCTTATTGTTAGGAGGGCTAACCAGGCATGAGATTTTAGAGATAGGGCTTGGGTGGGACTGTGTTTGGTGCAGACTCAGGCTGAATGACCTGTGTACGATTCTACACTTTTATGTATAAGTGGTTGAATGGTGTCAGCCTGTTGTAAAGGAGGGAAGGGCAGTTGGGCGACTCAAGAGTGGCACCAGCATCGCTTTGTGGCCTATTTTTTGTTTAAATGAACATTTATTGACACATTTGGCAGCTAAAATATCTCTTTCTTCTTGGAAACACTGACTGTGCGCCCTCTCCTGCCTGTGGTCTTTGTGTGCTGCCCACGCACACGGAGACCCCAGAAGTGTCACAGACCCCAGTGCGGACAAATCTTCTTCAATCACTCCAGCTCCTCATGCAGCTTGTTATCCAGGCCATCGGCCAAGACCTGGCTGTATTTTCCATCTTTAACATCCTTCTGCCTGTTGAGGAATCAGTCGGGAATCTTGTGCTGACGAGGGTTCTGCATGATTGTTATAATGTGCTCTACCTCATCCTCAGAGAGCTCACCGCCTCTATTGCTCACGTCGATGTCGGCCGACCTCAGCACCGTGTGAGCGTCACGCCTCACAACATCCTTGATGGCAGTGATAGCAAACGTTGATTAAGTGTAGTAATGACATGCTGCAATTGGTTGAAGTCATTAGGTTACATTTTAGCTTCATTTGAATCAATTTTTAAGAAGCGGCATCTTGGCCTTTTGGCTAAGATGCAAATAAGATCAAGCGTTAAAGGAAGAGCTATGCCAGCTTGGGTGAACCCTCTCACCTCCCCTACTGTTTGCTCTTCAAATCTCACACTTACTTCCTGACATCGACCTGCACGTTCACACCATCACTTACACGCCACATCCAGCCCATTCCCACCTCTGCACCAGCTTTCCCAACACCTGCTGCTATTTCCCTGCCTTCTCCTCACAACTCTGCTGCTGCACATTCCTTCTTTCAAATCACCAGCTCCTTCAATGCCTCCATTCGACCTGCCTCCGCCGCCCTCTGGTATAAAAACCGCCTTCTCAGGCCCATTAATGTGTACGGGAGGGGTGGGGGGGGGTGTATGGGGTGTCAGGGAGGGGTAGTGCCTTTGGTGGGGGAACGCGTCGCGTCCTTTCAGGGCGGTTTGTCCATCCTTTGTCCCCACCTGGCAATCAGCTCTCACCTATGGCTCCCCGTAGCTATTTGCACGCGACAGCAGTCACGCCCGGGGCAACGGCCTCGACAAGCCGGCTGAACCAGCTGAGGGTAGCCGACCGGTCTCGACCCTCGGTGAGTTAGGGAGATGTCTATCCCACCGTGTGAAGACTGAGTCCGGCAGATTGAGCGAGAGACGAGACCAACGGAAGGTCCAACGGTCAAGAAGGCGGTCTCTGCAAGCGTCGTGGAACGCGAAGAGCAGGACGAGACACAGAAGACGTCCTGGTCATCCACTTGCACCGAGGCCCACCTCCAGCCGGCTTGACTCTTGTCTTGCCACTGGATCTAGATGGCAATTGGGAAGAGAGAGTGAGGCTGATCTGAGGAATCTCGCTGCTCTCCATCACAGGAAAAAGCCTCGCAAGAGTCCTGCTAAATCGTCTGGTCACTCATCTGGAACTGGGCCTGCTTCCAGAGTCATGGTGTGGCTTCCGTAAAGGTCGTGAGACGACTGACATGATTTTTGCCTCGCGCCAACTTCAGGAGAAGTGTCAGGAGCAGCACTGCGAGCTCTACACAACGTTTGGTAACCCTGCGAAAGCAGGATCATGTCAAAGTTCGGCTGCCCCCCCGCACCCTCCCAGATTCATTCAGATGGTTCGCCA
The DNA here is from genome assembly GCA_037974335.1 of Prionace glauca. Taxonomy (NCBI): domain Eukaryota; kingdom Metazoa; phylum Chordata; class Chondrichthyes; order Carcharhiniformes; family Carcharhinidae; genus Prionace; species Prionace glauca. The sequence goes on along the minus strand of JBBMRE010000193.1, from coordinate 400,177 downwards.
GTTCCATGACGGCCAGAGTACTGGATGGCGGAGAATCTTCTGAAGCATTGCCAGTCACCAATGGCGCCAAACAGGGCAGTGTGCTCGCACCCACACTGTTCGGCATGACGTTTACTGCCATGCTGAATGATGCCTTCCAGGACAGTGCGGCTGGAATCAGCCTCAAGTACAGAGTGGATGGGAAGCTCTTCAACCTGAGGAGACTTCAAGCTATTACCAAAGTGAAGGAGACTGTTCTGAGAGATTTCCTCTTTGCCGATGAGTGCGCCCAGAGTCAGAGGTGCAAGTCAGCATGGACAAATTTTCCACGGCTTGTGACAACTTTGGACTCGCCATCAACGTTAAAAAGACCAAAGTCATGTACCAGCCTGCTCCTCGTGCGCCGTACACAGAACCCATAATCACAATCCAAGGGCAGAAACTACAGGCAGTGGACCAGTTCACTTATCTTGGCAGCACCCTCTCCCAAGCAGCGACTACTGATAGAAAAGTTAACTGCAGAAGAGCAAAGGCAAGTTCTGCTTTCGGTAGACTGCACTCCACTGTATGGGAACGGCGGGGAATCAGCTCAGTATCTGTTCTTATCAGTTTAATATCTGATACGTCCCTTATCTGGGGACCATATATTAAATTGATTTTTGGGAGCAGGGAGATGGAATAGGGGCTTGCTCCGTCCACTCCACGTATCAGCCTGGTATTGCCGTATCTCTGGGAACGGTGCACCACCCCCCTTTCTGGGGACATCCTCAAACTTCAAAAATCAGCTCTCGCACAACTCACTCTGATGTCGTCCAACAGGCTTTATTTGCTATCACCAGCTTTCCCAGCGCTGCTCCTTCTTTCCTCAAGTGACTGCAGACGCTTGGCTTCACAAACGCGCCATCGCTTGCAACATAATGCTCGCAATGCCACTCTTTACACGTACACACATTGTCTCTGTCTCCAGTGGCAATGATGTGGGTATGCCGGCGTTGGACTGGCGTAAGCACAGTAAAAAGTCTGACAACACCAGGTTTTAGTCCAACCGATTTATTTGATAATATTCTCACAAGCTTTCGAGGTTACCCTCTTTGTCAGGTGAATGGAGAGTTCTGGCCTCAGACAGAGCATATAAAGCACAGACAGTTTAGAGATTGCTGATTAGAATGTGAATCCTTACACCTAACCTGCTGTTCAAGACTTAAAGTGGCTGATAATGTGAGTGGAAGGAGCACTGATCACAGTTTAAAGAGATGTGTATTGTCTCCAGACAGTACAGTAAGTGAGGTTTTGCCAACCCAGGCAAGTCACGGGGGTTACAGATAGTGCGACATGAACCCAAGATCCCTGTTGAGACCGTCCTCATGTGTAGGGAACTTGGCTATCAGTCTCTGTTCAGCGACTCTGCGCTGTCGTGTGTCATGAAGGCCGCCTCACTGTACCACAAACCCACAGACAATCTCACAATGCTCCACTTCTCCAGTTTCCACCCTAAACATGTTAAAGAAGCTATTCCCTATGGACAAGCCCTCCGTATACACAGGATTTGCTCAGATGAGGAGGATCGTGACAGACACCTCCAGACCCTGAAAGATGCCCTCATAAGAACAGGATATGGTGCTCGACTCATAGATCGGCAGTTCCGATGTGCCACAGCGAAAAACCGCACCGATCTCCTCAGAAGGCAAACACGGGACACAGTGGACAGAGTACCCTTCGACGTCCAGTAATTCCCCGGAGCGGAGAAGCTACAACATCTTCTCCGGAGTCTTCAACATATCATTGATGAAGACGAACATCTCGCCAGGGCTATCCCCACACCCCCACTTCTTGCTTTCAGACAACCACACAACCTCAAACAGACCATTGTTCGCAGCAAACTACCCAGCCTTCAGGAGAACAGTGACCACAATACCACACAACCCTGCCACAGCAACCTCTGCAAGACATGCCGGATCATCGACATGGATACCATCATCACACGTGAGAATACCATCCACCAGGTACATGGTAAATACTCTTGCAACTCGGCCAACATTGTCTACCCTTTTATGTTGCAAGAAAGGATGCCCCGAAGCATGGTACATTGGGGAGACCATGCAGACGCTACGACAACGGATGAATGAACATCGCTCGACAGTCACCAGGCAAGACTGTTCCCTTCCTGTTGGCGAACACTTCAGCGTTCACGGGCATTCAGCCTCTGACCTTCGGGTAAGCATTCTCCAAGGCGGCCTTCATGATACACGAAAGCGCAGAGTCGCTGAACAGAGACTGATAGCCAAGTTCCGCACACATGAGGACGGTCTGAACAGGGATCTTGGGTTCATGTCGCACTATCTGTAACCCCCTGTGACTTGCCTGGTTGGCAAAACCTCACTTACTGTACTGTCTGGAGACAATACACATCTCTTTAAACTGTGATCAGTGCTCCTTCCACTCACATTATCAGCCACTTTAAGTCTTGAACAGCAGATTAGGTGTAAGGATTCGCATTCTAATCAGCAATCTCTAAACTGTCTGTGCTTTATATGCTCTGTCTGAGGCCAGAACTCTCCATTCACCTGACGAAGAGGGTAACCTCGAAAGCTTGTGAGAATATTATCAAATAAATCGGTTGGACTAAAACCTGGAGTTGTCAGACTTACAGCAGGCCTGGGTCGGACAAGTTCCCCGACGTCCAGTAAACCTCAGCCGGTAAGCCGTCGCTTCCGGAGTTTTACCCTTCTGAAAGGAGTCGACGGCCATTGTCAGCTCGTCCAGAGATTACGGTCTGGCCAGGCTCTCCCACCGGCCGTCGTCTAAGACCTCCGTGATAGACGACAGGAAAGACCGGCAGTAAACGTCATGCCGAACAGTGTGGGTGCGAGCAATCTGCCCTGTTTGGCGCCATTGGTGACTGACAATGCTTCAGAAGATTCTCCGCCATCCAGTACTCTGGCCGTCATGGAACTGGCGAACCATCTGAATGAATCTGGGAGAGGGCGGGGAGCAGCCGAACTTTGACATGATCCTGCTTTCGCAGGGTTACCAAACGTTGTGTAGAGCTCGCGGTGCTGCTCCTGACACTTCTCCTGAAGTTGGCGCGAGGCAAAAATCATGTCAGTCGTCTCACGACCTTTACGGAAGCCACACCATGACTCTGGAAGCAGGCCCAGTTCCAGATGAGAGACCAGACGATTTAGCAGGACTCTTGCGAGGCTTTTTCCTGTGATGGAGAGCAGCGAGATTCCTCGGTCAGCCTCACTCTCTCTTCCCAATTGCCATCTAGATCCAGTGGCAAGACAAGAGTCAAGCCGGCTGGAGGTGGGCCTAGGTGCAGTGGATGACCAGGACGTCTTCTGTGTCTCGTCCTGCTCTTCGCATTCCACGACGCTTGCAGAGACCGCCTTCTTGACCGTTGGACCTTCCGTTGGTCTCGTCCGCTCAATCTGCCGGACTCAGTCTTCACACGGTGGGATAGACATCTCCCTAACTCACCGAGGGTCGAGACCGGTCGGCTACCCTCAGCTGGTTCAGGCGGCTTGTCGAGGCCGTTGCCCCGGGCGTGACTGCTGTCGCGTGCAAATAGCTACGGGGAGCCATAGGTGAGAGCTGATTGCCAGGTGGGGACAAAGGATGGACAAACCGCCCTAAAAGGACGCGACGCGTTCCCCCACCAAAGGCACTACCCCTCCCTGACACCCCATACACTCCCCCCCCACCCCTCCCGTACACATTAATGGGCCTGAGAAGGCGGTTTTTGTACGAGAGGGCGGCGGAGGCAGGTCGAATGGAGGCATTGAAGGAGCTGGTGATTTGAAAGAAGGAATGTGCAGCAGCAGAGTTGTGAGGAGAAGGCAGGGAAATAGCAGCAGGTGTTGGGAAAGCTGGTGCAGAGGTGGGAATGGGCTGGATGTGGCGTGTAAGTGATGGTGTGAACGTGCAGGTCGATGTCAGGAAGTAAGTGTGAGATTTGAAGAGCAAACAGTAGGGGAGGTGAGAGGGTTCACCCAAGCTGGCATAGCTCTTCCTCTAACGCTTGATCTTATTTGCATCTTAGCCAAAAGGCCAAGATGCCGCTTCTTAAAAATTGATTCAAATGAAGCTAAAATGTAACCTAATGACTTCAACCAATTGCAGCATGTCATTACTACACTTAATCAACGTTTGCTATCACTGCCATCAAGGGTGTTGTGAGGCGTGACGCTCACACGGTGCTGAGGTCGGCCGACATCAACGTGAGCAATAGAGGCGGTGAGCTCTCTGAGGATGAGGTAGAGCACATTATAACAATCATGCAGAACCCTCGTCAGCACAAGATTCCCGACTGGTTCCTCAACAGGCAGAAGAATGTTAAAGATGGAAAATACAGCCAGGTCTTGGCCGATGGCCTGGATAACAAGCTGCATGAGGAGCTGGAGTGATTGAAGAAGATTTGTCCGCACTGGGGTCTGTGACACTTCTGGGGTCTCCGTGTGCGTGGGCAGCACACAAAGACCACAGGCAGGAGAGGGCGCACAGTCAGTGTTTCCAAGAAGAAAGAGATATTTTAGCTGCCAAATGTGTCAATAAATGTTCATTTAAACAAAAAATAGGCCACAAAGCGATGCTGGTGCCACTCTTGAGTCGCCCAACTGCCCTTCCCTCCTTTACAACAGGCTGACACCATTCAACCACTTATACATAAAAGTGTAGAATCGTACACAGGTCATTCAGCCTGAGTCTGCACCAAACACAGTCCCACCCAAGCCCTATCTCTAAAATCTCATGCCTGGTTAGCCCTCCTAACAATAAGGGACAACTGAGCACAGCCAATTCACCTAGCCCACGTATTTTTGGACTGTGGGAGGAAATTGTAGTACCAAGGAAACCCACGCTGACACACGGAGAATGTGCAAACTCCACACAGGCAGTGACCCAAATTGGGATTCAAACCCAGAACCTTGTCATTGTGAATCAGCGGTGCTAACCACTGTGTCACTTTGCTGCCCGCAGCACTCTCAGCTTCACTCTTGCTCTCTCTCTTCCCAGCCTTTCTCATTGCAACACACCAGCTGCCTTTATTCCCCTTTCTCACAGCCACTACATCACAGTTATGTAGATGGTCCCGTACTCAAAAAACCTAATACTTAAAGGAATTCTGCTAGTCTCCAAGACTCTGGTTTCTCCTCAGATCGCATAAATCTTTCACCCTTTACTAAACATTTCCAAGTCTCGGGTCGTGTGATATATGTTTCAAATCTTTAAACGAGGCTCTCTTATTGAAACCATTGTGTTAGAACCAATTAGTGATGCTGCTATTAGCACCATTATTGAAGATTCAAACCTGTGAATTGCTTTTTGTTTGAAGCTGGCTGGAGCAGCTTGTTTGGAATATTGACGAGAAGCAGAGGCATGGTCAGTTAACCCAACTCCTTTGCTCAGCCCTGTCCCCACGACTCCAGCGGGGGTTTAATCAGCCTGTCTAGCTCCTCTTAAATGTAAAGGCAAAAGGGTTTTACTGGTTAGCTCTGTTGCTTGGCACTCCTTAATGGTGTTTTTTTATCAATTGCACTTGTTTTTTCAGTTGTTGCTTTTGAAATTTATGTTCAATGACGTGTCAAACCTTGTCGTTGAAATGTGGCCTCTCGTGTAAAAGGTGGACATATTGCAGCTTTGTAGAAGCTTAGTTAGGCTGCACTTAGAATATAGAGTTCAATTCTGTTTGCCACACTACCAAAGAACGTGGAGACTTTAGAGAGGATACTGAAAAGATTTACCAGGATGTTGCCTGACATGGAGGGCATTAGCTATGAGAAGATGGAGAAACTTGGTTTGTTCTCACTGGAAGGACAGAGATTGAGGGGCGATCTGAGAGAAGTCTATAAGATTATGAGGGGCATGGACAGCTTGGATAGTCAGAAACACTTGCTACCCTTAATCAGCAGAGCCACGCCCCCCCACCCCCCGACTTTTTCCTCCCGCCTATCCTTCCTAAACACTTGATACCCCTGGACATTCAGCTCCCAGTCCCTGTCACCTTGCAGTCACGTCTCTGTAATGGCCACCAGATCATATCCATTTGTGCTGATCTGCGCCACCAGCTCATCCACTTTATTCCGAATGCTTTGTGCATTCAGATAAAGTGCCTTCATCCCAGCCTTCACCTGGACCCTATTTGCCAGAACGCCACCAACCATACTCACGCCCCTTACTCCCTTTATTATTGGGACATCCTCAGCCTCTTCCCTTACCTGTACCCTCTCCTTAATTTTAGACCCCGGAATGTCACCTACCCTCGCACCCTCTCCCCCCCCTCCCCGCCCCCCAATTAGTTTAAAGCCCTGTCTACAGTCCTATTTACACGATTCGCCAGGACTCTGGTCCCAGCACGGTGCAGACCAACCCCATCCCACCTGAACAGGTCCCACCTACCACAATACTGTTGCCAATGCCCCATAAATTCAAACCCATTCCTCCCACACCAATCCCTGAGACACCCATTCACTTCCTTAATCTTATCAATCTTACGCCCGTCTGCACTCGGTTCAGGCAGTAGCCCAGAGATAACCACCTTGTCGGTTCTACTTTTTAATTCCATTCCCAGCTTTTCATACTCCCTCCCCAGATCCTCAGTTTGCATTTTGCCTACGTCGTTGGCACCCACACGCACCACAACGACCGGATTCTCACCCTCCCATTCCAGGTACCTCTGCAGCCCAGATGTGACATCCCGGACCCGAGCACCAGGCAGACAACACACCCTTCTGTGCACTTTTGTCACTGTGACAAAGGACAGTGTCAAAACCCTTAACCCCACTATCCCCAATTACTACTACGTTCCTTTTCACCTTCTCGTTGCCTATGTCCTGCGTCTGCATCACTGTACTGTGTGCAGTTTGCTCACCAACCTCACCTCCCTCGTTCTCGTCCGGACTGGAAGCAAGAACCTCAAACCCGTTATGCAGGTTGAGAGGCTGAGGCATCCGCTCCCCACCCTCCTTCCTCTGCTCCCCACCCTCCTTCCTCCACTCAGCAGGCCCCTCTTGTTCCTAACCCTTAGAGTTAGCCAGTCTAGGGGGGGTGGATGTCACTTGCACCCCATTGACAATGGCACCCTCTCTCCCCCTGATGAGCCTCAGTGTCTGTAGCTCAGAGGCCAGCTCATCTACCTTGAGCTGGAGCACCTCCAGCAACCTGCACTTACTGCAGACATGGTCACTGGGAAGGACCCTGTCCACCAGCTCTCACATCATACAGAAACAACACGTCACATGCCCCTCCATTATTCACTGTAGTAGTATGGAAAATTTCAACATGAACTTTTTCTCCCCAGCCCTTTTTGCTCCTAAGCCCTAATAGCTCACTGTGCTTCCCTCTCACTCCGCTGCCCGCTGTCTACACCAGGCCTGCTTTTAAACCTGGCGCTGTTTTAAAGCCTGCTCCCCCACAACTCCCTGCTATCCACTCCCTTAGAATTCTTAAAGCGGTAGATACAAAAAGCCCACAAAATTGCTTTGAAATGATTTAAACAGTTCTACAAGGTAAGTTCATACTACGAAAGTGCTTTAAACTTATTTAACCATTTTTTTAACAGGTAATTTCTTACCTGTCTCTCTGCTCCAGCAAACAATGCTCGCAAGCTTTCGGAAACTGTGTTCCTTCCTCAGGCGTTTGCAAGGTTCTGATCACAGAAGGACAGGTAAAGACACACACACTTTACACAACACTGATTAGCATGCAACTCTTCACAGCTAACCTGCTATTCAAGTCTTAAAGATGTAGACAATGTGAGCAGAGGTAGCATCAGCATAGCTTAAAGAGATGTGTATTGTCTCCAGACAGGAGATAACAGATTTTACAAACACCACACACACCAGCTCCACACACAACTCTCTCACCTCCCCCTACTGCTTGCTCTTCAAATCACACCCACCGCCCACTTCAAATCTCACACTGACTTCCTGACATCGACCTGCACGTTCACACCATCACTTACACGCCACATCCAGCCCATTCCCACCTCTGCACCAGCTCTCCCAACACCTGCTGCTATTTCCCTGCCTTCTCCTCACAACTCTGCTGCTGCACATTCCTTCTTTCAAATCACCAGCTCCTTCAATGCCTCCATTCGACCTGCCTCCGCCGCCCTCTCGTATAAAAACCGCCTTCTCAGGCCCATTAATGTGTACGGGAGGGGTGGGGGGGGAGTGTATGGGGTGTCAGGGAGGGGTAGTGCCTTTGGTGGGGGAACGCGTCGCGTCCTTTCAGGGCGGTTTGTCCATCCTTTGTCCCCACCTGGCAATCAGCTCTCACCTATGGCTCCCCGTAGCTATTTGCACGCGACAGCAGTCACGCCTGGGGCAACGGCCTCAACAAGCCGGCTGAACCAGCTGAGGGTAGCCGACCGGTCTCGACCCTCGGTGAGTTAGGGAGATGTCTATCCCACCGTGTGAAGACTGAGTCCGGCAGATTGAGCGGACGAGACCAACGGAAGGTCCAACGGTCAAGAAGGCGGTCTCTGCAAGCGTCGTGGAACGCGAAGAGCAGGACGAGACACAGAAGACGTCCTGGTCATCCACTGCACCTAGGCCCACCTCCAGCCGGCTTGACTCTTGTCTTGCCACTGGATCTAGATGGCAATTGGGAAGAGAGAGTGAGGCTGACCGAGGAATCTCGCTGCTCTCCATCACAGGAAAAAGCCTCGCAAGAGTCCTGCTAAATCGTCTGGTCACTCATCTGGAACTGGGCCTGCTTCCAGAGTCATGGTGTGGCTTCCGTAAAGGTTGTGAGACGACTGACATGATTTTTGCCTCGCGCCAACTTCAGGAGAAGTGTCAGGAGCAGCACCGCGAGCTCTACACAACGTTTGGTAACCCTGCGAAAGCAGGATCATGTCAAAGTTCGGCTGCACCCCGCCCCCTCCCAGATTCATTCAGATGGTTCGCCAGTTCCATGACGGCCAGAGTACTGGATGGCGGAGAATCTTCTGAAGCATTGTCAGTCACCAATGGCGCCAAACAGGGCAGATTGCTCGCACCCACACTGTTCGGCATGACGTTTACTGCCGGTCTTTCCTGTCGTCTATCACGGAGGTCTTAGACGACGGCCGGTGGGAGAGCCTGGCCAGACCGTAATCTCTGGACGAGCTGACAATGGCCGTCGACTCCTTTCAGAAGGGTAAAACTCCGGAAGCGACGGCTTACCGGCTGAGGTTTACTGGACGTCGGGGAACTTGTCCGACCCAGGCCTGCTGTAAGTCTGACAACCCCAGGTTTTAGTCCAACCGATTTATTTGATAATATTCTCACAAGCTTTCGAGGTTATCCTCTTCGTCAGGTGAATGGAGAGTTCTGGCCTCAGACAGAGCATATAAAGCACAGACAGTTTAGAGATTGCTGATTAGAATGCGAATCCTTACACCTAATCTGCTGTTCAAGACTTAAAGTGGCTGATAATGTGAGTGGAAGGAGCACTGATCACAGTTTAAAGAGATGTGTATTGTCTCCAGACAGTACAGTAAGTGAGGTTTTGCCAACCAGGCAAGTCACAGGGGGTTACAGATAGTGCGACATGAACCCAAGATCCCTGTTCAGACCGTCCTCATGTGTGCGGAACTTGGCTATCAGTCTCTGTTCAGCGACTCTGCGCTTTCGTGTATCATGAAGGCCGCCTTGGAGAATGCTTACCCGAAGGTCAGAGGCTGAATGCCTGTGAACGCTGAAGTGTTCGCCAACAGGAAGGGAACAGTCTTGCCTGGTGACTGTCGAGCGATGTTCATTCATCCGTTGTCGTAGCGTCTGCATGGTCTCCCCAATGTACCATGCTTCGGGGCATCCTTTCTTGCAACGTATCAGGTAGACAATGTTGGCCGAGTTGCAAGAGTATTTACCATGTACCTGGTGGATGGTATTCTCACGTGTGATGATGGTATCCATGTCGATGATCCGGCATGTCTTGCAGAGGTTGCTGTGGCAGGGTTGTGTGGTATTGTGGTCACTGTTCTCCTGAAGGCTGGGTAGTTTGCTGCGAACAATGGTCTGTTTGAGGTTGTGTGGTTGTCTGAAAGCAAGAAGTGGGGGTGTGGGGATAGCCCTGGCGAGACGCTCGTCTTCATCAATGATATGTTGAAGACTCCGGAGAAGATGTTGTAGCTTCTCCGCTCCGGGGAATTACTGGACGTCGAAGGGTACTCTGTCCACTGTGTCCCGTGTTTGCCTTCTGAGGAGATCGGTGCGGTTTTTCGCTGTGGCACATCGGAACTGCCGATCTATGAGTCGAGCACCATATCCTGTTCTTATGAGAGCATCTTTCAGGGTCTGGAGGTGTCTGTCACGATCCTCCTCATCTGAGCAAATCCTGTGTATACGGAGGGCTTGTCCATAGGGAATAGCTTCTTTAACATGTTTAGGGTGGAAACTGGAGAAGTGGAGCATTGTGAGATTGTCTGTGGGTTTGTGGTACAGTGAGGCGGCCTTCATGACACACGACAGCGCAGAGTCGCTGAACAGAGACTGATAGCCAAGTTCCCTACACATGAGGACGGTCTCAACAGGGATCTTGGGTTCATGTCGCACTATCTGTAACCCCCGTGACTTGCCTGGGTTGGCAAAACCTCACTTACTGTACTGTCTGGAGACAATACACATCTCTTTAAACTGTGATCAGTGCTCCTTCCACTCACATTATCAGCCACTTTAAGTCTTGAACAGCAGGTTAGGTGTAAGGATTCACATTCTAATCAGCAATCTCTAAACTGTCTGTGCTTTATATGCTCTGTCTGAGGCCAGAACTCTCCATTCACCTGACAAAGAGGGTAACCTCGAAAGCTTGTGAGAATATTATCAAATAAATCGGTTGGACTAAAACCTGGTGTTGTCAGACTTTTTACTGTGTTTACGCCAGTCCCACGCCGGCATACCCACATCATTGCCACTGGAGACAGAGACAATGTGTGTACGTGTAACGAGTGGCATTGCGAGCATTATGTTGCAAGCGATGGCGCGTTTGTGAAGCCAACCGTCTGCAGTCACTTGAGGAAAGAAGGAGCAGCGCTGGGAAAGCTGGTGATAGCAAATAAAGCCTGTTGGACGACATCAGAGTGAGTTGTGCGAGAGCTGATTTTTGAAGTTTGAGGATGTCCCCAGAAAGGGGGGTGGTGCACCGTTCCCAGAGATACGGCAATACCAGGCTGATACGTGGAGTGGACGGAGCAAGCCCCTATTCCATCTCCCTGCTCCAAAAATCAATTTAATATATGGTCCCCAGATAAGGGACGTATCAGATATTAAACTGATAAGAACAGATACTGAGCTGATTCCCCGCCGTTCCCATACAGTGGAGTGCAGTCTACCGAAAGCAGAACTTGCCTTTGCTCTTCTGCAGTTAACTTTTCTATCAGTAGTCGCTGCTTGGGAGAGGGTGCTGCCAAGATAAGTGAACTGGTCCACTGCCTGTAGTTTCTGCCCTTGGATTGTGATTATGGGTTCTGTGTACGGCGCACGAGGAGCAGGCTGGTACATGACTTTGGTCTTTTTAACGTTGATGGTGAGTCCAAAGTTGTCACAAGCCGTGGAAAATTTGTCCATGCTGACTTGCACCTCTGACTCTGGGCGCACTCATCGGCAAAGAGGAAATCTCTCAGAACAGTCTCCTTCACTTTGGTAATAGCTTGAAGTCTCCTCAGGTTGAAGAGCTTCCCATCCACTCTGTACTTGAGGCTGATTCCAGCCGCACTGTCCTGGAAGGCATCATTCAGCATGGCAGTAAACGTCATGCCGAACAGTGTGGGTGCGAGCACACTGCCCTGTTTGGCGCGATTGGTGACTGACAATGCTTCAGAGGATTCTCCGCCATCCAGTACTCTGGCCGTCATGGAACTGGCGAACCATCTGAATGAATCTGGGAGGGGGCGGGGGGCAGCCGAACTTTGACATGATCCTGCTTTCGCAGGGTTACCAAACGTTGTGTAGAGCTCGCGGTGCTGCTCCTGACACTTCTCCTGAAGTTGGCGCGAGGCAAAAATCATGTCAGTCGTCCCACGACCTTTATGGAAGCCACACCTGGGACTCTGGAAGCAGGCCCAGTTCCAGACGAGTGACCAGACGATTTAGCAGGACTCTTGCGAGGCTTTTTCCTGTGATGGAGAGCAGCGAGATTCCTCGGTCAGCCTCACTCTCTCTTCCCAATTGCCATCTAGATCCAGTGGCAAGACAAGAGTCAAGCCGGCTGGAGGTGGGCCTAGGTGCAGTGGATGACCAGGACGTCTTCTGTGTCTCGTCCTGCTCTTCGCGTTCCACGACGCTTGCAGAGACCGCCTTCTTGACCGTTGGACCTTCCGTTGGTCTCGTCCGCTCAATCTGCCGGACTCAGTCTTCACACGGTGGGATAGACATCTCCCTAACTCACCGAGGGTCGAGACCGGTCGGCTACCCTCAGCTGGTTCAGCCGGCTTGTCAAGGCCGTTGCCCCGGGCGTGACTGCTGTCGCGTGCAAATAGCTACGGGGAGCCATAGGTGAGAGCTGATTGCCAGGTGGGGACAAAGGATGGACAAACCGCCCTGAAAGGACGCGATGCGTTCCCCCACCAAAGGCACTACCCCTCCCTGACACCCCATACACTCCCCCCCCACCCCTCCCGTACACATTAATGGGCCTGAGAAGGCGGTTTTTATACCAGAGGGCGGCGGAGGCAGGTCGAATGGAGGCATTGAAGGAGCTGGTGATTTGAAAGAAGGAATGTGCAGCAGCAGAGTTGTGAGGAGAAGGCAGGGAAATAGCAGCAGGTGTTGGGAAAGCTGGTGCAGAGGTGGGAATGGGCTGGATGTGGCGTGTAAGTGATGGTGTGAACGTGCAGGTCGATGTCAGGAAGTAAGTGTGAGATTTGAAGAGCAAACAGTAGGGGAGGTGAGAGGGTTCACCCAAGCTGGCATAGCTCTTCCTCTAACGCTTGATCTTATTTGCATCTTAGCCAAAAGGCCAAGATGCCGCTTCTTAAAAATTGATTCAAATGAAGCTAAAATGTAACCTAATGACTTCAACCAAGTGCAGCATGTCATTACTACACTTAATCAACGTTTGCTATCACTGCCATCAAGGGTGTTGTGAGGCGTGACGCTCACACGGTGCTGAGGTCGGCCGACATCGACGTGAGCAATAGAGGCGGTGAGCTCTCTGAGGATGAGGTAGAGCACATTATAACAATCATGCAGAACCCTCGTCAGCACAAGATTCCCGACTGGTTCCTCAACAGGCAGAAGGATGTTAAAGATGGAAAATACAGCCAAGTCTTGGCCGATGGCCTGGATAACAAACTGCATGAGGAGCTGGAGTGATTGAAGAAGATTTGTCCGCACTGGGGTCTGTGACACTTCTGGGGTCTCCGTGTGCGTGGGCAGCACACAAAGACCACAGGCAGGAGAGGGCGCACAGTCAGTGTCTCCAAGAAGAAAAGAGATATTTTAGCTGCCAAATGTGTCAATAAATGTTCATTTAAACAAAAAATAGGCCACGAAGCGATGCTGGTGCCACTCTTGAGTCACCCAACTGCCCTTCCCTCCTTTACAACAGGCTGACACCATTCAACCACTTATACATAAAAGTGTAGAATCGTACACAGGTCATTCAGCCTAAGTCTGCACCAAACACAGTCCCACCCAAGCCCTATCTCTAAAATCTCATGCCTGGTTAGCCCTCCTAACAATAAGGGACAACTGAGCACAGCCAATTCACCTAGCCCACGTATTTTTGGACTGTGGGAGGAAATTGTAGTACCAAGGAAACCCACGCTGACACACGGAGAATGTGCAAACTCCACACAGGCAGTGACTCAAATTGGGATTCAAACCCAGAACCTTGTCATTGTGAATCAGCGGTGCTAACCACTGTGTCACTTTGCTGCCCGCAGCACTCTCAGCTTCACTCTTGCTCTCTCCCTTCCCAGCCTTTCTCATTGCAACACACCAGCTGCCTTTATTCCCCTTTCTCACAGCCACTACATCACAGTTATGTAGATGGTCCCGTACTCAAAAAACCTAATACTTAAAGGAATTCTGCTAGTCTCCAAGACTCTGGTTTCTCCTCAGATCGCATAAATCTTTCACCCTTTACTAAACATTTCCAAGTCTCGGGTCGTGTGATATATGTGTCAAATCTTTAAACGAGGCTCTCTTATTGAAACCATTGTGTTAGAACCAATTAGTGATGCTGCTATTAGCACCATTATTGAAGATTCAAACCTGTGAATTGCTTTTTGTTTGAAGCTGGCTGGAACAGCTTGTTTGGAATATTGACGAGAAGCAGAGGCATGGTCAGTTAACCCAACTCCTTTGCTCAGCCCTGTCCCCACGACTCCAGCGGGGGTTTAATCAGCCTGTCTCGCTCCTCTTAAATGTAAAGGCAAAAGGGTTTTACTGGTTAGCTCTGTTGCTTGGCACTCCTAAATGGTGTTTTTTTATCAATTGCACTTTTTTTATCAGTTGTTGCTTTTGAAATTTATGTTCAATGACGTGTCAAACCTTGTCGTTGAAATGTGGCCTCTCGTGTAAAAGGTGGACATATTGCAGCTTTGTGGAAGCTTAGTTAGGCTGCACTTAGAATATAGAGTTCAATTCTGTTTGCCACACTACCAAAGAACGTGGAGACTTTAGAGAGGATACTGAAAAGATTTACCAGGATGTTGCCTGACATGGAGGGCATTAGCTATGAGAAGATGGAGAAACTTGGTTTGTTCTCACTGGAAGGACAGAGATTGAGGGGCGATCTGAGAGAAGTCTATAAGATTATGAGGGGCATGGACAGCTTGGATAGTCAGAAACACTTGCTACCCTTGATCAGCAGAGCCACGCCCCCCACCCCCCAACTTTTTCCTCCCGCCTATCCTTCCTAAACACTTGATACCCCTGGACATTTAGCTCCCAGTCCCTGTCACCTTGCAGTCACGTCTCTGTAATGGCCACCAGATCATATCCATTTGTGCTGATCTGCGCCACCAGCTCATCCACTTTATTCCGAATGCTTTGTGCATTCAGATAAAGTGCCTTCATCCCAGCCTTCACCTGGACCCTATTTGCCAGAACGCCACCAACCATACTCACGCCCCTTACTCCCTTTATTATTGGGACATCCTCAGCCTCTTCCCTTACCTGTACCCTCTCCTTAATTTTAGACCCCGGAATGTCACCTACCCTCGCACCCTCTCCCCCCCCTCCCCGCCCCCCAATTAGTTTAAAGCCCTGTCTACAGTCCTATTTACACGATTCGCCAGGACTCTGGTCCCAGCACGGTGCAGACCAACCCCATCCCACCTGAACAGGTCCCACCTACCCCAATACTGGTGCCAATGCCCCATAAATTCAAACCCATTCCTCCCACACCAATCCCTGAGACACCCATTCACTTCCTTAATCTTATCAATCTTACGCCCGTCTGCACTCGGTTCAGGCAGTAGCCCAGAGATAACCACCTTGTCGGTTCTACTTTTTAATTCCATTCCCAGCTTTTCATACTCCCTCCCCAGATCCTCAGTTTGCATTTTGCCTACGTCGTTGGCACCCACATGCACCACAACGACCGGATTCTCACCCTCCCATTCCAGGTACCTCTGCAGCCCAGATGTGACATCCCGGACCCGAGCACCAGGCAGACAACACACCCTTCTGTGCACTTTTGTCACTGTGACAAAGGACAGTGTCAAAACCCTTAACCCCACTATCCCCAATTACTACTACGTTCCTTTTCACCTTCTCGTTGCCTATGTCCTGCGTCTGCATCACTGTACTGTGTGCAGTTTGCTCACCAACCTCACCTCCCTCGTTCTCGTCCGGACTGGAAGCAAGAACCTCAAACCCGTTATGCAGGTTGAGAGGCTGAGGCATCCGCTCCCCACCCTCCTTCCTCTGCTCCCCACCCTCCTTCCTCCTCTCAGCAGGCCCCTCTTGTTCCTAACCCTTAGAGTTAGCCAGTCTAGGGGGGGGTGGATGTCACTTGCACCCCATTGACAATGGCACCCTCTCTCCCCCTGATGAGCCTCAGTGTCTGTAGCTCAGAGGCCAGCTCATCTACCTTGAGCTGGAGCACCTCCAGCAACCTGCACTTACTGCAGATATGGTCACTGGGAAGGACCCTGGGGTCCACCAGCTCTCACATCATACAGAAACAACACGTCACATGCCCCTCCATTATTCACTGTAGTAGTATGGAAAATTTCAACATGAACTTTTTCTCCCCAGCCCTTTTTGCTCCTAAGCCCTAATAGCTCACTGTGCTTCCCTCTCACTCCGCTGCCCGCTGTCTACACCAGGCCTGCTTTTAAACCTGGCGCTGTTTTAAAGCCTGCTCCCCCACAACTCCCTGCTATCCACTCCCTTAGAATTCTTAAAGCGGTAGATACAAAAAGCCCGCAAAATTGCTTTGAAATGATTTAAACAGTTCTACAAGGTAAGTTCATACTACGAAAGTGCTTTAAACTTATTTAACCATTTTTTTAACAGGTAATTTCTTACCTGTCTCTCTGCTCCAGCAAACAATGCTCGCAAGCTTTCGGAAACTGTGTTCCTTCCTCAGGCGTTTGCAAGGTTCTGATCACAGAAGGACAGGTAAAGTCACACACACTTTACACAACACTGATTAGCATGCAACTCTTCACAGCTAACCTGCTATTCAAGTCTTAAAGATGTAGACAATGTGAGCAGAGGTAGCATCAGCATAGCTTAAAGAGATGTGTATTGTCTCATAGAACATAGAACATAGAACATTACAGCACAAACAGGCCCTTCGGCCCTCGAGTTGCGCCGATCGCATCAACCCCACCAATCTATAGACCTATCTATAACCCCCAATCCCATTAAACCCCATATACTCATCCAGAAGTCTTTTAAAAGACCCCAGCGAGTTCGCCTCCACCACCGACGACGGCAGCCGATTCCAATCACTCACTACCCTCTGAGTGAAAAACTTACCCCTAACATCACCTCTGTACTTCCCTCCCCGCACCTTAAATCTGTGTCCTCTCGTAGCGACCATTTCAACCCGGGGAAATAGCCTCTGAGAGTCCACCCTATCTATTCCTCTCAACATTTTATAAACTTCTATCAGGTCGCCTCTCAACCTTCGCCTCTCCAGGGAAAAGAGTCCCAGCTCCCTCAACCTATCTTCATAAGGCATGCCTCCCAGTCCAGGCAACATCCTTGTAAATCTCCTCTGCACCCTTTCAATAGCTTCTACGTCTTTCCTATAGTGAGGCGACCAGAACTGCGCACAGTACTCCAAATGAGGCCTGACAAGGGTCCTGTAAAGTTGCAGCATTACCTCCCGACTCCTAAACTCAATCCCTCGATTAATGAAGGCCAGTACACCATACGCCTTCTTGACCACCTCCTCCACCTGCGAGGCCGATTTAAGAGTCCTGTGAACCCGGACCCCGAGATCCTTCTGCTCTTCAACGCTACTAAGCCCCCTGCCCTTAATAGTGTACTCGTTCATCCCGTTGGTTCTGCCGAAATGGACTACTACACATTTATCCGCGTTGAAGTCCATCTGCCACTTCTCCGCCCATTCCTGCATCCTATCTATGTCCTGCTGCAACTTTTGACATCCTTCCAGACCATCCACAACACCGCCGACCTTCGTGTCATCAGCGAACTTGCTAACCCATCCCTCCACTTCCTCATCCAGGTCATTTATGAAAATGACAAACAACAAGGGTCCCAGAACAGATCCCTGGGGCACCCCACTGGTGACTGACCTCCATTCCGAAAAAGACCCATCCACAACCACTCTCTGCCTTCTGCAGGCAAGCCAGTTCTGGATCCACAAGGCCAAAGGCCCTTGGATCCCATGCCCTCTCACCTTCTCAAGAAGTCTTGCATGGGGGACCTTATCAAAAGCCTTGCTGAAGTCCATGTACACTACGTCCACGGCACTTCCTTCGTCAATGTGTTCAGTCACATTATCGAAGAACTCAACTAGGCTCGTAAGGCACGACCTGCCCTTGACAAATCCATGCTGACTATTCCTGATCATGTCAAACCTCTCCAAATGGTCGTAAATCTTGTCCCTCAGAAGCCTCTCCATCAGCTTACCAACCACTGAGGTCAGACTCACCGGGCGGTAATTTCCCGGGCTATCTCTGTTCCCTTTCTTGAAAATAGGGACTACATCCGCAATCCTCCAATCTTCCGGAACCTCTCCCGTCTCCATTGACGACGCAAAGATCATCGCCAAGGGCTCTGCAATCACTTCCCTGGCCTCCCACAGTATCCTGGGGTACATCCCATCTGGTCCCGGCGACTTATCTACCTTGATAGAATTCAAAAGTTCTAACACATCCTCCTCCTTAATGTCCACGTACTCAATCTTTTCCATCTGCTGCAAGTCCATAGCAAGATCTCCCAAATCAGCTTCCACTGTGAATACTGAGGCAAAGTACTCATTAAGCACCTCCGCCATTTCTTCTGGTTCTACACAGACCTTTCCCCCTTCATCTTTTATAGGTCCTATCCTTTCCCTTCTCACCCTTTTACCTTTCACATACTTATAGAAGGCCTTGGGATTTTCTTTAATCTTACCCGCCAAGGTCTTCTCATGACCCCTTCTGGCTCTCCTAATTTCCCTTTTAACCTCCTTTCTACAGTCCTTATATTCTTCAAGATCCTTAACCTCTCCTAGTTCCCTGAACCTTTTGTATACCTTCCTTTTCCTCCTGACTAGGTTCAACACAGCCTTCGTGCACCACGGTTCCCGCGACCTACCAAAACCTCCTTGCCTTATCGGAACATTGTCATGCAGAGCGCTAGACAAACATTCCTTGAATATCCGCCACCTTCCTTCGGTACTCTTCCCTAAGAATGCCTCCTTCCAGTTTATTTGTCCAAGTAACTTCCTGACTTCTTCGTATCTCCCCTTACTCCAGACAAACACCTTCCTAGCCTGTCTGATCCTATCTCGTTCGAATGCAATTGTGAAGGAGATAGAATTATGATCTCCATTCCCAAGATGCTCTCCTACCGAGAGATCCATCACCTGCCCTGGTTCATTCGCCAGTACCAGGTCAAGTACTGCCTCACCCCTCGTAGGCTTGTCCACATACTGTGTCAGGAAACCTTCCTGAACACACCTAACAAACTCCTCTCCAGCCAAACCCCTTACTCTAGGGATATTCCAGTCGATGTTTGGGAAATTGAAGTCTCCCATCACGACAACTCTGTTTTTAATACATTTCTCCAGAATCTGGTTCCCTATCTGCACTTCAACTTCCCTGTCACTATTGGGCGGCCTATAGAATACACCCAGCAAAGTTTTCGACCCTATGCTGTTCGTAACTTCCACTGGGTAACTTAACTTGGGTTCAGAGTTCGGGGTTCAGGTTTGGGAGACTGTACTTGGGATCTGGGTTCAGGGTTCAGGGTTGGGGGACTGTACTCGGGGTCAGTATTCAGTGTTGGGGGACTGTACTTGGGGTCAGGGTTCAGATGTTCAGGATTGGGGGAATGTACTTGGGATCAGAGTTCATGGTTCTGGGTTGGGGGACTGTACTTGGGGTCAGGGTTCAGGGTTGGAGGACTGTACTTAGGATCAGTGTTAATGGTTCAGTGTTGGGGGACTGTACTTGGGGTCAGGGTTCAGGTTTGGGAGACTGTACTTGGGGTCAGGGTTCAGTTGTTCAGGATTGGGGGACTGTACTTGGGGTCAGGGTTCAGTGTTGGGAACTGTACCTGGGGTCAGGGTTCAGTTGTTCAGGATTGGGGGACTGTACTTGGGGTCAGGGTTCAGCGTTCAGGGTTGGGGGACTGTACGTGGGGTCAGGGTTCAGGGTTGGGGGACTGTACTTGGGTTCAGGGGTCATGGTTCAGGGTTGGGGGACTGTACTTGGGGTCAGGGTTCAGGGTTGGGGGACTATACTTGGGGTCAGGGGTCAGGGTTCAGGGTAGGGGGACTGTACTTGGGATCAGTGTTCAGGGTTGGGGGACTGTACTTGGGCTCAGGGGTCAGGGATCAGGGTTGAGGACTGTGTTTGGGGTCAGGGTTCAGGGTTCAGGGTTGGGGGATGGTACTTGGGGTCAGGGTTCAGGATTGGGGGACTGTACTTGGGGTCAGAGCTCAGGGTTCTGGTTTGGGGGACTGTACTTGGGATCTGGGTTCGGGGTTCAGGGTTGGGGGACTGTACTCGGGGTCAAGGTTCAGTGATCAGGATTGGGGGACTTTACTTGGGGTCAGGGTTCAGTGTTCAGGATTGGGGGACTGTACTTGGGGGTCAGGGTTCAGGGTTGGGGGATTGTACTTGGGGTCAGAGTTCAGGGTTCATGTTGGGGAACTGTACTTTGGGTTAGGGTTCGGGGTTCAGGTTTGGGGGACTGTACTTGGGTTCAGGGGTCAGGGTTCATTGTTGGAAGACTGTACTTGGGGTCAGAGTTCAGGGTTGGGGTTCTGTACTTGGGGTCAGGGGTCAGGGTTCTGGGTTGGTGACTGTACTTGGGGTTAGAATTCGGCGTTCCGTGTTGGGGGAGTGTACTTGGGGTCAGGGATCAGGGTTCTGGTTTGGGGGACTGTAGTTGGGGTCAGGGGTGAGGGACTGTACTTGGGGTCAGGGTTCAGTGTTGGGGGACTGTACTTGCGGTCAGGGTTTGGGGTTCAGGGTTGGGTGACTGTAATTGGGGTTAGGGGTCAGGGTTCAGGATTGTGGGACTGTACATAAGGTCAGAGTTCATGGTTCAGTGTTGGGGGACTGTACTTGGGGTCAGCTTTAGGGTTGGGAGACTGTATTTGGGGTCAGGGGTCAGAGTTTAGGGCTGGGGCACTGTACTTGGGGTCGGGGTCAGGGTTCTGGGTTGGGCGACTGTACTTGGGGTCAGGGGTCAGTGTTCTGCATTGGGGGACTGCACTTGGGGTCAGTGTGCAAGTTCGGGAGACTGTAATTGGGGTCTGGGTTCGGGGTTCAGGTGTGGGGGAGTGTACTTGGGGTCAGGGTTCAGTGTTGGGGGACTGTACTTGGGGTCAGGGTTCTGGGTTGGGGGACTGTACTTGGGGTCAGGGGTCAGTGTTCTGGTTGGAGAACTGTACTTGGGGTCAGGGTCCGGGGTTCAGTGTTGTGGGACTGTAATTAGGGTCAGTGTGCAGGTTTGGGAGACTGATATTCGGGTCTGGGTTCGGGGTTCAGGTTTGGGGGACTGTACTTGGGGTCAGGGTTCAGGGTTGGGGGACAGTATTTGGGGTCAGGCTTCAGGGTTGGGAGACTGTACTTGGCGTCAGGGGTCAGAGTTCTGGTTTGGGGGACTGTACTTGGGGTCTGGGGTGAGGGACTGTACTTGGGGTCAGGGTTCGAGGTTCAGAGTTGGGCGACTGTAATTGGGGTCAGGGGTCAGGGTTCAGGATTGTGGGACTGTAAATAAAGTCAGAGTTCATGATTCAGTGTTGAGGGACAGTACTTGGGGTCAAAGTTGAGGGTTGGAGGACTGTACTTGGGGTCAAGGGTCAGGGTTCAAGGTTGGGGGACTGTACTTGGGGTCAGGGTCCGGAGTTCAGTGTTGGGGGACTGTACTTGGTGTCAGTGTGCAGGTTCGGGAGACTGTAATTGGGATCTGGGTTCGGGGTTCAGGTGTGGGGGAGTGTACTTGGGGTCAGGGTTCAGGTTTGGGAGACTGTACTTGGGGTCAGGGGTCAGGGTTCAGGGTTGGGGGACTGTACTTGGAGTCAGAGTTCAGGGTTCATGTTGGGGGACTGTACTTGGGGTCAGGGTTCCGGGTTCTGGGTTGGGGGTCTATACTTGGGGTCAGGGTTCGGGGAATAGTGTTGGGGGACTGTACTTGGGGTCAGAGTTCATGGTTGGGGGACTGTACTTGGGGTCAGGGATCAGTGTTCTGGGTTGGTGAACTGTACTTGTGGTGAGGTTTGGGAGATTGTAATTGGGGTCTGGGTTCGGGGTTGGGAGACTTTACTTGGGGTCAGAGGACAGGGTTCTGATTTGGGGGACTGTACTTGGGTTCAGCGTTGGAGGACTCTATTTGGGGACAGAGTTTAGGGTTGGGGGTCTGTACTTGGGGTCAGGGTTCGGGGTTCAGGTTTGGGCGACTGAAATTGGGGTCGGGGTTTGGGGTTCAGGGTTGGGCGACTGTAATTGGGGTCAGGGGTCAGGGTTCAGGATTGTGGGACTGTACATAAGGTCAGAGTTCATGGTTCAGTGTTGGGGGACTGTACTTGGGTCAGAGTTTAGTGTTGGGGGACTGTACTTAGGATCGGGGTCAGGGTTCTGGGTTGGGCGACTGTACTTGGGGTCAGGGGTCAGTGTTCTGGGTTGGATGACTGCCCTTGGGTTCAGAGTTCAGGGTTCAGGTTTGGGGGACTGTACTTGGGGTCAGTGTGCAAGTTCGGAAGACTGTAATTGGGGTCTGGGTTCGGGGTTCAGGTGTGGGGGACTGTACTTGGGTTCAGGGTTCAGGGTTGGAAGACTGTACTTAGGGTCAGGGGTCAGGGTTCTGGTTTGGGGGACTGTACTTGGGGTCAGGGTTCGGCGTTCAGTGTTTGGGGACTGTACGTGTGGTCAGGGGTCAGGGTTCAGTGTTGGGGGACTGTACTTGGGGTCAGGGTTCAGGGTTCAGGGTTGGGGGACTGTACTTGGGGTCTGGTTCGGTGTTCAGGGTTGGTGAACTGTAATTGGGGTCAGGGTTCAGGGTTGGTGGACTGTACTTGGGGTCAGGGGTCAGGGTTCAGTGTTGTGGGACTGTACTTGGGTCAGTGTGCAGGTTTGGGAGACTGTACTTGGGGTCAGGGTTCCGGGTTGGGGGACTGTATTTGGGGTCAGGGTTCAGGGTTGGGAGACTTTACTTGGGGTCAGGGGTCAGGATTCTGGTTTGGGGGACTGTACTTGGGGTCAGGTTCCGGGGTTCAGGTTTTGGGGACTGTATTTGGGGTCAGAGGTTAGGGTTGGGAGACTGTACTTGGGGTCAGGTTTCAGAGTTCTGAGTTGGGTGTCTATAATTGGGGTCAGGGTTCGATGATTAATGTTGGGGGACTGTACTTTGGTTCAGGGTTCAGGGTTGGGGGTCTGTTGGGGTCAGAGCTCTGGGTTCTGGGTTGGGGGACTGTACTTGGGGTCAGGGGTCAGTGTTCAGGGTTTGATGACTGCACTTGGGTTCAGAGTTCAGGTTTGGGGGACTGTACTTGGGTTCAGAGTTCAGGGTTGGGGGACTGTACTTGGGATCTGGGTTCGGGGTTCAGGGTTGGGACACTGTACTCGGGGTCAGGGTTCAGTGTTCGGTGACTGTACTTGGGGTGAGGGTTCAATTGTTCAGGGTTGGGGGACTGTACTTGGGGGTCAGGGTTCAGGGTTGGAAAACAGTACTTGGGGTCAGGGTTGGGGGACTATACTTGGGGTCAGGGTTCAGGGTTGGGGGATTGTACTTGGGGTCAGAGTTCAGGGTTCATGTTGGGGAACTGTACTTGGGGTCAGCGTTCGGGATTCAGTGTAGGGGGACTATAATTGGGGTCAGGGTTCCGGATTGTGGTACTGTACTTGGGGTCAGGGTTCAGGGTTGGGGGACTGTACTTGGGGTCAGGGGTCAGGGTTCAGGGTTGGGGGACTGTACTTGGGGTCAGGGTCCGGAGTTCAGTGTTGGGGGACTGTACTTGGGGTCATGGTTCTGGGTTGGGGGACTGTACTTGTGGTCAGGGGTCAGTGTTCTGGGTTGGAGAACTGTACTTGGGGTCAGGGTCCGGAGTTCAGTGTTGGGGGACTGTACTTGGGGTCATGGTTCAGGGTTGGGAGACTGTACTTGGGGTCAGGGGTCAGGGTTCTGGTTTGGGGGGCTGTACTTGGGACAGGGATCGGTGTTCAGTGTTTGGGGACTGTACTTGGGGTCAGAGTTTAGGCTTGGGTTCTGTAATTGGGGTCAGAGTTCGGGGTTCAGGGTTGGGGGATTGTACTTGGGGTCAGAGTTCAGTGTTCATGTTGAGGAACTGTACTTGGGGTCAGGGTTCGGGGTTCAGGTTTGGGGGACTGTACTTGGGTTAAGGGGTCAGGGTTCATTGTTGGAAGACTGTTCTTGGGGTCAGAGTTCAGGGTTGGGGTTCTGTACTTGGGGTCAGGGGTCAGGGTTCTTGGTTGGGGGACTGTACTTGGGGTTAGAATTCGGCGTTCCGTGTTGGGGGACTGTACTATGGGTCAGGGTGCAGGTTTG
This sequence comes from Prionace glauca, assembly GCA_037974335.1. Lineage (NCBI taxonomy): Eukaryota > Metazoa > Chordata > Chondrichthyes > Carcharhiniformes > Carcharhinidae > Prionace > Prionace glauca. The sequence goes on along the minus strand of JBBMRE010000193.1, from coordinate 376,067 downwards.
CGAGTCTGTACTTGGGGTCTGGGTTCAGGGATCTGGTTTGGGGGACTGTACTTGGGGTCAGGGGTGAGGGACTGTACTTGGGGTCAGGGTTCAGGTTTGGGGGACTGTACTTGGGGTCAGGGTTCGGGGTTCAGGGTTGGGCGACTGTAATTGGGGTCAGGGTTCAGGATTGTGGGAATGTACATAAGGTCAGAGTTCATGAATCAGTGTTGAGGGACTGTACTTGGGGTCAGAGTTTAGGGGTGGGGGACTGTACGTGTGGTCAGTGGTCAGAGTTCAAGGTTGGGGGACTGTACTTGGGGTCAGGGTCCGGAGTTCAGTGTTGGGGGACTGTACTTGGGATCAGAGTTTAGGGTTGGGGGACTGTACTTGGGGTCAGGGGTCAGGGTTCAAGGCTGGGGGACTGTGTTTGGGGTCAGGGTCCGGGGTTCAGTGTTGTGAGACTGTACTTGGGGTCAGTGTGCAGGTTCGGGAGACATTAATTGGGGTCTGGGTTCGGTGTTCAGGTGTTGGGGACTGTACTTGGGGTCAGGGTTCAGGCTTGGGAGACTGTACTTGGGGTCAGGGTTCTGGTTTGGGTGACTGTACTTGGGGTCAGGGTTCGGCGTTCAGTGTTTGGGGACTGTACGTGTGGTCAGGGGTCAGTGTTCAGGTTTGGGGACTGTACTTGGGTTCAGGGTTCAGGGTTGGGGGACTGTACTTGGGGTCAGGGTTCGGGGTTCAGGTTTTGGTGACTGTACTTGTGTTCAGCATTGGACGACTGTATTTGGGGACAGAGTTGAGGTTTGGGGGTCTGTACTTGGGGTCAGGGTTCAGGGCTCTGGGTTGGGGGTCTATACTTGGGGTCAGGGTTCGGGTTTAGTGTTGGGGGACTGTACTTTGGGTCAGGGGTCAGGGTTCAGGGTTGGGGGACTGTACTTGGGGTCAGGGGTCAGTGTTCAGGGTTGGATGACTGCACATGGGTTCAGAGTTCAGGGATCAGGTTTGGGGGACTGTACTCGGGTTCAAGGGTCAGGGTTCAGGGTTGGGCAACTGTACTTGGGATCAGAGTTCAGGGTTCAGTGTTGGGGGACTGTACTTGGGGTCAGAGTTCGGGTTTCAGGGTTGGGGGATTGTACTTGGGATCAGGGGTCAGGGTTCTGGGTTGGGAAACTGTACTTGGGGTCATGGTTCAGGATTGTGGGACTGTACATAAGGTCAGAGTTCATGGTTCAGTGTTGAGGGACTGTACTTGGGGTCAGAGTTTAGGGTTGGTGAACTGTACTTGTGGTCAGGGTCCGGGGTTCAGTGTTGGGGGACTGTACTTGGGGTCAGGGTTCAGGGTTGGGAACTGTATTTGGGGTCAGGGTTCAGGTTTGGGAGAATTTACTTGGGGTCAGGGGTCAGGGTTCTGGTTTGGGGGACTGTACTTGGGGTCAGGGTCCGGGGTTCAGGTTTTGGGGACTGTATTTGGGGTCAGAGGTTAGGGTTAGTGGTCTGTACTTGGGGTCAGGGTTCAGAGTTCTGAGTTGGGTGTCTATAATTGGGGTCAGGGTTCGGGGATTAATGTTGGGGGACTGTACATTGGGTCAGGGTTCAGGGTTGGGGGACTGTTGGGGTCAGAGCTCAGGTTTCTGGGTTGGGGGACTGTACTTGGGGTCAGGGGTCAGGGTTCAGGGTTGGGCAACTGTACTTGGGATCTGAGTTCAGGGTTCAGTGTTGGGGGACTGTACTTGGGGTCAGGGTTCAGGGTTGGGGGACTGTACTTGGTGTCAGACTTCAGGGTTCAGGGTTGGGGGACTGTGCTTGTGATCTGGGTTTGGGGTTCAGGGTTGGGATACTGTACTCGGGGTCAGGGATAAGTGTTCGGTAACTGTACTTGGGGTGAGGGTTCAGTTGTTCAGGGTTGGGGGACTGTACTTGGGGGTCAGGGTTCAGGGTTGGAAAACACTACTTTGGGTCAGGGTTGGGGGACTATACTTGGGGTCAGGGTTCAGGTATGGGGGACTGTACTTGCTGTCAGGGGTGAGGGACTGTACTTGGGGTCAGGGTTGGGCGACTGAACTTGGGGTCAGGGTTCGGGGTTCAGTGCAGGGGGACTATAATTGGGGTCAGGGGTCAGGGTTCAGGATTGTGGTACTGTACTTGGGGTCAGGGGTCAGGGTTCAGGGTTGGGGGACTGTACTTGGTGTCAGGGTCCGGAGTTCAGTGTTGGGGGACTGTACTTGGGGTCAGGCGTCAGTGTTCTGGGTTGGAGAACTGTACTTGGGGTCAGGGTCCGGGGTTCAGTGTTGTGGGACTGTACTTGGGGTCAGTGTGCAGGTTTGGGAGACTGTAATTCGGGTCTGGGTTCGGGGTTCAGGTTTGGGGGACTGTACTTGTGGTCAGGGTTCAGGGTTGGGGGACAGTATTTGGGGTCAGGCTTCAGGGTTGGGAGACTGTACTTGGGGTCAGGGTTCAGAGTTCTGAGTTGGGTGTCTATAATTGGGGTCAGGGTTCGGGGATTAATGTTGGGGGACTGTACATTGGGTCAGGGTTCAGGGTTGGGGGACTGTTGGGGTCAGAGCTCAGGTTTCTGGGTTGGGGGACTGTACTTGGGGTCAGGGGTCAGGGTTCAGGGTTGGGCAACTGTACTTGGGATCTGAGTTCAGGGTTCAGTGTTGGGGGACTGTACTTGGGGTCAGGGTTCAGGGTTGGGGGACTGTACTTGTGATCTGGGTTTGGGGTTCAGGGTTGGGATACTGTACTCGGGGTCAGGGATAAGTGTTCGGTAACTGTACTTGGGGTGAGGGTTCAGTTGTTCAGGGTTGGGGGACTGTACTTGGGGGTCAGGGTTCAGGGTTGGAAAACACTACTTTGGGTCAGGGTTGGGGGACTATACTTGGGGTCAGGGTTCAGGTATGGGGGACTGTACTTGCTGTCAGGGGTGAGGGACTGTACTTGGGGTCAGGGTTGGGCGACTGAACTTGGGGTCAGGGTTCGGGGTTCAGTGCAGGGGGACTATAATTGGGGTCAGGGGTCAGGGTTCAGGATTGTGGTACTGTACTTGGGGTCAGGGGTCAGGGTTCAGGGTTGGGGGACTGTACTTGGTGTCAGGGTCCGGAGTTCAGTGTTGGGGGACTGTACTTGGGGTCAGGCGTCAGTGTTCTGGGTTGGAGAACTGTACTTGGGGTCAGGGTCCGGGGTTCAGTGTTGTGGGACTGTACTTGGGGTCAGTGTGCAGGTTTGGGAGACTGTAATTCGGGTCTGGGTTCGGGGTTCAGGTTTGGGGGACTGTACTTGTGGTCAGGGTTCAGGGTTGGGGGACAGTATTTGGGGTCAGGCTTCAGGGTTGGGAGACTGTACTTGGGGTCAGGGGTCAGGGTTCTGGTTTGGGGGGCTGTACTTGGGACAGGGATCGGTGTTCAGTGTTTGGGGACTGTACTTGTGGTCAGGGTTCAGGGTTGGGGGATTGTACTTGGAGTCAGAGTTCAGGGTTCATGTTGGGAGACTGTACTTGGGGTCAGGGTTCAGGGTTCAGGTTTTGGGGACTGTACTTGGGTTCAGGTTTGGAGGACTGTACTTGGGGTCAGAGTTTAGGGTTGGGTTCTGTACTTGGGGTCAGAGTTCGGGGTTCAGGGTTGGGGGATAGTACTTGGGGTCAGAGTTCAGGGTTCATGTTGAGGAACTGTACTTGGGGTCAGGGTTCGGGGTTCAGGTTTGGGGGACTGTACTTGGGTTAAGGGGTCAGGGTTCATTGTTGGAAGACTGTACTTGGGGGTCAGAGTTCAGGGTTGGAGTTCTGTACTTGGGGTCAGGGGTCAGGGTTCTTGGTTGGGGGACTGTACTTGGGGTTAGAATTCGGCGATTCTCGGTTCAGGGTTGGGAGACTGAATTGAGGTCAGGGTTCAGGATTGTGGGACTGTACATAAGGTCAGAGTTCATGATTCAGTGTTGAGGGACTGTACTTGGGGTCAGAGTTTAGAGTTGGGGACTGTACATGGGGCCAGGGTTCAAGTTTGGGGGACTGTACTTGGGGTCAGGGTCCGGAGTTCAGTGTTGGGGGACTGTACTTGGGGTCAGTGTGCAGGCTCGGGAGACTGTAATTGGGGTCTGTGTTCGGGGTTCTGGTGTGGGGGAGTGTACTTGGGGTCAGGGTTCAGTTTTGAGAGACTGTACTTGGGGTCAGGGGTCAGGGTTCTGGTTTGGGGGACTGTACTTGGGGTCAGGGTTCGGCGTTCAGTGTTTGGGGACTGTACGTGTGGTCAGGGTTCAGGTTTTGGGGACTGTACTTGGGTTCAGCATTGGACGACTGTATTTGGGGACAGAGTTTAGGTTTGGGGGTCTGTACTTGGGGTCAGGGTTCAGGGCTCTGGGTTGGGGGTCTATACTTGGGGTCAGGGTTCGGGGATTAGTGTTGGGGGACTGTACTTTGGGTCAGGGGTCAGGGTTCAGGGTTGGGGGACTGTACTTGGGGTCAGAGCTCTGGGTTCTGGGTTGGGGGATTGTACTTGGGGTCAGGGGTCAGTGTTCAGGGTTGGATGACTGCACTTGGGTTCAGAGTTCAGGGTTCAGGTTTGGGTGACTGTACTTGGGTTTAAGGGTCAGGGTTCAGGGTTGGGCAACTGTACTTGGGATCAGAGTTCAGGGTTCAGTGTTGGGGGACTGTACTTGGGGTCAGAGTTCGGGGTTCAGGGTCGGGAGATGGTACTTGGGTTCAGGGGTCAGGGTTCATTGTTGAGGACTGTACTTGTGGTCAGAGTTCAGGGTGTGGTTCTGTACTTGGGGTCAGGGGTCAGGGTTCTGGGTTGAGGGACTGTACTTGGGGTTAGAATTCAGCGTTCCGTGTTGGGGGACTGTACTTGGGGTCAGGGGTCAGGGTGCAAGTTTGCGAGACTGTACTTGGGGTCTGCGTTCAGGGTTCTGGTTTGGGGGACTGTAGTTGGGGTCAGGGGTGAGGTACTGTACTTGGGGTCATGGTTCAGGTTTGTGGGACTGTACATAAGGTCAGAGTTCATGGTTCAGTGTTGGGGGACTTGGGGTCAGAGTTCACGGTTGGGGGACTGTACTTGGGGTCAGGGGTCAGGGTTCAGGGTTGGGGGACTGTACTTGGGGTCAGGGTCCGGAGTTCAGTGATGGGGGACTGTACTTGGGGTCAGGGGTCAGGGTTCAGGGTTGGGGGACTGTACTTGGGGTCAGGGTCCGGAGTTCAGTGTTGGGGGCCTGTACTTGGGGTCAGGGTCCGTGGTTCAGTGTTGTGGGACTGTACTTGGGGTCAGGGTTCAGGGTTGGGGACTGTATTTGGGGTCAGGGTTCAGGGTTGGGAGACTTTACTTGGGGTCAGGGGTCAGGGTTCTGGTTTGAGGGACTGTACTTGGAGTCAGGGTTCGGGGTTCAGGTTTTGGGGACTGTACTTGGGTTCAGCGTTGGAGGACTGTATTTGGGGTCAGAGTTTAGGGTTGGGGGTCTGTACTTGGGGTCAGGGTTCAGAGTTCTGGGTTGGGTGTCTATAATTGGGGTCAGGGTTCGGGGATTAATGTTGGGGGACTGTACTTTGGGTCAGGGTTCAGGGTTGGGAGACTGTACTTGGGATCAGGTGTCTGAGTTCAGGGTTGGGGGATTGTACTTGGAGTCAGAGTTCAGGGTTCATGTAGGGGGACTGTACTTGGAGTCAGGGTTCGGGGTTGGGGGTCTGTACTTGGGGTCAGGGTTGGGGGACTGTACTTGGGGTCAGAATTCAGGGTTGGGGATCTGTACTTGGGGTCAGGGTTCAGGGTTCTGGGTTGGGGGACTATACTTGGGGTCAGGGTTCGGGGATTAGTGTTGGGGGACTATACATGGGGTCAGGGGTCAGGGTTCAGAGTTGGATGACTGTACTTGGGGTCAGAGTTCAGGGTTCAGGTTTGGGGGACTATACTTGTGTTCAGGGGTCAGGGTTCAGGGTTGGGCAACTGTACTTGGGATCAGAGTTCAGGGTTCAGTGTTGGGGGACTGTATTTGGTGTCAAAGTTCAGGGTTCAAGGTTGGCGGACTGTACTCGGGGTCAGGGTTCATTGTCGGGGGACTGTACATGAGGTCAGTGCTCAGTTGTTCAGGATTGGGGAACTGTACTTGGGGTCAGGATTGCGTGACTATACTTGGGTTCAGGGGTCAGGGTTCAGGGTTGAGGGACTGTACTTGGGGCCGCGGTACAGGGTTGGGGGACTGTACTTGGGATCTGGGATCGGGGTTCAGGGTTCAGGGACTGTACTCGGGGTGAGGGTTCAGTGTTCGGGGACTGTACTTGGGGTGAGGGTTCAGTTGTTCAGTATTGGGGGACTGTACTTGGGGTTAGGGTTCAGTGTTTAGGATTGGGGGACTGTACTTGGGTGTCAGGGTTCAGGGTTGGGGGATTGTACTTGGGGTCAGAGTTCAGGGTTCATGTTGGGCAACTGTACTTGGGGTCAGGGTTCGGGGTTCAGGTTTGGGGGACTGTACTTGGGTTCAGGGGTCAGGGTTCATTGTTGGAAGACTGCACTTGGGGTCAGAGTTCAGGGTTGGGGTTCTGTACTTGGGGTCAGGGGTCAGGGTTCTGGGTTGGGGACTGTACTTGGGGTTAGAATTCGGCGTTCCGTGTTGGGGGACTGTACTTGGGGTCAGGGGTCAGGGTGCAGGTTTGCGAGACTGTACTTGAGGTCTGGGTTCAGGGTTCTGGTTTGGGCGACTGTAATTGGGGTCAGGGTTCAGGATTGTGGGACTGTACATCAGGTCAGAATTCATTTTTCAGTGTTGGGGGACTGTACTTGGGGTCAGGGTTCAGTTGTTCAAGATTGGGGGACTGTACTTGGGATCAGAGTTCAGGGTTCAGGGTTGGGGGACTGTACTTGGGGTCAGGGTTCAGGGTTCAGGGTTGGGCAACTGTAATTGGGGTCAGGGGTCAGGGTTCAGGATTGTGGGACTGTACATAAGGTCAGAGTTCATGGTTCAGTGTTGGGGGACTGTACTTGGGGTCAGGGTTCAGGGTTCTGGGTTGGGGGACTGTATTTGGGGTCAGGGTTCAGGGTTCAGGGTTGGAGGACTGTACTTGGGATCAGAGTTCAGGGTTCAGTGTTTGGGGGACTGTACTTGGGATCAGGGGTCTGAGTTCAGGGTTGGGGGATTGTACTTGGAGTCAGAGTTCAGGGTTCATGTTGGGGGACTGTACTTGGAGTCAGGGTTCGGGGTTGGGGGTCTGTACTTGGGGTCAGGGTTGGAGGACTGTACTTGGGGTCAGAATTCAGGTTGGGGATCTGTACTTGGGGTCAGGGGTCAGGGTTCTGGGTTGGGGGACTATACTTGGGGTCAGGGTTCGGAGATTAGTGTTGGGGGACTATACTTGTGTTCAGGGGTCAGGGTTCAGGGTTGGGCAACTGTACTTGGGTTCAGTGTTGGGGAACTGTATTTGGTGTCAAAGTTCACGGTTCAGGGTTGGCGGACTGTACTCGGGGTCAGGGTTCATTGTTGGGGGACTGTACTTGGGATCACGGTTCGGAGTTCAGTGTTGGGGGACTGTACTTGGAGTCAGGGTTCTGGGTTGGGGGACTGTACTTGGGGTCAGGGGTCAGTGTTCTGGGTTGGGGAACTGTATTTGGGGTCAGGGTCCGGGGTTCCGTGTTGGGGGACTGTACTTGGGGTCAGTGTGCAGATTTGGGAGACTGTACTTGGGGTCAGGGTTCAGGGTTGGGAGACTGTACTTGGGGTCAGGGTTCTGGTTTGGGGGACTGTACTTGTGGTCAGGGTTCGGCGTTCAGTGTTTTGGGACTGTACGTGTGGTCAAGGGTCAGGGTTCAGGGTTGGGGAACTGTACTTGGAGTCAGAGTTCAGGGTTCATGTTGGGGGACTGTACTTGGGGTTAGGGTTGCGGGTTCGGGTTTTGAGGACTGTACTTGGGTTCAGCGTTGGACGACTGTATTTGGGGTCAGAGTTTAGGTTTGTGGGTTTGTACTTGGGGTCAGGGTTCAGGGTTCTGGGTTGGGGGTCTATACTTGGGGACAGGATTTGGGGATTAGTGTTGGGGGACTGTACTTTGGGTCAGGGGTCAGGGTTCAGGGTTGGGGGACTGTACTTGGGGTCAGAGCTCAGGGTTCTGGGTTGGGGGACTGTACTTTGGGTCAGGGGTCAGTGTTCAGGGTTGGATGACTGCACTTGGGTTCAGAGTTCAGGGTTCAGGTTTGGGGGACTGTACTTGGGTTCAGGGGTCAGGGTTCAGGGTTGGGCAACTGTACTTGGGATCAGAGTTCAGGTTTCAGTGTTGGGGTACTGTACTTGGGGTCAGGGTTCAGGGTTGGTGGACTGTACTTGGGGTCTGGGATCTGGGATCAGGGTTGCGGGACTGTACTTGGGGTCAGGGTTCTGGGTTGGGGGACTGTACTTGGGGTTAGAATTCGGCGTTCCGTGTTGGGGGACTATACTTGGGGTCAGGGGTCAGGGTTCTGGGTTGGGGACTGTACTTGGGGTTAGAATTCGGCCTTCCGTGTTGGGGGACTGTACTTGGGGTCAGGGTGCAGGTTTGCGAGACTGTACTTGAGGTCTGGGTTCAGGGTTCTGGTTTGGGCGACTGTAATTGGGGTCAGGGTTCAGGATTGTGGGACTGTACATCAGGTCAGAGTTCATTTTTCAGTGTTGGGGGACTGTACTTGGGGTCAGGGTTCAGGGTTGGGGGACTATACTTGGGGTCAGGGGTCAGGGTTCACTGTTGGGGGACTGTAATTGGGGTCAGGGTTCAGAGTTGGGGGACTGTACTTGGGATCAGAGTTCAGGGTTCAGGGTTGGGGGACTGTACTTGGGGTCAGGGTTCGGGGTTCAGGGTTGGGCAACTGTAATTGGGGTCAGGGGTCAGGGTTCAGGATTGTGGGACTGTACATAAGGTCAGAGTTCATGGTTCAGTGTTGGGGGACTGTACTTGGGGTCAGGGTTCAGTTGTTCAGGATTGGGGGACTGTACTTGGGATCAGAGTTCAGGGTTCTGGGTTGGGGGACTGTATTTGGGGTCAGGGGTCAGGGTTCAGGGTTGGAGAACATTACTTGGGATCAGAGTTCAGTGTTTGGGGACTGTACTTGGGATCAGGGGTCTGAGTTCAGGGTTGGGGGATTGTACTTGGAGTCAGAGTTCAGGGTTCATGTTGGGGGACTGTACTTGGAGTCAGGGTTCGGGGTTGGGGGTCTGTACTTGGGGTCAGGGTTGGAGGACTGTACTTGGGGTCAGAATTCAGGTTGGGGATCTGTACTTGGGGTCAGGGTTCAGGGTTCTGGGTTGGGGGACTATACTTGGGGTCAGGGTTCGGGGATTAGTGTTGGGGGACTATACTTGTGTTCAGGGGTCAGGGTTCAGGGTTGGGCAATTGTACTTGGGTTCAGTGTTGGGGAACTGTATTTGGTGTCAAAGTTCACGGTTCAGGGTTGGCGGACTGTACTCGGGGTCAGGGTTCATTGTTGGGGGACTGTACTTGGGATCACGGTTCGGAGTTCAGTGTTGGGGGACTGTACTTGGGGTCAGGGTTCTGGGTTGGGGGACTGTACTTGGGGTCAGGGGTCAGTGTTCTGGGTTGGGGAACTGTATTTGGGGTCAGTGTGCAGATTTGGGAGACTGTACTTGGGGTCAGTGTGCAGATTTGGGAGACTGTACTTGGGGTCAGGGTTCAGGGTTGGGAGACTGTACTTGGGGTCAGGGTTCTGGTTTGGGGGACTGTACTTGTGGTCAGGGTTCGGCGTTCAGTGTTTTGGGACTGTACGTGTGGTCAAGGGTCAGGGTTCAGGGTTGGGGAACTGTACTTGGAGTCAGAGTTCAGGGTTCATGTTGGGGGACTGTACTTGGGGTCAGGGTTGCGGGTTCGGGTTTTGAGGACTGTACTTGGGTTCAGCGTTGGACGACTGTATTTGGGGTCAGAGTTTAGGTTTGTGGGTCTGTACTTGGGGTCAGGGTTCAGGGTTCTGGGTTGGGGGTCTATACTTGGGGACAGGATTCGGGGATTAGTGTTGGGGGACTGTACTTTGGGTCAGGGTTCAGGGTTGGGGGACTGTACTTGGGGTCAGAGCTCAGGGTTCTGGGTTGGGGGACTGTACTTTGGGTCAGGGGTCAGTGTTCAGGGTTGGATGACTGCACTTGGGTTCAGAGTTCAGGGTTCAGGTTTGGGGGACTGTACTTGGGTTCAGGGGTCAGGGTTCAGGGTTGGGCAACTGTACTTGGGATCAGAGTTCAGGTTTCAGTGTTGGGGTACTGTACTTGGGGTCAGGGTTCAGGGTTGGTGGACTGTACTTGGGGTCAGCGATCTGGGATCAGGGTTGCGGGACTGTACTTGGGGTCAGGGTTCTGGGTTGGGGGACTGTACTTGGGGTTAAAACTCGGCGTTCCGTGTTGGGGGACTGTACTTGGGGTCAGGGGACAGGGTTCTGGTTTGGGGATCTGTACTTGGGGTCAGGGGTGAGGGACTGTACTTGGGGTCAGGGTTCAGGGTTGGAGGACTGTACTTGGGGTCAGGGTCTGGAGTTCAGTGTTGGGGGACTGTACTTGGGGTCAGGGTTGAGGGTTCTGGGTTGGGGGACTGTACTTGGGGCCAGGGTTCATGTTTGGGGGACTGTACTTGGTGTCAGACTTCAGGGTTCAGGGTTGGGGGACTGTACTTGAGATCTGGGTTCGGGGTTCAGGGTTGAGGGACTGTACTCGGGGTCAGGGTTCAGTGTTGGGGGACTGTACTTGGGGTCAGGGTTCAGTTGTTCAGGATTGGGGGACTGTACTTGGGATCAGAGTTCAGGGTTCTGGGTTGGGGGACTGTACTTGGGGTCAGGGGTGAGGGTTCAGGGTTGGAGAACTGTACTTGGGATCAGAGTTCAGGGTTCAGTGTTTGGGGACTGTACTTGGGGTCAGGGGTCTGAGTTCAGGGTTGGGGGATTGTACTTGGAGTCTGAGTTCAGGGTTCATGTTGGGGGACTGTACTTGGAGTCAGGGTTCGGGGTTGGGGGTCTGTACTTGGGGTCAGGGTTGGAGGACTGTACTTGGGGTCAGAATTCAGGGTTGGGGATCTGTACTTGGGGTCAGGGTTCAGGGTTCTGGGTTGGGGGACTATACTTGGGGTCAGGGTTCGGGGATTAGTTTTGGGGGACTATACTTGGGGTCAGGGTTCAGGGCTGGATGACTGTACTTGGGGTCAGAGTTCAGGGTTCAGGTTTGGGGGACTATACTTGTGTTCAGGGGTCATCGTTCAGGGTTGGGCAACTGTACTTGGGATCAGAGTTCAGGGTTCAGTGTTGGGGAACTGTATTTGGTGTCAAAGTTCAGGGTTCAGGGTTGGCGGACTATACTCGGGGTCAGTGTTCATTGTTGGGGGACTGTACATGGGGTCAGGGCTCAGTTGTTCAGGATTGGGGGACTGTACTTGGGGTCAGGGTTCAGTGTTCAGGGTTGGGGAACTGTACTTGGGGTCAGGGTTGGGGGACTATACTTGGGTTCAGGGGTCAGGGTTCTGGGTTGGGTGACTGTACTTGGGGTCAGGGTACAGGGTTGGGGGACTGTACTTGGGGTCAGGGTTCAGGATTGGAGGACTGTTCTTGGGGTCAAAGTTCAGGGTTCAGGGTTGGGGGACTGTATTTAGGATCAGGTTTAGTGATTCAGAGTTGGGGGACTGTCCTTGGGGTCAGGGTTCAGGGTTGGGGGTCTGTACTTGGGGTCAGAGTTCAGGGTGCAGGGTTGGGGAACTGTACTTGGGGTCAGGGGTCAGGAATCAGGCTTGGGGACATTACGTGGGGTCAGGGTTCAGGTTTCAGGGTTGGGGGACTGTACTTGGGGTCATGGTTCAGGGATCAGGGATTGTTGACTGTACTTGGTGTCAGGGATCACGGCTGTGGGACTATAGTTGAGGTCAGGGTTCGGGGATTAGTGTTGGGGGACTGTACGTGGGGTCAGAGCTCAGGGTTCTGTGTTGGAGGACTGTACTTAGGGTCAGGTGTCAGGGTTCAGTGTTGGATGCCGGTACTTGGGGTCAGAGTTCAGAGTTCAGGTTTGGAGGAATATACTTGGGTTCAGGGGTTAGGGTTCAGGGTGGGGCAACTGTACTTGGGATCAGAGTACAGGGTTCATTGTTGGGTGACTGTACTTGGGGTCAGGGTTCAGGGTTGGGGGACTGTATTTGGGGTCTGGGTTCAGTTGTTCAGGATTGCGGGACTGTTCTTGGGGTCAGGGTTCAGGGTTGGGGGACTGTACTTGGGGTCAGGGTTCAGGGTTCAGGATTGGGGAACTGTATTTGGGGTCAGGGTTCATGTTTGGGGGACTATACTTGCGTTCAGGGATCAGGGTTCAGGTTGGGGGACTGTACTTGGGGTCAGTGTTCAGGGTTGGGGGACTGTACTTGGGGTCAGGGTTCGGCGTTCAGTGTTTGGGGACTGTACTTGGGGTCAGGGGTCAGGGTTCAGGGCTGGGGGATTGTTCTTGGGGTCAGAGTTCAGGGTTCATGTTGGGGAACTGTACTTGGGGTCAGGGTATGGGGTTCAGGTTTGGTGGACTGTATTTGGGTTCAGGGGTCAGGGTTCATTGTTGGACGACTATATTGGGGTCAGAGTTCAGGGTTGGGTTCTGCACTTGGGGTCAGGGTTCTGGGTTTGGGGACTGTACTTGGGGTCAGGAGTCAGGATGCAGATTTGCGCGACTGTACTTGGGGTCAGGGTACAGGTTGGGGGACTGTAATTGGGGACAGGGGTCAAGGTTCAGGGTTGGGGGACTGTACTTGGGGTCAGAGTTCAGGGTTGGGGGACTGTACTTGGGGTCAGAGTTCAGGGTTGGGGGAATGTACGTGGGGTCAGGCTTCAGTGTTGGGGGACTGTACTTGGTGTCTGTGTTCAGGTTTGGAGATCTGTACTTGGGGTCAGGGTTCTGGGTTGGGGGACTGTACTTGGAGTAAGGGGTCAGCGTTCTGGGTTGGGGGACTGTACATGGGGTCAGGGTTCAGTGTTGGGGGACTGTAGTCGGGGTCAGAGCTCAGGGTTCAGGGTTGGGGGACTGTACTTGGGGTCAGTGCTCAGGGTTCTGGGTTGGGGGACTGTACTCAGGGTCAGGGTTCAGGGTTGGGGACTGTACTTGGGATCTGGGTTCGGGGTTCAGGGTTGGGGGACTGTACTCGGGGTCAGAGCTCAGGGTTCAGGGTTGGGGGACTGTACTTGGGGTCAGAGCTCAGGGTTCTGGGTTGGGATCTGTACTCGGGTTCAGGGTTCAGGGTTCAGTGTTGTGGGACTGTACTTGGGGTCAGTGTGCAGGTTTGGGAGACTGTAATTGGGGTCTGGGTTCGGGGTTCAGGTTTGGGGGACTGTACTTGGGGTCAGGATTCAGGGTTGGGCGACTGTTTTGGGGTCAGGGTTCAGGGTTGGGAGACTTTACTTGGGGTCAGGGTTCAGGATTCTGTTTGGGGGACTGTACTTGGGTTCAGCGTTGGAGGACTGTATTTGGGGTCAGAGTTTAGGGTTGGTGGTGTGTACTTGGGGTCAGGGTTCCGGGTTCTGGGTTGGGGGACTATACTTGGGGTCACGGTTCGGGGATTAATGTTGGGGTCTGTACTTTGGGTCAGGGGTCAGGGTTTACGGTTGGAGGACTGTACTTGAGGTCAGAGCTCAGGGTTCTGGGTTGGGGGACTGTACTTGGGCTCAGGGGTCAGTGTTCAGGGTTGGATGACTGCACTTGGGTTCAGGGGTCAGGGTTCAGGGTTCAGGTTTGGGGGACTGTACTTGGGATCAGAGTTCAGGGTTCAGTATTGGGGAACTGTATTTGGCGTCTGGGTTCAGGGTTGGGGGACTGTACTTGGGATCTGGGTTCGGGGTTCAGGGTTGGGGGACTGTACTTGGGGTCAGGGTTCAGTGTTGGGGGACTGTACTTGGAGTCTGAGTACAGGGTTCATGTTGGGAGACTGTACTTGGGGTCAGGGGACAGAGTTCAGGGTTGGGGGATTGTACTTGGAGTCAGAGTTCAGGGTTCATGTTGGGGGACTGTACTTGGAGTCAGGATTCAGGGTTGGGGGTCTGTACTTGGAGTCAGATTGGAGGACTGTACTTGGGGTCAGAATTCATGGTTGGGGGCCTGTACTTGGGGTCAGGGTTCGGTGATTAGTGTTGGGGGACTGTACTTGGGGTCAGAGTTCAGGGTTCATGTTTGGGGGACTGTACTTGTGTTCAGGGGTCAGGGTTCAGGGTTGGGCAACTGGACTTGGGATCAGAGTTCAGGGTTCAGTGTTGGGGGACTGTACTCGGGGTCAGGGTTCATTGTTGGGGGACTGTACTTTGGGTCAGGGCTCAGTTGTTCAGGATTGGGGGACTGTACTTGGGGTCAGGGTTCTGGGTTCAGGGTTTGGTGACTGTATTTGGGGTCAGGGTTCAGGGTTCAGGGTTGGGGGACTGTACTTGGGGTCAGGGTTCAGGGTTGGGGGACTGTACTTGGGGTCAGGGTTCAGGGTTGGGGAACTGTTCTTGGGGTCAGGGTTGGGGGAGTATACTTGGGTTCAGGGGTCAGGGTTCAAGGTTGGGGGACTGTACTTGGGGTCAGGGTACAGGGTTGGGGGACTGTACTTGCGATCAGGGTTCGGGGTTCAGGGTTGGGGGACTGTATTTGGGGTCAGGGTTCAGGGTTGGGGGATGGTACTTGTGGTCAAGGTTCAGGATTTGGGGACTGTTCTTGGGGTCAATGTTCAGGGTACTGCGTTGGGGGACTGTAGTTGGGGTCAGGGTTCAGGGTTCCGGGACTGTACTTCGGGTCAGGGTTCAGGGTTGGGGGCTGTACTTGGGGTCAGGGTTCAGGGTTCAGGATTGGGGGACTGTACTTGGGGTCAGGGTTCAGGATTGGGGGACTGTTCTTGGGGTCAAAGTTCAGGGTTGGGGGACTGTAGTTGGGGTCAGGTTTTAGTGATTCAGAGTTGGGGGACTGTCCTTGGGGTCAGGGGTCAGGAATCAGACTTGGGGATATTACGTGGGGTCATGGTTCAGGTTTCAGGGTTGGGGGACTGTACTTGGGGTCAGGGTTCAGGGTTTGTTCACTGTACTTGGGGTCAGGGTTCACGGTTGGGGGACTATACTTGGGTTCAGTGGTCAGGGGTCAGGTTGGGGGACTGTACTTTGGGTCAGGGTTCAAGAATGGGGGACTGTACTTGGGGTCAGGGTTCAGGAGTGGGGGACTGTTCTTGGGGTCAGAGCTCAGGGTTCTGGGTTGGGGGACTGTATTTAGGGTCAGGGTTCAGAGTTCAGGTTTGGAGGAATGTACTTGGGTTCAGGGGTCAGGGTTCAGTGTTGGGGGACGGTACTTGGGGTTAGGGTTCAGGGTTGGGGGACTGTACTTGGGATCTGGGTTCGGGGTTTAGGGTTGGGGGACTGTACTCGGGGTCAGGGTTCAGTGTTGGGGGACTATACTGGGAGTCAGGGTTCAGTTGTTCAAGATTGGGGGACTGTACTTGGGGTCAGGGTTCAAGGTTGGGGGACTGTCCTTGGGTCCAGGGGTCAGTGTTCAGGTTGGGGGACTGTACTTGGGGTCAGGGTTCAGGGTTGGGGGACTGTACTTGTGGCCAGGGTTCGGTGTTCAGTGTTTGGGGACAGTACTTGGGGTCAGGGGTCAGGGTTCAGGGTTGGGGGTTGTACTTGGGGTCAGAGTTCAGGGTTTATGTTTGGGAACGGTACTTGGGGTCAGGGTACGGGGTTCAGGTTTGGGGGTCTGTACTTGGGTTCAGGGGTCAGGGTTCATTGTTGGACGACTGTAATGGGGTCAGAGTTCAAGGTTGGGTTCTGTACTTAGGGTCAGGGTTCGGCGTTCCGTTTTGCTGGACTGTACTTGGGGTCAGGGGTCAGGATGCAGGCTTGCGAGACTGTACTTGGGGTCAGGGTACAGGGTTGGGGGACTGTACTTGGGGTCAGGGTTCCAGGTTCAGGGTTGGGGGACTGTAATTGGGGTCAGAGTACAGGGTTGGGGGACTGTACGTGGGGTCAGGGTTCAGTGTTGGGGGACTGTTCTTGGGGTCAGGGGTCAGGGTTCAGGTTTGGAGGACGTACTTGGGGTCAGGTTTTTGTGCTGGGGGACTGTACTAGGGGTCAGGGGTCAGCGTTCTGTGTTGGGGGACTGTACTTGGGGTCAGGGTTCGGGGTTCAGGTTTGGGGGACTGTACTTGGCTTCAGGGGTCAGGGTTCAGGTTTGGAGGACTGAAATGCGGTCAGAGTTCAGGTTTGGGGTCTGTACTTGGGGTCAGGGTTCAGGGTTGGGGAACTGTACTTGGGGTCATGGTCCGGGGTTCAGTGTTGTGGGACTGTACGTGGTGTCAGTGTGCAGGTTTGGGAGACTGTAATTGGGGTCTGGGTTCGGAGTTCAGGTTTGGGGGACTGTACTTGGGGTCAGTGTTCAGGGTTGGGGGACTGTACTTTGGGTCAGGGGTCAGGGTTCACCGTTGGGGGACTGTACGTGGGGTCAGAGCTCAGGGTTCTGGGTTGGGGGACTGTACTTGGGGTCAGGGTTCAGGGTTCAGGGTTGGATGACTGCACTTGGGGTCAGAGTTCACGGTTCAGGTTTGGGGGACTGTTCTTGGGATCTGGGTTCGGGGTTCAGGGTTGGGGACTGTACTCGGGGTCAGGGTTCAGGGTTGGGGGACTGTACTGGGGGTCAGAGCTCAGGGTTCAGGGTTGGGGGACTGTACTTGGGGTCAGGGTTCAGGGTTGGGGGACTGTACTTGGTGTCAGAGTTCAGGGTTCAGGGTTGGGGGACTGTCCTTGGGGTCAGGGGTCAGGAATCAGGCTTGGGGACGGCACTCGGGGTCAGGGTTCAGTGTTGGGGGACTGTAGTTGGGGTCAGGTTTTAGTGATTCAGAGTTGGGGGACTGTCCTTGGGGTCAGGGGTCAGGAATCAGGCTTGGGGATATTACGTGGGGTCAGGGTTCAGGTTTCAAGCTTGGGGGACTGTACTTGGGGTCAGGGTTCAGGGTTCAGGGTTTGTTCACTGTACTTGGGGTCAGGGTTCACGGTTGGGGGAATATACTTGGGTTCAGTGGTCAGGGTTCAGGTTGGGGGACTGTACTTTGGGTCAGGGTTCAGGAATGGGGGACTGTACTTGGGGTCAGAGTTCAGGGTTCTGGGAAGGGGCACTGTACTTAGGGTCAGGGTTCAGAGTTCAGGTTTGGAGGAATGTACTTGGGTTCAGGGGTCAGGGTTCAGGTTTGGGGGACTGTAGTTGGTGTCAGAGTTCAGGGTTCAGGATTGGGGGACAGTACTTGGGATCTGGGTTCGGGGTTCAGTGTTGGGGGACTGTACTTGGGGTCAGGGTTCAGTTGTTCAAGATTGGGGGACTATACTTGGGTTCAGGGGTCAGGGTTCAGGTTGGGGGACTGTACTAGGGGTCAGGGTTCAGGGTTGGGGGACTGTACTTGGGATCAGGGTTCGGGGTTCAGGGTTGGGGGACTGTACTCGGGGTCAGGGTTCAGGGTTCAGGGTTGGGGGACTGTACTTGGGGTCAGGGTTCAGGGTTGGGGGACTGTACTTGGGGTCAGGGTTCAGGGTTCAGGGTTGGGGGACGGTACTTGGGGTCAGGGTTCAGGATTGGAGGACTGTTCTTGGGGTCAAAGTTCAGGGTTCAGGGTTGGGGGACTGTATTTAGGATCAGGTTTAGTGATTCAGAGTTGGGGGACTGTCCTTGGGGTCAGGGTTCAGGGTTGGGGGTCTGTACTTGGGGTCAGAGTTCAGGGTGCAGGGTTGGGGAACTGTACTTGGGGTCAGGGGTCAGGAATCAGGCTTGGGGACATTACGTGAGGTCAGGGTTCAGGTTTCAGGGTTGGGGGACTGTACTTGGGGTCATGGTTCAGGGTTCAGGGATTGTTGACTGTACTTGGTGTCAGGGTTCACGGCTGTGGGACTATAGTTGAGGTCAGGGTTCGGGGATTAGTGTTGGGGGACTGTACGTGGGGTCAGAGCTCAGGGTTCTGTGTTGGGGGACTGTACTTAGGGTCAGGTGTCAGAGTTCAGTGTTGGATGCCTGTACTTGGGGTCAGAGTTCAGAGTTCAGGTTTGGAGGAATATACTTGGGTTCAGGGGTTAGGGTTCAGGGTGGGGCAACTGTACTTGGGATCAGAGTACAGGGTTCATTGTTGGGGGACTGTACTTGGGGTCAGGGTTCAGGGTTGGGGGACTGTACTTGGGGTCAGGGTTCAGTTGTTCAGGATTGCGGGACTGTCCTTGGGGTCAGGGTTCAGGGTTGGGGGACTGTACTTGGGGTCAGGGTTCAGGGTTCAGGATTGGGGGACTGTATTTGGGGTCAGGGTTCATGTTTGGGGGACTATACTTGCGTTCAGGGGTCAGGGTTCAGGTTGGGGGTCTGTACTTGTGGTCAGTGTTCAGGGTTGGGGGACTGTACTTGGGGTCAGGGTTCGGCATTCAGTGTTTGGGGACTGTACTTGGGGTCAGGGTTCAGGGCTGGGGGATTGTACATGGGGTCAGAGTTCAGGGTTCATGTTGGGGAACTGTACTTGGGGTCAGGGTACGGGGTTCAGGTTTGGGGGACTGTATTTGGGTTCAGGGGTTAGGGTTCATTGTTGGACGACTGTATTGGGGTCAGAGTTCAGGGTTAGGTTCTGCACTTGGGGTCAGGGTTCTGGGTTCGGGGACTGTACTTGGGGTCAGGAGTCAGGATGCAGATTTGCGAGACTGTACTTGGGGTCAGGGTACAGGGTTGGGGACTGTACTTGGGGTCAGGGTTTGGGTGCAGGGTTGGGGGACTATAATTGGGGTCAGTGTTCAGGGTTGGGGGAATGTACGTGGGGTCAGGCTTCAGTGTTGGGGGACTGTACTTGGTGTCTATATTCAGGATTGGAGGTCTGTACTTGGGGTCAGGGTTCTGGGTTGGGGGACTGTACTTGGGGTCAGGGGTCAGCTTTCTGGGTTGTGGGACTGTACATGGGGTCACGGTTCAGTGTTGGGGGACTGTAGTTGGGGTCAGAGCTCAGGGTTCAGGGTTGGGGGACTGTACTTGGGGTCAGAGCTCAGGGTTCTGGGTTGGGGGACTGTACTCGGGGTCAGGGTTCAGGGTTGGGGGACTGTACTTGGGATCTGGGTTCGGGGTTCAGGGTTGGGGGACTGTACTTGGGGTCAGAGCTCAGGGTTCTGGCTTGGGATCTATACTCGGGTTCAGGGTTCAGGGTTCAGTGTTGTGGGACTGTACTTGGGGTCAGTGTGCAGGTTTGGGAGACTGTAATTGGGGTCTGGGTTCGGGGTTCAGGGTTGGGGGACTGTACTTGGGGTCAGGGTTCAGGGTTGGGCGACTGTATTTGGGGTCAGGGTTCAGTGCTGGGGGACTGTACTTGGGATCAGAGTTCAGGGTTCTGGGTTGGGGGACTGTACTTGGGGCCATGGGTCAGGATTCCTGGTTGGAGGACTGTACTTGGAGTCAGAGTTCAGGGTTCATGTTGGGGGACTGTACTTGGAGTCAGGATTCGGGGTTGGGGGTCTGTACTTGGAGTCAGATTGGAGGACTGTACTTGGGGTCAGAATTCATGGTTGGGGGACTGTACTTGGTGTCTGTGTTCAGGTTTGGAGGTCTGTACTTGGGGTCAGCGTTCTGGGTTGGGGGACTGTACATGGGGTCAGGGTTCAGTGTTGGGGGACTGTAGTTGGGGTCAGAGCTCAGGGTTCAGGGTTGGGGGACTGTACTTGGGGTCAGAGCTCTGGGTTCTGGGTTGGGGGACTGTAATCGGGGTCAGGGTTCAGGGTTGGGGGACTGTACTTGGGATCTGGGTTCGGGGTTCAGGGTTGGGGGACTCTCCTCGGGGTCAGAGCTCAGGGTTCAGGGTTGGGGGACTGTACTTGGGGTCAGAGCTCAGGGTTCTGGGTTGGGGTCTGTACTCGGGTTCAGGGTTCAGGGTTCAGTGTTGTGGGACTGTACTTGGGGTCAGTGTGCAGGTTTGGGAGACTGTAATTGGGGTCTGGGTTCGGGGGTCAGGTTTGGGGGACTGTACTTGGGGTCAGGTTTCAGGGTTGGGCGACTGTATTTGGGGTCAGGGTTCAGGGTTGGGAGACTTTACTTGGGGTCAGGGTTTGGGGTTCAGGTTTTGGGGACTGTACTTGGGTTCAGCGTTGGAGGACTGTATTTGGGGTCAGAGTTTAGGGTTGGTGGTGTGTACTTGGGGTCAGGGTTCCGGGTTCTGGGTTGGGGAACTATACTTGGGGTCACGGTTCGGGGATTAATGTTGGGGGACTGTACTTTGGGTCAGGGGTCAGGGTTTGGGGTTGGGGGACTGTACTTGGGGTCAGTGTTCAGGGTTCAGTGTTTTGGGACTGTACATAAGGTCAGAGTTCAAGGTTCAGTGTTGGGGGAACTGTACTTGGAGTCAGAGTTCAGGGTTGGGGGACTATACTTGGGGTCAGGGGTCAGGGTTCAGGGTTGGGGGACTGTACTTGGGGTCAGGGTCCGGAGTTCAGTGTTGCGGGACTGTACTCGGGGTCAGGGTTCAGTGTTGGGGGACTGTACTTGGGGTCAGGGTTCAGTTGTTCAGGATTGATGGACTGTACTTGGGATCAGAGTTCAGGGTTCAGTGTTTGGGGACTGTACTTGGGGTCAGGGGTCTGAGTTCAGGGTTGGGGGATTGTACTTGGAGTCAGAGTTCAGGGTTCATGTTGGGGGACTGTACTTGGAGTCAGCGTTCGGGGTTGGGGGTCTGTACTTGGGGTCAGGGTTGGAGGACTGTACTTGGGGTCAGAATTCAGGGTTGGGGATCTGTACTTGGGGTCAGGGTTCAGGGTTCTGGGTTGGGGGACTATACTTGGGGTCAGGGTTCAGGGTTGGATGACTGTACTTGGGGTCAGAGTTCAGGGTTCAGGTTTGGGGGACTATACTTGTGTTCAGGGGTCAGGGTTCAGGGTTGGGCAACTGTACTTGGGATCAGAGTTCAGGGTTCAGTGTTGGGGAACTGTATTTGGTGTCAAAGTTCAGGGTTCAGGGTTGGCGGACTGTACTCGGGGTCAGGGTTCATTGTTGGGGGACTTTACGTGGGGTCAGGGCTCAGTTGTTCAGGATTGGGGGACTGTACTTGGGGTCAGGGTTCAGTGTTCAGGGTTGGGAACTGTACTTGGGGTCAGGGTTGGGGGACTATACTTGGGTTCAGGGGTCAGGGTTGTGGGTTGGGGGACTGTACTTGGGGTCAGGGTACAGGGTTGGGGAACTATACTTGGGATCAGGGTTCGGGGTTCAGGGTTGGGGGACTGTCCCTGGGGTCAGGGTTCAGGGTTCAGTGTTGGGGGACGGTACTTGGGGTCAGGGTACAGGGTTGGGGGACTGTTCTTGGGGTCAAAGTTCAGGGTACTGCGTTGGGGGACTGTAGTTGGGGTCAGGGTTCAGGGTTCAGGGTTCTGGGACTGTACTTTGGGTCAGGGTTCAGGGTTGGGGGCTGTACTTGGGGTCAAGGTTCAGGGTTCAGGACTGGGGGACTGTACTTGGGGTCAGGGTTCAGGATTGGGGGACTGTTCTTGGGGTCAAAGTTCGGGGTTCAGGGTTGGGGGACTGTAGTTGGGGTCAGGTTTTAGTGATTCAGAGTTGGGGGACTGTCCTTGGGGTCAGGGGTCAGGAATCAGACTTGGGGATATTACGTGGGGTCATGGTTCAGGTTTCAGGGTTGGGGGACTGTACTTGGGGTCAGGGTTCAGGGTTTGTTCACTGTACTTGGGGTCAGGGTTCACGGTTGGGGGATTATACTTGGGTTCAGTGGTCAGGGGTCAGGTTGGGGGACTGTACTTTGGGTCAGGGTTCAAGAATGGGGGACTGTACTTGGGGTCAGTGTTCAGGAGTGGGGGACTGTTCTTGGGGTCAGAGCTTAGGTTTCTGGGTTGGGGGACTGTATTTAGGGTCAGGGTTCAGAGTTCAGGTTTGGAGGAATGTACTTGGGTTCAGGGGTCAGGGTTCAGTGTTGGGGGACGGTACTTGGGGTTAGGGTTCAGGGTTGGGGGACTGTACTTGGGATCTGGGTTCGGGGTTTAGGGTTGGGGGACTGTAACCGGGGTCAGGGTTCAGTGTTGGGGGACTGTACTTGTGGTCAGGGTTCGGTGTTCAGTGTTTGGGGACAGTACTTGGGGTCAGGGTTCAGGGTTGGGGGTTGTACTTGGGGTCAGGGTACGGGGTTCAGGTTTTGGGGTCTGTACTTGGGTTCAGGGGTCAGGGTTCATTGTTGGACGACTGTAATGGGGTCAGAGTCCAGGGTTGGGTTCTGTACTTGGGGTCAGGGTTCTGGGTTGGGGGACTGTACTTAGGGTCAGGGTTCGGCGTTCCGTTTTGGTGGACTGTACTTGGGGTCAGGGGTCAGGATGCAGGTTTGCGAGACTGTACTTGGGGTCAGCGTACAGGGTTGGGGGACTGTACTTGGGGTCAGGGTTCCAGGTTCAGGGTTGGGAGACTGTACTTGGGGTCAGGGGTCAGGATTCAGGATTGGGGGACTGTACTTGGGGTCAGAGTTCAGTGTTGGGGGACTGTTCTTGAGGTCAGGGGTCAGGGATCAGGTTTGGGGGACTGTACTTGGGGTCAGGTTTTTGTGTTGGGGGACTGTACTAGGGGTCAGGGGTCAGCGTTCTGGGTTGGGGGACTGTACTTGGGGTCAGGGTTCGGGGTACAGGTTTGGGGGACTGTACTTGGCTTCAGGGGTCAGGGTTCAGGTTTGGAGGACTGAAATGGGGTCAGAGTTCAGGTTTGGGGACTGTACTTGGGGTCAGGGTTCAGGGTTCAGTGTTGTGGGACTGTACGTGGTGTCAGTGTGCAGGTTTGGGAGACTGTAATTGGGGTCTGCGTTCGGAGTTCAGGTTTGGGGGACTGTACTTGGGGTCAGTGTTCAGGGTTGGGGGACTGTACTTTGGGTCAGGGGTCAGGGTTCACCGTTGGGGGACTGTACGTGGGGTCAGAGCTCAGGGTTCTGGGTTGGGGGACTGTACTTGGGGTCAGGGTTCAGGGTTGGATGACTGCACTTGGGGTCAGAGTTCACGGTTCAGGTTTGGGGGACTGTTCTTGGGATCTGGGTTCGGGGTTCAGGGTTGGGGACTGTACTCGGGGTCAGGGTTCAGTGTTGGGGGACTGTACTGGGGGTCAGAGCTCAGGGTTCAGGGTTGGGGGACTGTACTTGGGGTCAGGGTTCAGGGTTGGGGGACTGAACTTGGTGTCAGAGTTCAGGGTTCAGGGTTGGGGGACTGTACTCGGGGTCAGGGTTCAGTGTTGGGGGACTGTACTGGGGGTCAGAGCTCAGGGTTCAGTGTTGGGGACGGCACTCGGGGTCAGGGTTCAGTGTTGGGGGACTGTTCTGGGGGTCAGAGCTCAGGGTTCAGTGTTGGGGACTGCACTCGGGGTCAGGGATCAGTGTTGGGGGACTGTAGTTGGGGTCAGGTTTTAGTGATTCAGAGTTGGGGGATTGTCCTTGGGGTCAGGGGTCAGGAATCAGGCTTGGGAATATTACGTGGGGTCAGGGTTCAGGTTTCAGACTTGGGGGACTGTACTTGGGGTCAGGGTTCAGGGTTTGTTCACTGTACTTGGGGTCAATGTTCAAGGTTGGGGGACTATACTTGGGTTCAGTGGTCAGGGTTCAGGTTGGGGGATTGTACTTTGGGTCAGGGTTCAGGAATGGGGGACTGTACTTGGGGTCAGAGCTCAGGGTTCTGGGAAGGGGCACTGTACTTAGGGTCAGGGTTCAGAGTTCAGGTTTGGAGGAATGTACTTGGGATCAGAGTACAGGGTTCATTGTTGAGGGATTGTACTTGGGGTCAGGGTTCAGAGTTCGGGGACTGTACTTGGGGTCAGGGTTCAGTTGTTCAGGATTGCGGGACTGTTCTTGGGGTCAGGGTTCAGGGTTGGGGGACTGTACTTGGGGTCAGGGTTCAGGGTTCAGGATTGGGGGACTGTATTTGGGGTCAGGGTTCATGTTTGGGGGACTATACTTGCGTTCAGGGGTCAGGGTTCAGGTTGGGGGACTGTACTTGGGGTCAGTGTTCAGGGTTGGGGGACTATACTTGGGGTCAGGGTTCGGCGTTCAGTGTTTGGGGACTGTACTTGGGGTCAGGGGTCAGGGTTCAGGGCTGGGGGATTGTACTTGGGGTCAGGGTACGGGGTTCAGGTTTGGGGGACTGTATTTGGGTTCAGGGGTCAGGGTTCATTGTTGGACGACTGTATTGGGGTCAGATTTCAGGGTTGGGTTCTGCACTTGGGGTCAGGGTTCTTGGTTTGGGGACTGTACTTGGGGTCAGGAGTCAGGATGCAGATTTGCGAGACTGTACTTGGGGTCAGGGTACAGGGTTGGGGGACTGTACTTGGGGTCAGGGTTTAGGGTTCAGGGTTGGGGGACTGTAATTGGGGACAGGGGTCAGGGTTCAGGGTTGGGGGACTGTACTTGGGGTCAGAGTTCAGGGTTGGGGGAATGTACGTGGGGTCAGGCTTCAGTGTTGGGGGACTATACTTGGGGTCAGGGGTCAGCGTTCTGGGTTGGGGGATTGTACATGGGGTCAGGGTTCAGTGTTGGGGGACTGTAGTTGGGGTCAGAACTCAGGGTTCAGGGTTGGGGGACTGTACTTGGGGTCAGAGCTCAGGGTTCTGGGTTGGGGGACTGTACTCGGGGTCAGGGTTCAGGGTTGGGGGACTGTACTTGGGATCTGGGTTCGGGGTTCAGGGTTGGGGGACTGTACTTGGGGTCAGAGCTCAGGGTTCTGGGTTGGGGTCTGTACTCGGGTTCAGGGTTCAGGGTTCAGTGTTGTGGGACTGTACTTGGGGTCAGTGTGCCGGTTTGGGAGACTGTAATTGGGGTCTGGGTTCGGGGTTCAGGTTTGGGGGACTGTACTTGGGGTCAGGGTTGGGCGACTGTATTTGGGGTCAGGGTTCAGGGTTGGGAGACTTTACTTGGGGTCAGGGGTCAGGGTTCTGTTTGGGGGACTGTACTTGGGGTCAGGGTTCGGGGTTCAGGTTATGGGGACTGTACTTGGGTTCAGCGTTGGAGGACTGTATTTGGGGTCAGAGTTTAGGGTTGGTGGTGTGTACTTGGGGTCAGGGTTCCGGGTTCTGGGTTGGGGGACTATACTTGGGGTCACGGTTCGGGGATTAATGTTGGGGGACTGTACTTTGGGTCAGGGTTCAGGGTTTAGGGTTGGGGGACTGTACTTGGGGTCAGGGTTTGGGGTTCAGGGTTGGGGGACTGTAATTGGGGTCAGGGTTCAGGGTTCAGTGTTTTGGGACTGTACTTAAGGTCAGAGTTCAAGGTTCAGTGTTGGGGGAACTGTACTTGGAGTCAGAGTTCAGGGTTGGGGGACTATACTTGGGGTCAGGGGTCAGGGTTCAGGGTTGGGGGACTGTACTTGGGGTCAGGGTCCGCAGTTCAGTGTTGGGGGACTGTACTTGGGGTCAGGGTTGAGGGTTCTGGATTGGGGGACTGTACTTGGGGTCAGGGTTCAGGGTTGGGGGACTGTACTTGGGATCTGGGTTTGGGGTTCAGGGTTGGGGGACTGTACTTGGGATCTGGGTTCGGGGTTCAGTGTTGGGGGACTGTACTCGGGGTCAGGGTTCAGTGTTGGGGGACTGTACTTGGGGTCAGGGTTCAGTTGTTCAGGATTGCTGGACTATACTTGGGATCAGAGTTCAGGGTTCTGGGTTGGGGGACTGTACTTGGGGTCAGGGGTGAGGGTTCAGGGTTGGAGAACTGTACTTGGGATCAGAGTTCAGGGTTCAGGTTTGGGGACTGTACTTGGAGTCAGGGTTCGGGGTTGGGGGTCTCTACTTGGGGTCAGGGTTGGAGGACTGTACTTGGGGTCAGAATTCAGGGTTGGGGATCTGTACTTGGGGTCAGGGTTCAGGGTTCTGGGTTGGGGGACTATACTTGGGGTCAGGGTTCGGGGATTAGTTTTGGGGGACTATACTTGGGGTCAGGGTTCAGGGTTGGATGACTGTACTTGGGGTCAGAGTTCAGGGTTCAGGTTTGGGGGACTATACGTGTGTTCAGGGGTCAGGGTTCAGGGTTGGGCAACTGTACTTGGGATCAGAGTTCAGGGTTCAGTGTTGGGGAACTGTATTTGGTGTCAAAGTTCAGGGTTCAGGGTTGAACAGCGGACTGTACTCGGGGTCAGGGTTCATTGTTGGGGGACTGTACATGGGGTCAGGGCTCAGTTGTTCAGGATTGGGGGACTGTACTTGGGGTCAGGGTTCAGTGTTCAGGGTTGGGGAACTGTACTTGGGGTCAGGGTTGGGGGACTATACATGGGTTCAGGGGTCAGGGTTCTGGGTTGGGGGACTTTACTTGGGGTCAGC
Source organism: Prionace glauca (assembly GCA_037974335.1). NCBI lineage: Eukaryota > Metazoa > Chordata > Chondrichthyes > Carcharhiniformes > Carcharhinidae > Prionace > Prionace glauca. The sequence continues at coordinate 349,847 of JBBMRE010000193.1, read as the reverse complement.
GTACAGGGTTGGGGGACTGTACTTGGGATCAGGGTTCAGGGTTCAGGGTTAGGGGACTGTACTTGGGGTCAGGGTTCAGGGTTCAGGGTTGGGGGACGGTACTTGGGGTCAGAGTACAGGGTTGGGGGACTGTACTTGGGGTCAGGGTTCAGGATTGGAGGACTGTTCTTGGGATCAAAGTTCAGGGTTCAGGGTTGGGGGACTGTATTTAGGATCAGGTTTAGTGATTCAGAGTTGGGAGACTGTCCTTGGGGTCAGGGTTCAGGGTTGGGGGTCTGTACTTGGGGTCAGAGTTCAGGGTGCAGGGTTGGGGAACTGTACTTGGGGTCAGGGGTCAGGAATCAGGCTTGGGGACATTACGTGGGGTCAGGGTTCAGGTTTCAGGGTTGGGGGACTGTACTTGGGGTCATGGTTCAGGGATCAGGGATTGTTGACTGTACTTGGTGTCAGGGATCACGGCTGTGGGACTATAGTTGAGGTCAGGGTTCGGGGATTAGTGTTGGGGGACTGTACGTGGGGTCAGAGCTCAGGGTTCTGTGTTGGGGGACTGTACTGAGGGTCAGGTGTCAGGGTTCAGTGTTGGATGCCTGTACTTGGGGTCAGAGCTCAGAGTTCAGGTTTGGAGGAATTTACTTGGGTTCAGGGGTTAGGGTTCAGGGTGGGGCAACTGTACTTGGGATCGGAGTACAGGGTTCATTGTTGGGGGACTGTACTTGGGGTCAGGGTTCAGGGTTGGGGGACTGTACTTGGGGTCAGGGTTCAGTTGTTCAGGATTGCGGGACTGTTCTTGGGGTCAGGGTTCAGGGTTGGGGGACTGTACTTGGGGTCAGGGTTCAGGGTTCAGGATTGGGGGACTGTATTTGGGGTCAGGGTTCATGTTTGGGGGAATATACTTGCGTTCAGGGGTCAGGGTTCAGGTTGGGGGACTGTACTTGGGGTCAGGGTTCAGAGTTGGGGGACTGTAGTTGGGGTCAGGGTTCGGCGTTCAGTGTTTGGGGACTGTATTTGGGGTCAGGGGTCAGGGTTCAGGGCTGGGGGATTGTACTTGGGGTCAGAGTTCAGGGTTCATGTTGGGGAACTGTACTTGGGGTCAGGGTACGGGGTTCAGGTTTGGGGGACTGTATTTGGGTTCAAGGGTCAGGGTTCATTGTTGGACGACTGTATTGGGGTCAGAGTTCAGGGTTGGGTTCTGCACTTGGGGTCAGGGTTCTGGGTTTGGGGACTGTACTTGGGGTCAGGAGTCAGGATGCAGAATTGCGAGACTGTACTTGGGGTCAGGGTTCAGTGTTGGGGGACTGTACTTGGGGTCAGGGTTTAGGGTTCAGGGTTGGGGGACTGTAATTGGGGACAGGGGTCAGGGTTCAGGGTTGGGGGACTGTACTTGGGGTCAGAGTTCAGGGTTGGGGGACTGTACTTGGGGTCAGAGTTCAGGGTTGGGGGAATGTACGTGGGGTCAGGCTTCAGTGTTGGGGGACTGTACTTGGTGTCTGTGTTCAGGTTTGGAGATCTGTACTTGGGGTCAGGGTTCTGGGTTGGGGGACTGTACTTGGGGTCAGGGGTCAGCGTTCTGGGTTGGGGGACTGTACATGGGGTCAGGGTTCAGTGTTGGGGGACTGTAGTTGGGGTCAGAGCTCAGGGTTCAGGGTTGGGGGACTGTACTTGCGGTCAGAGCTCAGGGTTCTGGGTTGGGGGACTGTACTCGGTGTCAGGGTTCAGGGTTGGGGGACTGTACTTGGGATCTGGGTTCGGGGTTCAGGGTTGGGGGACTGTACTCGGGGTCAGTGCTCAGGGTTCAGCGTTGGGGGACTGTACTTGGGGTCAGAGCTCAGGGTTCTGGGTTGGGGTCTGTACTCGGGTTCAGGGTTCAGGGTTCAGTGTTGTGGGACTGTACTTGGGGTCTGGGTTCGGGGTTCAGGTTTGGGGGACTGTACTTGGGTTCAGCGTTGGAGGACTGTACTTGGGGTCAGGGTTCAGGGTTGGGCGACTGTATTTGGGGTCAGGGTTCATGGTTGGGAGACTTTACTTGGGGTCAGGGGTCAGGGTTCTGTTTGGGGGACTGTACTTGGGGTCAGGGTTCGGGGTTCAGGTTTTGGGGACTGTACTTGGGTTCAGCGTTGGAGGACTGTATTTGGGGTCAGAGTTCAGGGTTGGGGGCTGTACTTGGGGTCAGGGTTCCGGGTTCTGGGTTGGGGGACTGTACTTGGGCTCACGGTTCGGGGATTAATGTTGGGGGACTGTACTTTGGGTCAGGGGTCAGGGTTTAGGGTTGGGGGACTGTACTTGAGGTCAGAGCTCAGGGTTCTGGGTTGGGGGACTGTACTTGGGCTCAGGGGTCAGTGTTCAGGGTTGGATGACTGCACTTGGGTTCAGGGGTCAGGGTTCAGGTTTGGGGGACTGTACTTGGGATCACAGTTCAGGGTTCAGTGTTGGGGGACTGTATTTGGGGTCTGGGTTCAGGGTTGGGGGCTGTACTTGGGATCTGGGTTCGGGGTTCAGGGTTGGGGGACTGTACTTGGGGTCAGGGTTCAGTGTTGGGGGACTGTACTTGGGGTCAGGGTTCAGTTGTTCAGGATTGGGGGACTGTACTTCGGATCAGAGTTCAGGTTTCAGGGTTGGGGGACTGTACTTGGAGTCAGAGTTCAGGGTTCATGTTGGGGGACTGTACTTGGAGTCAGGGGTCAGAGTTCAGGGTTGGGGGATTGTACTTTGAGTCAGAGTTCAGGGTTCATGTTGGGGGACTGTACTTGGAGTCAGGATTCGGGGTTGGGGGTCTGTACTTGGAGTCAGATTGTAGGACTGTACTTGGGGTCAGAATTCATGGTTGGGGGACTGTACTAGGGGTCAGGGTTCAGTGATTAGTGTTGGGGGACTGTACTTGGGGTCAGAGTTCAGGGTTCATGTTTGGGGGACTGTACTTGTGTTCAGGGGTCAGGGTTCAGGGTTGGGCAACTGGACTTGGGATCAGAGTTCAGGGTTCAGTGTTGGGGGACTGTACTTGGGGTCAGGGTTCTGGGTTCAAGGTTGGGGCACTGTATTTGTTGTCAGAGTTCAGGGTTCAGGGTTGGGGGACTGTACTCGGGGTCAGGGTTCATTGTTGGGGGACTGTACTTTGGGTCAGGGCTCAGTTGTTCAGGATTGGGGGACTGTACTTGGGGTCAGGGTTCTGGGTTCAGGGTTTGGTGACTGTACTTGGGGTCAGGGTTCAGGGTTCAGGGTTGGGGGACTGTACTTGGGGTCAGGGTTCAGGGTTGGGGGACTGTACTTGGGGTCAGGGTTCAGGGTTGGGGAACTGTTCTTGGGGTCAGGGTTGGGGGAGTATACTTGGGTTCAGGGGTCAGGGTTCAAGGTTGGGGGACTGTACTTGGGGTCAGGGTACAGGGTTGGGGGACTGTACTTGCGATCAGGGTTCGGGGTTCAGGGTTGGGGGACTGTATTTGGGGTCAGGGTTCAGGGTTGGGGGATGGTACTTGTGGTCAAGGTTCAGGATTTGGGGACTGCTCTTGGGGTCAAAGTTCAGGGTACTGCGTTGGGGGACTGTAGTTGGGGTCAGGGTTCAGGGTTCCGGGACTGTACTTTGGGTCAGGGTTCAGGGTTGGGGGCTGTACTTGGGGTCAGGGTTCAGGGTTCAGGATTGGGGGACTGTACTTGGGGTCAGGGTTCAGGATTGGGGGACTGTTCTTGGGGTCAAAGTTCAGTGTTCAGGGTTGGGGCCTGTAGTTGGGGTCAGGTTTTAGTGATTCAGAGTTGGGGGACTGTCCTTGGGGTCAGGGGTCAGGAATCAGACTTGGGGATATTACGTGGGGTCATGGTTCAGGTTTCAGGGTTGGGGACTGTACTTGGGGTCAGGGTTCAGGGTTTGTTCACTATACTTGGGTTCAGTGGTCAGGGGTCAGGTTGGCGGACTGTACTTTGGGTCAGGGTTCAAGAATGGGGGACTGTACTTGGGGTCAGGGTTCAGGAGTGGGGGACTGTTCTTGGGGTCAGAGCTCAGGGTTCTGGGTTGGGGGACTGTATTTAGGGTCAGGGTTCAGAGTTCAGGTTTGGAGGAATGTACTTGGGTTCAGGGGTCAGGGTTCAGTGTTGGGGGACTGTACTTGGGGTTAGGGTTCAGGGTTTGGGGACTGTACTTGGGATCTGGGTTCGGGGTTTAGGGTTGGGGGACTGTACTCGGGGTCAGGGTTCAGTTGTTCAAGATTGGGGGACTGTACTTGGGGTCAGGGTTCAAGGTTGGGGGACTATACTTGGGTCCAGGGGTCAGTGTTCAGGTTGGGGGACTGTACTTGGGGTCAGGGTTCAGGGTTGGGGGACTGTACTTGTGGCCAGGGTTCGGTACTCAGTGTTTGGGGACGGTACTTGGGGTCAGGGGTCAGGGTTCAGGGTTGGGGGTTGTACTTGGGGTCAGAGTTCAGGGTTCATGTTGGGGAACGGTACTTGGGGTCAGGGTACGGGGTTCAGGTTTGGGGGTCTGTACTTGGGTTCAGGGGTCAGGGTTCATTGTTGGACGACTGTAATGGGGTCAGAGTTCAGGGTTGGGTTCTGTACTTGGGGTCAGGGTTCTGGGTTGGGGGACTGTACTTAGGGTCAGGGTTCGGTGTTCCGTTTTGGTGGACTGTACTTGGGGTCAGGGGTCAGGATGCAGGTTTGCGAGACTGTACTTGGGGTCAGGGTACAGGGTTGGGGGACTGTACTTGGGGTCAGGGTTCCAAGTTCAGGGTTGGGGGACTCTAATTGGGGACAGGGGTCAGGATTCAGGATTGGGGGACTGTACCTGGGGTCAGGGTTCAGTGTTGGGGGACTGTTCTTGGGGTCAGGGGTCAGGGTTCAGGTTTGGAGGACTGTACTTGGGGTCAGGTTTTTGTGTTGGGGGACTGTACTTGGGGTAGGGTTCGGGGTTCAGGTTTGGGGGACTGTACTTGGGGTCAGGGTTTAGGGTTCAGGTTTGGGGGACTGTACTTGGGGTCAGGTTTTTGTGTTGGGGGACTGTACTTGGGGTAGGGTTCGGGGTTCAGGTTTGGGGGACTGTACTTGGGGTCAGGGTTTAGGGTTCAGGTTTGGGGGACTGTAATTGGGGGCAGGGGTCAGGGTTCAGGGTTGGAGGACTGTAATGGGGTCAGAGTTCAGAGTTGGGGGTCTGTACTTGGGGTCAGGGTTCAGGGTTGGGGAACTGTACTTGGAGTCAGGGTTCGGCGTTCACTGTTGTGGGACTGTACGTGGGGTCAGTGTGCAGGTTTGGGAGACTGTATTTGGGGTCAGGGATCAAGGTTGGGAGATTGGGGACTGTACTTGGGGTCATGGTTCGGGGTTCAGATTTTTGGGACTGTAGTTGGGTTCAGCGTTGGAGGACTGTACTTGGGGTCAGAGTTTACGGTTGGTGGTGTGTACTTGGAGTCAGGGTTCAGGGTTCTGGGTTGGGGGTCTATACTTGGGGTCAGGGTTTGGGGATTAGTGTTGGGGAACTGTACTTGGGGTCAGGGGTCAGGGCTCAGGGTTGGGGGACTGTACTTTGGGTCAGGGGTCAGGGTTCAGGTTTGGGGGACTGTATTTGGGTTCAAGGGTCAGGGTTCATTGTTGGACGACTGTATTGGGGTCAGAGTTCAGGGTTGGGTTCTGCAATTGGGGTCAGGGTTCTGGGTTTGGGGACTGTACTTGGGGTCAGGAGTCAGGATGCAGAATTGCGAGACATTACTTGGGGTCAGGGTTCAGTGTTGGGGGACTGTACTTGGGGTCAGGGTTCAGGGTTCAGGGTTGGGGGACTGTAATTGGGGACAGGGGTCAGGGTTCAGGGTTGGGGGACTGTACTTGGGGTCAGAGTTCAGGGTTGGGGGAATGTACGTGGGGTCAGGCTTCAGTGTTGGGGGACTGTACTTGGTGTCTGTGTTCAGGTTTGGAGATCTGTACTTGGGGTCAGGGTTCTGGGTTGGGGGACTGTACTTGGGGTCAGGGGTCAGCGTTCTGGGTTGGGGGACTGTACATGGGGTCAGGGTTCAGTGTTGGGGGACTGTAGTTGGGGTCAGAGCTCAGGGTTCAGGGTTGGGGGACTGTACTTGCGGTCAGAGCTCAGGGTTCTGGGTTGGGGGACTGTACTCGGTGTCAGGGTTCAGGGTTGGGGGACTGTACTTGGGATCTGGGTTCGGGGTTCAGGGTTGGGGGACTGTACTCGGGGTCAGTGCTCAGGGTTCAGCGTTGGGGGACTGTACTTGGGGTCAGAGCTCAGGGTTCTGGGTTGGGGTCTGTACTCGGGTTCAGGGTTCAGTGTTGTGGGACTGTACTTGGGGTCTGGGTTCGGGGTTCAGGTTTGGGGGACTGTACTTGGGTTCAGCGTTGGAGGACTGTACTTGGGGTCAGGGTTCAGGGTTGGGCGACTGTATTTGGGGTCAGGGTTCATGGTTGGGAGACTTTACTTGGGGTCAGGGGTCAGGGTTCTGTTTGGGGGACTGTACTTGGGGTCAGGGTTCGGGGTTCAGGTTTTGGGGACTGTACTTGGGTTCAGCGTTGGAGGACTGTATTTGGGGTCAGAGTTTAGGGTTGGTGGTGTGTACTTGGGGTCAGGGTTCCGGGTTCTGGGTTGGGGAACTGTACTTGGGCTCACGGTTCGGGGATTAATGTTGGGGGACTGTACTTTGGGTCAGGGGTCAGGGTTTAGGGTTGGGGGACTGTACTTGAGGTCAGAGCTCAGGGTTCTGGGTTGGGGGACTGTACTTGGGCTCAGGGGTCAGTGTTCAGGGTTGGATGACTGCACTTGGGTTCAGGGGTCAGGGTTCAGGTTTGGGGGACTGTACTTGGGATCACAGTTCAGGGTTCAGTGTTGGGGGACTGTATTTGGGGTCTGGGTTCAGGGTTGGGGGCTGTACTTGGGATCTGGGTTCGGGGTTCAGGGTTGGGGGACTGTACTTGGGGTCAGGGTTCAGTGTTGGGGGACTGTACTTGGGGTCAGGGTTCAGTTGTTCAGGATTGGGGGACTGTACTTCGGATCAGAGTTCAGGTTTCAGGGTTGGGGGACAGTACTTGGAGTCAGAGTTCAGGGTTCATGTTGGGGGACTGTACTTGGAGTCAGGGGTCAGAGTTCAGGGTTGGGGGATTGTACTTTGAGTCAGAGTTCAGGGTTCATGTTGGGGGACTGTACTTGGAGTCAGGATTCGGGGTTGGGGGTCTGTACTTGGAGTCAGATTGTAGGACTGTACTTGGGGTCAGAATTCATGGTTGGGGGACTGTACTAGGGGTCAGGGTTCAGTGATTAGTGTTGGGGGACTGTACTTGGGGTCAGAGTTCAGGGTTCATGTTTGGGGGACTGTACTTGTGTTCAGGGGTCAGGGTTCAGGGTTGGGCAACTGGACTTGGGATCAGAGTTCAGGGTTCAGTGTTGGGGGACTGTACTTGGGGTCAGGGTTCTGGGTTCAAGGTTGGGGCACTGTATTTGTTGTCAGAGTTCAGGGTTCAGGGTTGGGGGACTGTACTCGGGGTCAGGGTTCATTGTTGGGGGACTGTACTTTGGGTCAGGGCTCAGTTGTTCAGGATTGGGGGACTGTACTTGGGGTCAGGGTTCTGGGTTCAGGGTTTGGTGACTGTACTTGGGGTCAGGGTTCAGGGTTCAGGGTTGGGGGACTGTACTTGGGGTCAGGGTTCAGGGTTGGGGGACTGTACTTGGGGTCAGGGTTCAGGGTTGGGGAACTGTTCTTGGGGTCAGGGTTGGGGGAGTATACTTGGGTTCAGGGGTCAGGGTTCAAGGTTGGGGGACTGTAGTTGGGGTCAGGGTTCAGGGTTCCGGGACTGTACTTTGGGTCAGGGTTCAGGGTTGGGGGCTGTACTTGGGGTCAGGGTTCAGGGTTCAGGATTGGGGGACTGTACTTGGGGTCAGGGTTCAGGATTGGGGGACTGTTCTTGGGGTCAAAGTTCAGTGTTCAGGGTTGGGGCCTGTAGTTGGGGTCAGGTTTTAGTGATTCAGAGTTGGGGGACTGTCCTTGGGGTCAGGGGTCAGGAATCAGACTTGGGGATATTATGTGGGGTCATGGTTCAGGTTTCAGGGTTGGGGACTGTACTTGGGGTCAGGGTTCAGGGTTTGTTCACTATACTTGGGTTCAGTGGTCAGGGGTCAGGTTGGGGGACTGTACTTTGGGTCAGGGTTCAAGAATGGGGGACTGTACTTGGGGTCAGGGTTCAGGAGTGGGGGACTGTTCTTGGGGTCAGAGCTCAGGGTTCTGGGTTGGGGGACTGTATTTAGGGTCAGGGTTCAGAGTTCAGGTTTGGAGGAATGTACTTGGGTTCAGGGGTCAGGGTTCAGGGTTTGGGGACTGTACTTGGGATCTGGGTTCGGGGTTTTGGGTTGGGGGACTGTACTCGGGGTCAGGGTTCAGTTGTTCAAGATTGGGGGACTGTACTTGGGGTCAGGGTTCAAGGTTGGGGGACTATACTTGGGTCCAGGGGTCAGTGTTCAGGTTGGGGGACTGTACTTGGGGTCAGGGTTCAGGGTTGGGGGACTGTACTTGTGGCCAGGGTTCGGTACTCAGTGTTTGGGGACGGTACTTGGGGTCAGGGGTCAGGGTTCAGGGTTGGGGGTTGTACTTGGGGTCAGAGTTCAGGGTTCATGTTGGGGAACGGTACTTGGGGTCAGGGTACGGGGTTCAGGTTTGGGGGTCTGTACTTGGGTTCAGGGGTCAGGGTTCATTGTTGGACGACTGTAATGCGGTCAGAGTTCAGGGTTGGGTTCTGTACTTGGGGTCAGGGTTCTGGGTTGGGGGACTGTACTTAGGGTCAGGGTTCGGCGTTCCGTTTTGGTGGACTGTACTTGGGGTCAGGGGTCAGGATGCAGGTTTGCGAGACTGTACTTGGGGTCAGGGTACAGGGTTGGGGGACTGTACTTGGGGTCAGGGTTCCAGGTTCAGGGTTGGGGGACTCTAATTGGGGACAGGGGTCAGGATTCAGGATTGGGGGACTGTACCTGGGGTCAGGGTTCAGTGTTGGGGGACTGTTCTTGGGGTCAGGGGTCAGGGTTCAGGTTTGGAGGACTGTACTTGGGGTCAGGTTTTTGTGTTGGGGGACTGTACTTGGGGTAGGGTTCGGGGTTCAGGTTTGGGGGACTGTACTTGGGGTCAGGGTTTAGGGTTCAGGTTTGGGGGACTGTACTTGGGGTCAGGTTTTTGTGTTGGGGGACTGTACTTGGGGTAGGGTTCGGGGTTCAGGTTTGGGGGACTGTACTTGGGGTCAGGGTTTAGGGTTCAGGTTTGGGGGACTGTAATTGGGGGCAGGGGTCAGGGTTCAGGGTTGGAGGACTGTAATGGGGTCAGAGTTCAGAGTTGGGGGTCTGTACTTGGGGTCAGGGTTCAGGGTTGGGGAACTGTACTTGGAGTCAGGGTTCGGCGTTCACTGTTGTGGGACTGTACGTGGGGTCAGTGTGCAGGTTTGGGAGACTGTATTTGGGGTCAGGGATCAAGGTTGGGAGATTGGGGACTGTACTTGGGGTCATGGTTCGGGGTTCAGATTTTTGGGACTGTAGTTGGGTTCAGCGTTGGAGGACTGTACTTGGGGTCAGAGTTTACGGTTGGTGGTGTGTACTTGGAGTCAGGGTTCAGGGTTCTGGGTTGGGGGTCTATACTTGGGGTCAGGGTTTGGGGATTAGTGTTGGGGAACTGTACTTGGGGTCAGGGGTCAGGGCTCAGGGTTGGGGGACTGTACTTTGGGTCAGGGGTCAGGGTTCAGGTTTGGGGGACTATACTTGGGGTCAGAGTTCAGGGTTCAGTGTTTGGGGACTGTACTTGGGGTGAGGGTTCAGGGTTGGGGGACTGTACTTGGTGTCAGAGTTCAGGGTTCAGGGTTGGGGGACTGTACTTGGGATCTGGGTTCGGGGTTCACGGTTTGGGGACTGTACTCGGGGTCAGGGTTCAGTGTTGGGGGACTGTACTTGGGGTCAGAGCTCAGGGTTCAGGGTTGGGGGACTGTACTTGGTGTCAGGGTTCAGGGTTGGGGGACTGTCCTTGGGATCTGGGTTCGGGGTTCACGGTTTGGGGACTGTACTCGGGGTCAGGGTTCAGGGTTGGGGGACTGTACTTGGGGTCAGAGCTCAGGGTTCTGTGTTGGGGTCTGTACTCGGGTTCAGGGTTCAGGGTTCAGTGTTGTGGGACTGTACTTGGGGTCAGTGTGCAGGTTTGGGAGACTGTAATTGGGGTCTGGGTTCGGGGTTCAGGTTTGGGGGACTGTACTTGGGGTCAGGGTTCAGGGTTGGGGACTGTATTTGGGGTCAGGGTTCAAGTTTGGGAGACTTTACTTGGGGTCAGAGGTCAGGGTTCTGGTTTGGGTGACTGTACTTTGGGTCAGGGTTCGGGGTTCAGGTTTTGGGGACTGTACTTGGGTTCAGCGTTGGAGGACTGTATTTGGGGTCAGAGTTTAGGGTTGGTGGTGTGTACTTGGGGTCAGGGTTCAGGGTTCAGGGTTGGGGGACTGTACTTGAGGTCAGAGCTCAGGGTTCTGGGTTGGGGGACTGTACTTGGGCTCAGGGGTCAGTATTCAGGGTTGGATGACTGCACTTGGGTTCAGGGGTCAGGGTTCAGGGTTGGGGGACTGTACTTCTGATCAGAGTTCAGGGTTCAGTGTTGGGGGACTGTATTTGGGGTCTGGGTTCAGGGTTGAGGGACTGTACTTTGGATCTGGGTTCGGGGTTCAGGGTTGGGGGACTGTACTTGGGGTCAGGGTTCAGTGTTGGGGGAATGTACTTGGGGTCAGGGTTCAGTTGTTCAGTGTTGGGGGACTGTACTTGGAGTCAGGGGTCAGAGTTCAGGGTTCGGGGATTATACTTGGAGTCAGAGTTCAGGGTTCATGTTGGGGGACTGTACTTGGAGTCAGGGTTCGGGGTTGGGGGTCTGTACTTGGAGTCAGATTGGAGGACTGTACTTGGGGTCAGAATACAAGGTTGGGGGACTGTACTTGGGGTCAGGGTTCGGTGATTAGTGTTGGGGACTGTACTTGGGGTCAGGGGTCAGGGTTCAGGGTTGGATGACTGTACTTGGGGTCAGAGTTCAGGGTTCAGGTTTGGGGAACTGTACTTGTGTTCAGGGGTCAGGGTTCAGGGTTGGGCAACTGGACTTGGGATCAGAGTTCAGGGTTCAGTGTTGGGGGACTGTACTTGGGGTCAGGGTTCTGGGTTCAGGGTTGGGACACTGTATTTGTTGTCACAGTTCAGGGTTCAGAGTTGTGGGACTGTACTCGGGGTCAGGGTTCATTGTTGGGGGACTGTACTTGGGGTCAGGGCTCAGTTGTTCAGGATTGGGGGACTGTACTTGGGGTCAGGGTTCTGGCTTCAGGGTTTGGTGACTGTACTTGGGGTCAGGGGTGAGGGTTCAGGGTTCGAGGATTGTACTTGGGGTCAGGGTTCAGGGTTGGGGAACTGTTCTTGGGGTCAGGGTTGGGGGAGTATACTTGGGTTCAGGGGTCAGGGTTCAAGGTTGGCGGACTGTACTTGGGGTCAGGGTACAGGGTTGGGGGACTGTACTTGCGATCAGGGTTCGGGGTTCAGGGTTGGGGGACTGTACTTGGGGTCAGGGTTCAGGGTTGGGGGCTGTACTTGGGGTCAGGGTTCAGGATTCAGTATTGGGGGACTGTAGTTGGGGTCAGGTTTTAGTGATTCAGAGTTGGGGGACTGTCCTTGGGGTAAGGGGTCAGGAATCAGGCTTGGGGATATTACGTGGGGTCAGGGTTCAGGTTTCAGGGTTGGGGGACTGTACTTGGGGTCAGGGTTCAGGGTTCAGGGTTTGTTCACTGTACTTGGTGTCAGGGTTCAAGGTTGGGGGACTATACTTGGGTTCAGGGGTCAGGGTTCAGGTTGGGGGACTGTACTTGGGGTCAGGGTTTGGGGTTCAGGTTTGGGGGACTGTACTTGGCTTCAGGGGTCAGGGTTCAGGTTTGGGGTCTGTACTTGGGGTCAGGGTTCAGGGTTGGGGAACTGTACTTGGGGTCATGGTCCGGGGTTCAGTGTTGTGGGACTGTACGTGGTGTGAGTGTGCAGGTTTGGGAGACTGTAATTGGGGTCTGGGTTCGGAGTTCATGTTTGGGGGACTGTACTTGGGGTCAGTGTTCAGGGTTGGGGGACTGTACTTTGGGTCAGGGGTCAGGGTTCACCATTGGGGGACTGTACTTGGGGTCAGAGCTCAGGGTTCTGGGTCAGGGTTCAGGGTTCAGGGTTGGATGACTTGGGGTCAGAGTTCACGGTTCAGGTTTGGGGGACTGTTCTTGGGATCTGGGTTCGGGGTTCAGGGTTGGGGACTGTACTCGGGGTCAGGGTTCAGTGTTGGGGGACTGTACTGGGGGTCAGAGCTCAGGGTTCAGGGTTGGGGGACTGTACTTGGGGTCAGAGTTCAGTGTTGGGGGACTGTACTTGGTGTCAGAGTTCAGGGTTCAGGGTTGGGGGACTGTACTTGGGAACTGGGTTCGGGGTTCAGGGTTGGGGACTGCACTCGGGGTCAGGGATCAGTGTTGGGGGACTGTAGTTGGGGTCAGGTTTTAGTGATTCAGAGTTGGGGGACTGTCCTTGGGGTCAGGGGTCAGGAATCAGGCTTGGGGATATTACGTGGGTTCAGGTTTCAGGGTTGGGGGACTGTACTTGGGGTCAGGGTTCAGGGTTCAGGGTTTGTTCACTGTACTTGGGGTCAGGGTTCACGGTTGGGGGACTATATTTGGGTTCAGTGGTCAGGGTTCAGGTTGGGGGACTGTACTTTGGGTCAGGGTTCAGGAATAGGGGACTGTACTTGGGGTCAGGGGTCAGGGTTTAGGTGTGGGGTACTGTACTTGGGGTCAGAGCTCAAGGTTCTGGGTTGGGGCACTGTACTTAGGGTCAGGGTTCAGAGTTCAGGTTTGGAGGAATGTACTTGGGTTCAGGGGTCAGGGTTCAGTGTTGGGGGACTGTACTTGAGGTTAGGGTTCAGGTTTGGGGGACTGTACTTTGGTTCAGGGTACAGGATTGGGGACAGTACTTGGGATCTGGGTTCGGGGTTCAGTGTTGGGGCACTATACTTGGGGTCAGGGTTCAGTTGTTCAAGATTGGGGGACTGTACTTGGGGTCAGGGTTCAAGGTTGGGGGACTATACTTGGGTTCAGGGGTCAGGGTTCAGGTTGGGGGACTGTACTTGGGGTCAGGGTTCAGGGTTGGGGGACTGTACTTGGGGTCAGAGTTCAGGGTTGGGGGGCTGTACTTGGGGTCAGGGTTCAAGGTTGGGGGAATATACTTGGGTTCAGGGGTCAGGGTTCAGGTTGGGGGACTGTACTTGGGGTCAGGGTTTGGCGTTCAGTGTTTGGGGACGGTACTTGGGGTCAGGGGTCAGGGTTCAGGGTTGGGGGATTGTACTTGGGGTCAGAGTTCAGGGTTCATGTTGGGGAACGGTACTTGGGGTCAGGGTACGGGGTTCAGGTTTGGGGGATTGTACTTGGGTTCAGGGGTCAGGGTTCATTGTTGGACGACTGTAATGGGGTCAGAGTTCAGGGTTGGGTTCTGTACTTGGGGTCAGGGTTCAGGGTTGGGGGACTGTACTTGGGGTCAGTGTTCGATGTTCCGTGTCGGGGGACTGTACTTGGGGTCAGGGGTCAGGGTTGGGGGACTGTACGTGGTGTCAGGGTTCAGTGTTGTGGGACTGTTCTTGGGGTGAGGGGTCAGCGTTCTGGGTTGGGGGACTGTACTTGTGGTAGGGGTCAGAGTTCTTGGATGGGGAACTGTACTTGGGGTCAGGGACCGGGGTTCATTGTTGGGGGACTGTATTTGGGGTCATGGGTCAGGGTTCAGGGTTGGGGGATTGTACTTGGAGTCAGAGTTCAGTGTTCATGTTTGGGAACTGTACTTGGGGTCAGGGTTCGGGGTTCAGGTTTGGGGGACTGTACTGGGAGGACTGTAATGGGGTCAGAGTTCAGGTTTGGCGTCTGTACTTGGGGTCAGGGTTCAGGGTTGGGGAACTGTACTTGGGGTCAGTGTCCGGGGTTCTGTGTTGTGGGACTGTACGTGTGGTCAGTGTGCAGGTTTGGGAGACTGTAATTGGGGCCTGGGTTCGGGGTTCAGGTGTGGGGGACTGTACTTGGGGTCAGTGTTCAGGGTTCTGTGTTAGTTGACTGTACTTGGGGTCAGGGGTCAGTGTTCAGTGTTGGATGACTGCACTTGTGGTCAGAGTTCACGGTTCAGGTTTGGGGGACTGTTCTTGGGGTCAGAGTTCAGTTTTCTGTGTTGGGGGACTGTACTTGGGGTCAGTGTTCAGGGTTCAAGTTGGGGGACTGAACTTGGGGTCAGGGTTCAGGGTTCTGGGTTGGGGGACTGTACTTGGGGTTAGGGTACGGCGTTCACTGTTGGGGGACTGTACTTGGGGTCAGAGTTCAGGTTTCATGTTGGGGGACTGTATTTGGGGTCAGGGTTTGGGATTCAGGATTGGGGGACTATACTTGGGGTCAGGGATCAGGGTTGGGGTTTTTTACTTGGGGTCAGCGTTCAGGGTTCAGTGTTGGGGGACTGTATTTGGTGTCAGGGTTCAAGGTTCAGTGTTGGGGGACTGTACTTGTGGCCAGGGTTCATGGTTGGGGGACTATCCTTGTGGGCAGGGTTCAGGGTTGGGTGACTGTACTTGGGATCAGGGGTCAGAGTTCAATGTTGGGGGACTGGACTTGGGGTCAGGGTTCAGGGTTCAGTGTTGGGGGACTGTACTTGTGGCCAGGGTTCATGGTTGGGGGACTATCCTTGTGGGCAGGGTTCAGGGTTGGGTGACTGTACTTGGGATCAGGGGTCAGAGTTCAATGTTGGGGGACTGTACTTGGGGTCAGGGTTCAGGGTTGGTGGACTGTACTTGGGGTCAGGGTTCATGTTTGGTGGACTGTACTTGGGGGTCAGGGTTCAGGGTTGGGGGACTGTACTTGGGGTCAGGGTTCAAGGTTGGGGGAATATACTTGGGTTCAGGGGTCAGGGTTCAGTTTGGGGGACTGTACTTGGGGTCAGGGTTCAGGGTTGGGGGACTGTACTTGGGTTCAGGGTTCGGCGTTCAGTGTTTGGGAACGGTACTTGGGGTCAGGGGTCAGGGTTCAGGGTTGGGGTTTTTTACTTGGGATCAGAGTTCAGGGTTCAGTGTTGGGGGACTGTATTTGGTGTCAGGGTTCAAGGTTCAGTGTTGGGGGACTGTACTTGTGGCCAGGGTTCATGGTTGGGGGACTATCCTTGTGGGCAGGGTTCAGGGTTGGGTGACTCTACTTGGGATCAGGGGTCAGAGTTCAATGTTGGGGGACTGTACTTGGGGTCAGGGTTCAGGGTTCAGTGTTGGGGGACTGTACTTGTGGCCAGGGTTCATGGTTGGGGGACTATCCTTGTGGGCAGGGTTCAGGGTTGGGTGACTGTACTTGGGATCAGGGGTCAGAGTTCAATGTTGGGGGACTGTACTTGGGGTCAGGGTTCAGGGTTGGTGTACTGTACTTGGGGTCAGGGTTCAGGGTTGGGGGACTGTACTTGGGGTCAGGGTTCAGGGTTGGGGGACTGTACTTGGGGTCAGGGTTCAAGGTTGGGGGAATATACTTGGGTTCAGGGGTCAGGGTTCAGTTTGGGGGACTGTACTTGGGGTCAGGGTTCAGTGTTGGGGGACTGTACTTGGGGTCAGGGTTCGGCGTTCAGTGTTTGGGAACGGTACTTGGGGTCAGGGGTCAGGGTTCAGGGTTGGGGGATTGTACTTGGGGTCAGAGTTCAGGGTTCATGTTGGGGAACGGTACTTGGGGTAAGGGTACGGGGTTCAGGTTTGGGGGACTGTACTTGGGTTCAGGGGTCAGGGTTCATTGTTCGACGACTGTAATGGGGTCAGAGTTCAGGGTTGGGTTCTATACTTGGGGTCAGGGTTCTGGGTTGGGGGACTGTACTTGGGGTCAGTGTTCGGCGTTCCGTGTCGGGGGACTGTACTTGGGGTCAGGGGTCAGGATGCAGGTTTGCGAGACTGTACTTGGGGTCAGGGTACAGGGTTGGGGGACTGTACTTGGGGTCCGGATTCAGGGTTGGGGGACTGTACTTGGGGACAGAGTTCAGGTTTGGGGGACTGTTCTTGGGGTCAGAGTTCAGTTTTCTGTGTTGGGGGACTGTAGTTGGGGTCAGGGGTCAGGATTCAGGGTTGGAGGACTGTACTTGGGATCAGAATTCAGGGTTCAGTGTTGGGGGACTGTACTTCGGGTCAGGGTTCAGGGTTCTGGGTTTGCGGACTGTACTTGGGGTTAGGGTACGGCGTTCACTGTTGGGGGACTGTACTTGGGGTCAGGGATCAGGGTTGGGGTTTGTACTTGGGGTCAGAGTTCAGGGTTCAGTGTTGGGGGACTGTATTTGGTGTCAGGGTTCAGGGTTGGTGGACTGTACTTGGGGTCAGAGTACAGGGTTGGGGGACTGTACGTGGGGTCAGGGTTCAGTGTTGGAGGACTGTTCTTGGGGTCAGGGGTCATGGTTCAGGTTTGGAGGACTGTACTTGGGGTCAGCGTTCTGGGTTGGGGGACTGTACTTGGGGTCAGGGGTCAGAGTTCTTGGATGGGGAACTATACTTGGGGTCAGGGGCCGGGGTTCTGTGTTGGGGGACTGTATTTGGTGTCATGGGTCAGGGTTCAGGGTTGGGGGATTGTACTTGGAGTCAGAGTTCAGTGTTCATGTTGGGGAACTGTACTTGGGGTCAGGGTTCAGGGTTCAGTGTTGTGGGACTGTACGTGGTGTCAGTGTTCAGGTTTGGGAGACTGTAATTGGGGTCTGGGTTCGGAGTTCATGTTTGGGGGACTGTAATTGGGGTCAGTGTTCAGGGTTGGGGGACTGTACTTTGGGTCAGGGGTCAGGGTTCACCATTGGGGGACTGTACTTGGGGTCAGAGCTCAAGGTTCTGGGTCAGGGTTCAGGGTTCATGGTTGGATGACTTGGGGTCAGAGTTCACGGTTCAGGTTTGGGGGACTGTTCTTGGGATCTGGGTTCGGGGTTCAGGGTTGGGGGACTGTACTCGGGGTCAGGGTTCAGTGTTGGGGGACTGTACTCGGCGTCAGAGCTCAGGGTTCAGGGTTGGGGGACTGTACTTGGGGTCAGAGTTCAGTGTTGGGGGACTGTACTTGGTGTCAGAGTTCAGGGTTCAGGGTTGGGGGACTGTACTTGGGATCTGGGTTCAGTGTTGGGGGACTGTAGTTGGGGTCAGGTTTTAGTGATTCAGAGTTGGGGGACTGTCCTTGGGGTCAGGGGTCAGGAATCAGGCTTGGGGATATTACGTGGGGTCAGGGTTCAGGTTTCAGGGTTGGGGGACTGTACCTGGGGTCAGGGTTCAGGGTTCAGGGTTTGTTCACTGTACTTGGGGTCAGGGTTCACGGTTGGGGGACTATACTTGGGTTCAGTGGTCAGGGTTCAGGTTGGGGGACTGTACTTTGGGTCAGGGTTCAGGAATGGGGGATGGTACTTTGGGTCAGGGGTCAGGGTTCAGGAGTGGGGGACTGTACTTGGGGTCAGAGCTCAAGGATCTGGGTTGGGGCACTGTACTTAGGGTCAGGGTTCAGAGTTCAGGTTTGGAGGAATGTACTTGGGTTCAGGGGTCAGGGTTCAGTGTTGGGGGACTGTACTTGGGGTTAGGGTTCAGGTTTGGGGGACTGTACTTGGGATCTGGGTTCGGGGTTCAGTGTTGGGGAACTGTACTTGGGGTCAGGGTTCAAGGTTGGGGGACTATACTTGGGTTCAGGGGTCAGGGTTCAGGTTGGGGGACTGTACTTGGGGGTCAGGGTTCGGCGTTCAGTGTTTGAGGACGGTACTTGGGGTCAGGGGTCAGGGTTCAGTGTTGGGGGATTGTACTTGGGTTCAGGGGTCAGGGTTCATTGTTGGACGACTGTAATGGGGTCAGAGTTCAGGGTTGGGTTCTGTACTTGGGGTCAGGGTTCTGGGTTGGGGGACTGTACTTGGGGTCAGGGGTCAGGGTTCAGGGTTGGGGGACTGTACTTGGGGTCAGGGACCGGGGTTCAGTGTTTGGGGACTGTATTTGGGGTCATGGGTCAGGGTTCAGGGTTGGGGGATTGTACTTGGAGTCAGAGTTCAGTGTTCATGTTGGGGAACTGTACTTGGCTTCAGGGGTCAGTGTTCAGGCTGGGAGGACTGTAATGGGGTCAGAGTTCAGGTTTGGGGTCTGTACTTGGGGTCAGGGTTCTGGGTTGGGGGACTGTGCTTGGGGTCAGTGTTCAGGGTTCAAGTTGGGGGACTGAACTTGGGGTCAGGGTTCAGAGTTCTGGGTTGGGGAACTGTACTTGGGGTCAGGGTTTGGGGTTCAGTATTGGGGGACTATACTTGGGGTCAGGGATCAGGGTTGGGGGTTTTTACTTGGGGTCAGAGTTCAGGGTTCAGTGTTGGGGGACTGTATTTGGTGTCAGGGTTCAGGGTTGGGGGACTGTACTTGGGGTCAGGGTTCAGTTGTTCAGGATTAGGGGACTGTACTTGGGGTCAGGGTTCAGTTGTTCAGGATTGGTGGACTGTACTTGGGGTCAGGGTTCAGGGTTCAGTGTTGGGGGACTGTACTTGGGGTCAGGGTTCAAGGTTCAGTGTTGGGGGACTGTACTTGTGGCCAGGGTTCATGGTTGGGGGACTATCCTTGTGGGCAGGGTTCAGGATTGGGTGACTGTACTTGTGATCAGGGGTCAGAGTTCAATGTTGGGGGACTGTACTTGGGGTCAGGTTTGGGGGACTGTACTTGGGGTCAGGGTTCAGGTTTGGGGGACTGTACTTGGGATCAGGGTTTAGCGTTCAGGGTTGGGGGACTGTACTTGAGCTCAGGGGTCAGGGGTTAGAGTTGGGGAGTGTATTTGGGGTCAGGGTTCAGTGTTGGGGGACTTACTTGTTGTCAGAGTTCAGGGTTCAGGTTTGGGGGACTGTACTTGGGGTCAGGGTTCAGGTTTGGGGGATTGTACTTGGGGTCAGGGTACGGGGTTCTGGGTTGGAGGACTGTACTTGGGGTTAGAATTTGGCGTTCCGTGTTGGGGGACTGTACTTGGGGTCAGGGTGCAGGTTTGAAAAACTGTACCTGGGGTGTGGGTTCAGGGTTCTGGTTTGGGGGACTGTACTTGGGGTCAGGGTTCGGGGTTCAGGGTTGGGGGACTGTAATTGGGGTCAGGGGTCAGGGTTCAGGACTGTGGGACTGTACTTAAGGTCAGAGTTCATGGTTCAGTGTTGGGGGACGGTACTTGGGGTCAGAGTTCAGGGTTGGTGGACTGTACTTGAGGTCAGGGGTCAGAGATCATGGTTGGGGGACTGTATTTGGGGTCAAGGTCCGGAGTTCAGTGTTGGGGGACTGTACTTGGGGTCAGGGCTCAATGTTCAGGGGTGGATGACTGCACTTGGGGTCAGAGTTCAGGGTTCAGGTTTGGGGGACTGTACTTGGGTTCAGGGGTCAGGGTTCAGGTTGGGGGACTGTACTTGGGGTCAGGGTTTAGTGTTGGGGGACTGTACTTGGGGTCAGGGTTCGACCTTCAGTGTTTCGGGACGGTACTTGGGGTCAGGGGTCAGGGTTCAGGGTTGGGGGATTGTACTTGGGGTCAGAGTTCAGGGTTCATGTTGGGGAACGGCACTTGGGGTCAGGGTACGGGGTTCAGGTTTGGGGGACTGTACTTGGGTTTAGGGGTCAGGGTTCATTGTTGGACGACTGTAATGGGGTCAGAGTTCAGGGTTGGGTTCTGTACTTGGGGTCAGGGTTCTGGGTTGGGGGACTGTACTTGGGGTCAGTGTTCGGCGTTCCGTGTCGGGGGACTGTACTTGGGGTCAGGGTTCGGGGTTCAGGGTTGGGGGACTGTAATTGGGGTCAGGGTCCGGATTCAGGGTTGGGGGACTGTACTTGGGGTCAGGTTCGGGGTTCATGGTTGGGGGACTGTAATTGGGGACAGAGTTCAGGGTTGGGGGACTGTACGTGGTGTCAGGGTTCAGTGTTGTGGGACTGTTCTTGGGGTCAGGGGTCAGAGTTCAGGTTTGGAGGACTGTACTTGGGGTCAGGTTTCTGGGTTGGGGGACTGTACTCGGGGTCAGGGGTCAGCGTTCTGGGGTGGTGGACTGTACTTTGGGTAGGGGTCAGAGTTCTTGGATGGGGAACTGTACTTGGGGTCAGGGACCGGGGATCAGTGTTGGGGGACTGTATTTGCGGTCATGGGTCAGGGTTCAGGGTTGGGGGATTGTACTTGGAGTCAGAGTTCAGTGTTCATGTTGGGGAACTGTACTTGGGGTCAGGGTTCGGGGTTCAGGTTTGGGGGACTGTACTTGGCTTCAGGGGTCAGGGTTCAGGCTGGGAGGACTGTAATGGGGTCAGAGTTCAGGTTTGGGGTCTGTACTTGGGGTCAGGGTTCAGGGTTGGGGAACTGTACTTGGGGTCAGGGTCCGGGGTTCAGTGTTGTGGGACTGTACGTGGGGTCAGTGTGCAGGTTTGGGAGACTGTAATTGGGTTCTGGGTTCGGAGTTCAAGTTTGGGGGACTGTACTCGGGGTCAGTGTTCAGGGTTGGGGTCCTGTACGTGGGGTCAGTGTTCAGTGTTGGGGGACTGTACTTTGGGTCAGGGGTCAGGTTTCAGGGTTGGGGGACTGTACTTGGGGTCAGAGCTCAGGGTTCTGGGTTAGTGGACTGTACTTGGGGTCAGGGGTCAGTGTTCAGGATTGGATGACTGCACTTGTGGTCAGAGTTCACGGTTCAGGTTTGGGGGACTGTTCTTGGGGTCAGAGTACAGTTTTCTGTGTTGGGGGACTGTAGTTGGGGTCAGGGGTCAGGATTCAGGGTTGGAGGACTGTACTTGGGATCAGAATTCAGGGTTCAGTGTTGGGGGACTGTACTTGGGGTCAGGGTTCAGGGTTCTGGGTTGGGGGACTGTACTTGGAGTTAGGGTACAGCGTTCACTGTTGGGGGACTGTACTTGGGGTTAGGGTACGGCGTTCACTGTTGGGGGACTGTACTTGGGGTCAGGGTTCAGGGTTGGGGGACTGTACTTGAGCTCAGGGGTCAGGGATCAGAGTTGGGGAGTGTATTTGGGGTCAGGGTTCAGTGTTGGGGGACTTACTTGTTGTCAGAGTTCAGGGTTCAGGTTTGGGGGACTGTACTTGGGGTCAGGGTTCAGGTGTGGGGGACTGTACTTGAGGTCAGGGTTCAGGTTTGGGGGATTGTACTTGGGGTCAGGATACGGGGTTCTGGGTTGGGGGACTGTACTTGGGGTCAGGGTTCGGGGTTCAGGGTTGGGGGACTGTAATTGGGGTCAGGGGTCAGGGTTCAGTACTGTGGGACTTTACTTAAGGTCAGAGTTTCTGGTTCAGTGTTGGGGGACGGTACTTGGGGTCAGAGTTCAGGGTTGGGGGACTGTACTTGAGGTCAGAGTTCAGGGTTGGGGGACTGTATTTGGGGTCAGGGTCCGGAGTTCAGTGTTGGGGGACTGTACTTGGGGTCAGGGCTCAATGTTCAAGGGTGGATGACTGCACTTGGGGTAAGTGTTCAGGGTTCAGGTTTGGGGGACTGTACTTGGGTTCAGGGGTCAGGGTTCAGGTTGGGGGACTGTACTTGGGGTCAGAGTTCGGCCTTCAGTGTTTCGGGACGGTACTTGGGGTCAGGGGTCAGGGTTCAGGGTTGGGGGATTGTACTTGGGGTCAGAGTTCAGTTTTCTGTGTTGGGGGACTGTAGTTGGGGTCAGGGGTCAGGATTCAGGGTTGGAGGACTGTACTTGGGATCAGAATTCAGGGTTCAGTGTTGGGGGACTGTACTTGGGGTCAGGGTTCAGTGTTGGGGGACTGTACTTGGGGTCAGTGTTCAGGGTTCAAGTTGGGGGACTGAACTTCGGGTCAGGGTTCAGGGTTCTGGGTTTGCGACTGTACTTGGGGTTAGGGTACGGCGTTCACTGTTGGGGGACTGTACTTGGGGTCAGGGATCAGGGTTGGGGTTTGTACTTGGGGTCAGAGTTCAGGGTTCAGTGTTGGGGGACTGTATTTGGTGTCAGGGTTCAGGGTTGGTGGACTGTACTTGGGGTCAGAGTACAGGGTTGGGGGACTGTACGTGGGGTCAGGGTTCAGTGTTGGAGGACTGTTCTTGGGGTCAGGGGTCATGGTTCAGGTTTGGAGGACTGTACTTGGGGTCAGCGTTCTGGGTTGGGGGACTGTACTTGGGGTCAGGGGTCAGAGTTCTTGGATGGGGAACTATACTTGGGGTCAGGGGCCGGGGTTCTGTGTTGGGGGACTGTATTTGGGGTCATGGGTCAGGGTTCAGGGTTGGGGGATTGTACTTGGAGTCAGAGTTCAGTGTTCATGTTGGGGAACTGTACTTGGGGTCAGGGTTCAGGGTTCAGTGTTGTGGGACTGTACGTGGTGTCAGTGTTCAGGTTTGGGAGACTGTAATTGGGGTCAGTGTTCAGGGTTGGGGGACTGTACTTTGGGTCAGGGGTCAGATTTCACCATTGGGGGACTGTACTTGGGGTCAGAGCTCAGGGTTCTGGGTCAGGGTTCAGGGTTCAGGGTTGGATGACTTGGGGTCAGAGTTCACGGTTCAGGTTTGGGGGACTGTTCTTGGGATCTGGGTTCGGGGTTCAGGGTTGGGGGACTGTACTCGGGGTCAGGGTTCAGTGTTGGGGGACTGTACTGGGGGTCAGAGCTCAGGGTTCAGGGTTGGGGGACTGTACTTGGGGTCAGAGTTCAGTGTTGGGGGACTGTACTTGGTGTCAGAGTTCAGGGTTCAGGGTTGGGGGACTGTACTTGGGATCTGGGTTCGGGGTTCAGGGTTGGGGACTGCACTCGGGGTCAGGGATCAGTGTTGGGGGACTGTAGTTGGGGTCAGGTTTTAGTGATTCAGAGTTGGGGGACTGTCCTTGGGGTCAGGGGTCAGGAATCAGGCTTGGGGATATTACGTGGGGTCAGGGTTCAGGTTTCAGGGTTGGGGGACTGTACTTGGGGTCAGGGTTCAGGGTTCAGGGTTTGTTCACTGTACTTGGGGTCAGGGTTCACGGTTGGGGGACTATACTTGGGTTCAGTGGTCAGGGTTCAGGTTGGGGGACTGTACTTTGGGTCAGGGTTCAGGAATGGGGGATGGTACTTTGGGTCAGGGGTCAGGGTTCAGGTGTGGGGGACTGTACTTGGGGTCAGAGCTCAAGGATCTGGGTTGGGGCACTGTACTTAGGGTCAGGGTTCAGAGTTCAGGTTTGGAGGAATGTACTTGGGTTCAGGGTTCAGGGTTCAGTGTTGGGGGACTGTACTTGGGGTTAGGGTTCAGGTTTGGGGGACTGTACTTGGGGTCAGGGTTCAGTTGATCAAGATTGGGGAACTGTACTTGGGGTCAGGGTTCAAGGTTGGGGGACTGTACTTGGGGGTCAGGGTTCGGCGTTCAGTGTTTGAGGACGGTACTTGGGGTCAGGGGTCAGGGTTCAGGGTTGGGGGATTGTACTTGGGGTCAGGGTTCTGGGTTGGGGGACTGTACTTGGGGTCAGGGGTCAGTGTTGGGGGACTGTACGTGGTGTCAGGGTTCAGTGTTGTGGGACTGTTCTTGGGGTCAGCGGTCAGGGTTCAGGGTTGGGGGACTGTACTTGGGGTCAGGGACCGGGGTTCAGTGTTTGGGGACTGTATTTGGGGTCATGGGTCAGGGTTCAGGGTTGGGGGATTGTACTTGGAGTCAGAGTTCAGTGTTCATGTTGGGGAACTGTACTTGGGGTCAGGGTTCGGGGTTCAGGTTTGGGGGACTGTACTTGGCTTCAGGGGTCAGGGTTCAGGCTGGGAGGACTGTAATGGGGTCAGAGTTCAGGTTTGGGGTCTGTACTTGGGGTCAGGGTTCAGGGTTGGGGAACTGTACTTGGGGTCAGGGTCCGGGGTTCAGTGTTGTGGGACTGTACGTGGGGTCAGTGTGCAGGTTTGGGAGACTGTAATTGGGTTCTGGGTTCGGAGTTCAAGTTTGGGGGACTGTACTCGGGGTCAGGGTTCAGGGTTGGGGAACTGTACTTGGGGTCAGGGTTCGGGGTTCAGGTTTGGGGGACTGTACTTGGCTTCAGGGGTCAGTGTTCAGGCTGGGAGGACTGTAATGGGGTCAGAGTTCAGGTTTGGGGACTGTACTTGGGGTCAGGGTTCAGTGTTGAGGGACTGTAAGTGGGGTCAGTGTGCAGCTTTGGGAGACTGTAATTGGGGTCTGGGTTCGGAGTTCAGGTTTGGGGGACTGTACTTGGGGTCAGTGTTCAGGGTTGGGGGACTGTACTTTGGGTCACGGGTCAGGTTTCAGGGTTGGGGGACTGTACTTGGGGTCAGAGCTCAGGGTTCTGTGTTAGTGGACTGTACTTGGGGTCAGGGGTCAGTGTTCAGGGTTGGATGACTGCACTTGTGGTCAGAGTTCACGGTTCAGGTTTGGGGGACTGTTCTTGGGGTCAGAGTTCAGTTTTCTGTGTTGGGGGACTGAACTTGGGGTCAGGGTTCTGGGTTGGGGGACTGTACTTGGGGTCAGGGTTCAGAGTTGGGGGATTGTACTTGGAGTCAGAGTTCAGGTTTCATGTTGGGGGACTGTACTTGGGGTCAGGGTTCAGAGTTGGGGGATTGTACTTGGAGTCAGAGTTCAGGTTTCATATTGGGGGACTGTACTTGGGGTCAGGGATCAGGGTTGGGGCTTTTTACTTGGGGTCAGAGTTCAGGGTTCAGTGTTGGGGGACTGTACTTGGGGTCAGGTTTCAGTTGTTCAGGATTGGTGGACTGTACTTGGGTTCAGGGTTCAGTGTTGGGGGACTGTACTTGGGGTCAGGGTTCAAGGTTCAGTGTTGGGGGACTGTACTTGTGGCCAGGGTTCATGGTTGGGGGACTATCCTTGTGGGCAGGGTTCAGGATTGGGTGACTGTACTTGTGATCAGGGGTCAGAGTTCAATGTTGGGGGACTGTACTTGGGGTCAGGTTTGGGGGACTGTACTTGGGGTCAGGGTTCAGGTTTGGGGGACTGTACTTGGGATCAGGGTTTAGCGTTCAGGGTTGGGGGACTGTACTTGAGCTCAGGGGTCAGGGATCAGAGTTGGGGGACTTACTTGTTGTCAGAGTTCAGGGTTCAGGTTTGGGGGACTGTACTTGGGGTCAGGGTTCAGGTCTGGGGGATTGTACTTGGGGTCAGGGTACGGGGTTCTGGGTTGGAGGACTGTACTTGGGGTTAGAATTTGGCGTTCCGTGTTGGGGGACTGTACTTGGGGTCAGGGTGCAGGTTTGCAAAACTGTACCTGGGGTGTGGGTTCAGGGTTCTGGTTTGGGGGACTGTACTTGGGGTCAGGGTTCGGGGTTCAGGGTTGGGGGACTGTAATTGGGGTCAGGGGTCAGGGTTAAGGACTGTGGGACTGTACTTAAGGTCAGAGTTCATGGTTCAGTGTTGGGGGACGGTACTTGGGGTCAGAGTTCAGGGTTGGGGGACTGTACTTGAGGTCAGGGGTCAGAGATCATGGTTGGGGGACTGTATTTGGGGTCAAGGTCCGGAGTTCAGTGTTGGGGGACTGTACTTGGGGTCAGGGCTCAATGTTCAGGGGTGGATGACTGCACTTGGGGTCAGAGTTCAGGGTTCAGGTTTGGGGGACTGTACTTGGGTTCAGGGGTCAGGGTTCAGGTTGGGGGACTGTACTTGGGGTCAGGGTTTAGTGTTGGGGGACTGTACTTGGGGTCAGGGTTCGACCTTCAGTGTTTCGGGACGGTACTTGGGGTCAGGGGTCAGGGGTCAGGGTTCAGGGTTGGGGGATTGTACTTGGGGTCAGAGTTCAGGGTTCATGTTGGGGAACGGTACTTGGGGTCAGGGTACGGGGTTCAGGTTTGGGGGACTGTACTTGGGTTTAGGGGTCAGGGTTCATTGTTGGACGACTGTAATGGGGTCAGAGTTCAGGGTTGGGTTCTGTACTTGGGGTCAGGGTTCTGGGTTGGGGGACTGTACTTGGGGTCAGTGTTCGGCGTTCCGTGTCGGGGGACTGTACTTGGGGTCAGGGTCCGGATTCAGGGTTGGGGGACTGTACTTGGGGTCAGGTTCGGGGTTCATGGTTGGGGGACTGTAATTGGGGACAGAGTTCAGGGTTAGGGGACTGTACGTGGTGTCAGGGTTCAGTGTTGTGGGACTGTTCTTGGGGTCAGGGGTCAGAGTTCAGGTTTGGAGGACTGTACTTGGGGTCAGGTTTCTGGGTTGGGGGACTGTACTTGGGGTCAGGGGTCAGCGTTCTGGGGTGGTGGACTGTACTTTGGGTAGGGGTCAGAGTTCTTGGATGGGGAACTGTACTTGGGGTCAGGGACCGGGGATCAGTGTTGGGGGACTGTATTTGCGGTCATGGGTCAGGGTTCAGGGTTGGGGGATTGTACTTGGAGTCAGAGTTCAGTGTTCATGTTGGGGAACTGTACTTGGGGTCAGGGTTCGGGGTTCAGGTTTGGGGGGCTGTACTTGGCTTCAGGGGTCAGGGTTCAGGCTGGGAGGACTGTAATGGGGTCAGAGTTCAGGTTTGGGGTCTGTACTTGGGGTCAGGGTTCAGGGTTGGGGAACTGTACTTGGGGTCAGGGTCCGGGGTTCAGTGTTGTGGGACTGTACGTGGGGTCAGTGTGCAGGTTTGGGAGACTGTAATTGGGTTCTGGGTTCGGAGTTCAAGTTTGGGGGACTGTACTTGGGGTCAGTGTTCAGGGTTGGGGTCCTGTACGTGGGGTCAGTGTTCAGTGTTGGGGGACTGTACTTTGGGTCAGGGGTCAGGTTTCAGGGTTGGGGGACTGTACTTGGGGTCAGAGCTCAGGGTTCTGGGTTAGTGGACTGTACTTGGGGTCAGGGGTCAGTGTTCAGGGTTGGATGACTGCACTTGTGGTCAGAGTTCACGGTTCAGTTTTGGGGGACTGTTCTTGGGATCAGGGTTCAGTTTTCTGTGTTGGGGGACTGTAGTTGGGGTCAGGGGTCAGGATTCAGGGTTGGAGGACTGTACTTGGGATCAGAATTCAGGGTTCAGTGTTGGGGGACTGTACTTGGGGTCAGGGTTCAGGGTTCTGGGTTGGGGGACTGTACTTGGAGTTAGGGTACGGCGTTCACTGTTGGGGGACTGTACTTGGGGTTAGGGTACGGCGTTCACTGTTGGGGGACTGTACTTGGGGTTAGGGTACGGCGTTCACTGTTGGGGGACTGTACTTGGGGTTAGGGTACGGCGTTCACTGTTGGGGGACTGTACTTGGGGTCAGGGTTCAGGTTTCATGTTGGGGGACTGTACTTGGGGTCAGGGATCAGGGTTGGGGTTTTTTACTTGGGGTCAGAGTTCAGGGTTCAGTGTTGGGGGACTGTATTTGGTGTCAGGGTTCAGGGTTGGGGGACTGTACTTGGGGCCATGGTTCAGTTGTTCAGGATTGGTGGACTGTACTTGGGGTCAGGGTTCAGGGTTCAGTGTTGGGGGACTATTCTTGGGGTCAGGGTTCAAGGTTCAGTGTTGGGGGACTGTACTTGTGGCCAGGGTTCATGGTTGGGGAACTGTACTTGGGGTCAGGGTTCGGGGTTCAGGGTTGGGGGACTGTAATTGGGGACAGGTGTCCGGATTCAGGGTTGGGGGACTGTACTTGGGGACAGAGTTCAGGGTTGGGGGACTGTACGTGGTGTCAGGGTTCAGTGTTGTGGGACTGTTCTTGGGGTCAGGGGTCAGAGTTCAGGTTTGGAGGACTGTACTTGGGGTCAGGTTTCTCTGTTGGGGTACTGTACTTGGGGTCAGGAGTCAGCGTTCTGGGTTGGGGGACTGTTCTTGGGGTCAGGGACCGGGGTTCAGTGTTGGGGTACTGTATTTGGGGTCATGGGTCAGGGTTCAGGGTTGGGGGATTGTACTTGGAGTCAGAGTTCAGTGTTCATGTTGGGGAACTGTACTTGGGGTCAGGGTTCGGGGTTCAGGTTTGGGGGAATGTACTTGGCTTCAGGGGTCAGGGTTCAGGCTGGGAGGACTGTAATGGGGTCAGAGTTCAGGTTTGGGGTCTGTACTTGGGGTCAGGGTTCAGGGTTGGGGAACTGTACTTGGGGTCAGGGTCCGGGGTTCAGGGTTGGGGGACTGTACGTGGGGTCAGTGTTCAGGGTTGGGGGACTGTACGTGGGGTCAGTGTTCAGGGTTGGGGGACTGTACTTGGGGTCAGTGTGCAGGTTTGGGAGACTGTAATTGGGTTCTGGGTTCGGAGTTCAAGTTTGGGGGACTGTACTTGGGGTCAGTGTTCAGGGTTGGGGGACTGTACGTGGGGTCAGTGTTCAGTGTTGGGGGACTGTACTTTGGGTCAGAGCTCAGGGTTCTGGGTTAGTGGACTGTACTTGGGGTCAGGGGTCAGTGTTCAGGGTTGGATGACTGCACTTGTGGTCAGAGTTCACGGTTCAGGTTTGGGGGACTGTTCGTGGGGTCAGAGTTCAGTTTTCTGTGATGGGGGACTGTAGTTGGGGTCAGGGGTCAGGATTCAGGGTTGGAGGACTGTACTTGGGATCAGAATTCAGGGTTCAGTGTTGGGGGAATGTACTTGGGGTCAGTGTTCAGGGTTCAAGTTGGGGGACTGAATTTGGGGTCAGGGTTCAGGGTTCTGGGTTGGGTGACTGTACTTGGGGTTAGGGTACGGCGTTCACTGTTGGGGGACTGTACTTGGGGTTAGGGTACGGCGTTCACTGTTGGGGGACTGTACTTGGGGTTAGGGTACGGCGTTCACTTTTGGGGGACTATACTTGGGGTCAGGGATCAGGGTTGGGGTTTTTTACTTGGGGTCAGCGTTCAGGGTTCAGTGTTGGGGGACTGTACTTGGGGTCAGGGTTCAGGGTTTAGGGTTGGGGGACTGTATTTGGTGTCAGGGTTCAGGGTTGGGGGACTGTACTTGGAGTCAGGGTTCAGTTGTTCAGGATTGGTGGACTGTACTTGGGGTCAGGGTTCAGGGTTCAGTGTTGGGGGACTGTACTTGTGGTCAGGGTTCAAGGTTCAGTGTTGGGGGACTGTACTTGTGGCCAGGGTTCATGGTTGGGGGACTATACTTGTGGTCAGGGTTCAGGATTGGGTGACTGTACTTGGGATCAGGGGTCAAAGTTCAATGTTGGGGGACTGTACTTGGGGTCAGGGTTGGGGGACTGTAATTGGGGTCAGGGTTCAGGTTTGGGGGACTGTACTTGGGATCAGGGTTCGGCGTTCAGGGTTGGGGGACTGTACTTGAGCTCCGGGGTCAGGGATCAGAGTTGGGGAGTGTATTTGGGGTCAGGGTTCAGTGTTGGGGGACTTACTTGTTGTCAGAGTTCAGGGTTCAGGTTTGGGGGACTGTACTTGGGGTCAGGGTTCAGGTTTGGGGGACTGTACTTGGGGTCAGGGTGCAGGTTTGCAAAACTGTACCTGGGGTGTGGTTTCAGGGTTCTGGTTTGGGGGACTGTACTTGGGGTCAGGGTTCGGGGTTCAGGGTTGGGGGACTGTAATTGGGGTCAGGGGTCAGGGTTCAGGACTGTGGGACTTTACTTAAGGTCAGAGTTTCTGGTTCAGTGTTGGGGGACGGTACTTGGGGTCAGAGTTCAGGGTTGGGGGACTGTACTTGAGGTCAGGGGTCAGAGTTCAGGGTTGGGGGACTGTATTTGGGGTCAGGGTCCGGAGTTCAGTGTTGGGGGACTTTACTTGGGGTCAGGGCTCAATGTTCAAGGGTGGATGACTGCACTTGGGGTCAGAGTTCAGGGTTCAGGTTTGGGGGACTGTACTTGGGTTCAGGGGTCAGGGTTCAGGTTGGGGGACTGTACTTGGGGTCAGAGTTCGGCCTTCAGTGTTTCGGGACGGTACTTGGGGTCAGGGGTCAGGGTTCAGGGTTGGGGAACGGCACTTGGGGTCAGGGTACGGGTTTCAGGTTTGGGGGACTGTACTTGGGGTCAGGGTTCAGGTTTGGGGGATTGTACTTGGGGTCAGGGTACGGGGTTCTGGGTTGGAGGACTGTACTTGGGGTTAGAATTCGGCGTTCCGTGTTGGGGGACTGTACTTGGGGTCAGGGTGCAGGTTTGCAAAACTGTACCTGGGGTGTGGTTTCAGGGTTCTGGTTTGGGGGACTGTACTTGGGGTCAGGGTTCGGGGTTCAGGGTTGGGGGACTGTAATTGGGGACAGGGGTCAGGTTTCAGGATTGGGGGACTGTACTTGGGGTCAGAGTACAGGGTTGGGGGACTGTACGTGGGGTCAGGGTTCAGTGTTGGGGGACTGTTCTTGGGGCCAGGGGTCATGGTTCAGGTTTGGAGGACTGTACTTGGGGTCAGCGTTCTGCGTTGGGGGACTGTACTTGGGGTCAGGGGTCAGCGTTCTGGGTTGGGGGACTGTACTTGGGGTCAGGGACCGGGGTTCTGTGTTGGGGGACTGTACTTGGGGTCAGGGGTCAGGGTTCAGGTTGGGGGATTGTACTTGGTGTCAGAGTTCAGTGTTCATGTTGGGGAACTGTACTTGGGGTCAGGGTTCGGGGTTCAGGTTTGGGGGACTGTACTTGGCTTCAGGGGTCAGGGTTCAGGTTTGGAGGACTGAAATGGGGTCAGAGTTCAGGTTTGGGGTCTGTACTTGGGGTCAGGGTTCAGGGTTGGGGGACTGTACTTGGGGTCAGGGTTCAGGGTTGGGGGACTATACTTGGGGTCAGGGTTGGGGAACTGTACTTGGGGTCAGGGTCCGGGGTTCAGTGTTGTGGGACTGTACGTGGTGTCAGTGTGCAGGTTTGGGAGACTGTAATTGGGGTCTGGGTTCGGAGTTCATGTTTGGGGGACAGTACTTGGGGTCAGTGTTCAGGGTTGGGGGACTGTACTTTGGGTCAGGGGTCAGGGTTCACCATTGGGGGACTGTACTTGGGGTCAGAGCTCAGGGTTCTGGGTCAGGGTTCAGGGTTCAGGGTTGGATGACTTGGGGTCAGAGTTCACGGTTCAGGTTTGGGGGACTGTTCTTGGGATCTGGGTTCGGGGTTCAGGGTTGGGGACTGTACTCAGGGTCAGGGTTCAGTGTTGGGGGACTGTACTGGGGGTCAGAGCTCAGGGTTCAGGGTTGGGGGACTGTACTTGAGGTCAGAGTTCAGTGTTGGGGGACTGTACTTGGTGTCAGAGTTCAGGGTTCAGGGTTGGGGACGGCACTCGGGATCTGGGTTCAGTGTTGGGGGACTGTAGTTGGGGTCAGGTTTTAGTGATTCAGAGTTGGGG
Organism: Prionace glauca; assembly: GCA_037974335.1. Lineage (NCBI taxonomy): Eukaryota > Metazoa > Chordata > Chondrichthyes > Carcharhiniformes > Carcharhinidae > Prionace > Prionace glauca. The sequence continues at coordinate 318,771 of JBBMRE010000193.1, read as the reverse complement.
GACTGTCCTTGGGGTCAGGGGTCAGGAATCAGGCTTGGGGATATTACGTAGGGTCAGGGTTCAGGTTTCAGGGTTGGGGGACTGTATTTGGGGTCAGGGTTCAGGGTTCAGGGTTTGTTCACTGTACTTGGGGTCAGGGTTCACGGTTGGGGGACTATACTTGAGTTCAGTGGTCAGGGTTCAGGTTGGGGTCTGTACTTTGGGTCAGGGGTCAGGGTTCAGGTGTGGGGGACTGTACTTGGGGTCAGAGCTCAGGGTTCTGGGTTGCGGCACTGTACTTAGTGTCAGGGTTCAGAGTTCAGGTTTGGAGGAATGTACTTGGGTTCAGGGGTCAGGGTTCAGTGTTGGGGGACTGTACTTGGGGTTAGGGTTCAGTTGTTCAAGATTGGGGGACTGTATTTGGGGTCAGGGTTCAAGGTTGGGGGACTATACTTGGGTTCAGGGGTCAGGGTTCAGGTTGGGGGACTGTACTTGGGGTCAGGGTTCAGGGTTGGGGGACTGTACTTGGGTTCAGTGGTCAGGGTTCATTGTTGGACGACTGTAATGGGGTCAGAGTTCAGGGTTGGGTTCTGTACTTGGGGTCAGGGTTCTGGGTTGGGGGACTGTACTTGGGGTCAGGGACCGGGGTTCAGTGTTTGGGGACTGTATTTGGGGTCATGGGTCAGGGTTCAGGGTTGGCGGATTGTACTTGGAGTCAGAGTTCAGTGTTCATGTTGGGGAACTGTACTTGGTGTCAGGGTTCGGGGTTCAGGTTTGGGGGACTGTACTTGGCTTCAGGGGTCAGTGTTCAGGCTGGGAGGACTGTAATGGGGTCAGAGTTCAGGTTTGGGGTCTGTACTTGGGGTCAGGGTTCAGGGTTGGGGAACTGTACTTGGGGTCAGGGTCCGAGGTTCAGTGTTGTGGGACTGTACGTGGGGTCAGTGTGCAGGTTTGGGAGACTGTAATTGGGGTCTGGGTTCGGAGTTCAGGTTTGGGGGACTGTACTTGGGGTCAGTGTTCAGGGTTGGGGGACTGTACGTGGGGTCAGTGTTCAGTGTTGGGGGACTGTACTTTGGGTCAGGGGTCAGGTTTCAGGGTTAGTTGACTGTACTTGGGGTCAGGGGTCAGTGTTCAGGGTTGGATGACTGCACTTGTTGTCAGAGTTCACGGTTCAGGTTTGGGGGACTGTTCTTGGGGTCAGTGTTCAGGGTTCAAGTTGGGGGACTGAACTTGGGGTCAGGGTTCAGAGTTCTGGGTTGGGGGACTGTACTTGGGGTTAGGGTACGGCGTTCACTGTTGGGGGACTGTACTTGGGGTCAGGGTTCAGAGTTGGGGGATTGTACTTGGAGTCTGAGTTCAGGTTTCATGTTGGGGGACTGTACTTGGGGTCAGGGTTCAGGTTTCATGTTGGGGGACTATACTTGGGGTCAGGGATCAGGGTTGGGGTTTGTACTTGGGGTCAGAGTTCAGGGTTCAGTGTTGGGGGACTGTATTTGGTGTCAGGGTTCAGGGTTGGGGGACTGTACTTGGGGTCAGGGTTCAGTTGTTCAGGATTAGGGGACTGTACTTGGGGTCAGGGTTCAGTTGTTCAGGATTGGTGGACTGTACTTGTGGTCAGGGTTCAGGGTTCAGTGTTGGGGGACTGTACTTGTGGCCAGGGTTCATGGTTGGGGGACTATACTTGTGGTCAGGGTTCAGGATTGGGTGACTGTACTTGGGATCAGGGGTCAGGGTTCAATGTTGGGTGACTGTACTTGGGGTCAGGGTTGGGGGACTGTACTTGGGGTCAGGGTTCAGGTTTGGGGGACTGTACTTGGGATCAGGGTTCGGCGTTCAGGGTTGGGGGACTGTACTTGAGCTCAGGGGTCAGGGTTCAGGTTTGGGGACTGTACTTGGGGTTAGGGTTCAGGTTTGGGGGATTGTACTTGGGGTCAGGATACGGGGTTCTGGGTTGGAGGACTGTACTTGGGGTCAGGGTTCGGGGTTCAGGGTTGAGGGACTGTAATTGGGGTCAGGGGTCAGGGTTCAGGACTGTGGGACTGTACTTAAGGTCAGAGTTCATGGTTCAGTGTTGGGGGACGGTACTTGGGGTCAGAGTTCAGGGTTGGGGGACTGTACTTGGGGTCAGGATACGGGGTTCTGGGTTGGGGGACTGTACTTGGGGTTAGAATTTGGCGTTCCGTGTTGGGGGACTGTACTTGGGGTCAGGGTTCGGGGTTCAGGGTTGGGGGACTGTAATTGGGGTCAGGGTTCAGGACTGTGGGACTGTACTTAAGGTCAGAGTTCATGGTTCAGTGTTGGGGGACGGTACTTGGGGTCAGAGTTCAGGGTTGGAGGACTGTACTTGAGGTCAGGGGTCAGAGTTCAGGGTTGGGGGACTGTATTTGGGGTCAGGATCCGGAGTTCAGTGTTGGAGGACTGTACTTGGGGTCAGGGCTCAATGTTCAGGGGTGGATGACTGCACTTGGGTTCAGAGTTCAGGGTTCAGGTTTGGGGGACTGTACTTGGGTTCAGGGGTCAGGGTTCAGTTGGGGGACTGTACTTGGGGTCAGGGTTTAGTGTTGGGGGACTGTACTTGGGGTCAGGGTTCGGCCTTCAGTGTTTCGGGACGGTACTTGGGGTCAGGGGTCAGGGTTCAGGGTTGGGGGATTGTACTTGGGGTCAGAGTTCAGGGTTCATGTTGGGGAACGGCACTTGGGGTCAGGGTACGGGGTTCAGGTTTGGGGGACTGTACTTGGGTTCAGGGGTCAGGGTTCATTGTTGGACGACTGTAATGGGGTCAGAGTTCAGGGTTGGGTTCTGTACTTGGGGTCAGGGTTCTGGGTTGGGGGACTGTACTTGGGGTCAGTGTTCGGCGATCCGTGTCGGGGGACTGAACTTGGGGTCAGGGGTCAGGATGCAGGTTTGCGAGACTGTACTTGCGGTCAGGGTACAGGGTTGGGGGACTGTACTTGGGGTCAGGGTTCAGGGTTGGGGAACTGTACTTGGGGTCAGGGTTCGGGGTTCAGGGTTGGGGGACTGTAATTGGGGACAGGGGTCCGGATTCAGGGTTGGGGGACTGTACTTGGGGACAGAGTTCAGGGTTGGGGGACTGTACGTGGTGTCAGGGTTCAGTGTTGTGGGACTGTTCTTGGGGTCAGGGGTCAGAGTTCAGGTTTGGAGGACTGTACTTGGGGTCAGGTTTCTCTGTTGGGGTACTGTACTTGGGGTCAGGAGTCAGCGTTCTGGGTTGGGGGACTGTTCTTGGGGTCAGGGACCGGGGTTCAGTGTTGGGGTACTGTATTTGGGGTCATGGGTCAGGGTTCAGGGTTGGGGGATTGTACTTGGAGTCAGAGTTCAGTGTTCATGTTGGGGAACTGTACTTGGGGTCAGGGTTCGGGGTTCAGGTTTGGGGGACTGTACTTGGCTTCAGGGGTCAGGGTTCAGGCTGGGAGGACTGTAATGGGGTCAGAGTTCAGGTTTGGGGTCTGTACTTGGGGTCAGGGTTGGGGAACTGTGCTTGGGGTCAGGGTCCGGGGTTCAGGGTTGGGGGACTGTACGTGGGGTCAGTGTGCAGGTTTGGGAGACTGTAATTGGGTTCTGGGTTCGGAGTTCAAGTTTGGGGGACTGTACTTGGGGTCAGTGTTCAGGGTTGGGGGACTGTACGTGGGGTCAGTGTTCAGTGTTGGGGGACTGTACTTTGGGTCAGAGCTCAGGGTTCTGGGTTAGTGGACTGTACTTGGGGTCAGGGGTCAGTGTTCAGGGTTGGATGACTGCACTTGTGGTCAGAGTTCACGGTTCAGGTTTGGGGGACTGTTCGTGGGGTCAGAGTTCAGTTTTCTGTGATGGGGGACTGTAGTTGGGGTCAGGGGTCAGGATTCAGGGTTGGAGGACTGTACTTGGGATCAGAATTCAGGGTTCAGTGTTGGGGGACTGTACTTGGGGTCAGTGTTCAGGGTTCAAGTTGGGGGACTGAATTTGGGGTCAGGGTTCAGGGTTCTGGGTTGGGTGACTGTACTTGGGGTTAGGGTACGGCGTTCACTGTTGGGGGACTGTACTTGGGGTTAGGGTACGGCGTTCACTGTTGGGGGACTGTACTTGGGGTTAGGGTACGGCGTTCACTTTTGGGGGACTATACTTGGGGTCAGGGATCAGGGTTGGGGTTTTTTACTTGGGGTCAGCGTTCAGGGTTCAGTGTTGGGGGACTGTACTTGGGGTCAGGGTTCAGGGTTTAGGGTTGGGGGACTGTATTTGGTGTCAGGGTTCAGGGTTGGGGGACTGTACTTGGAGTCAGGGTTCAGTTGTTCAGGATTAGGGGACTGTCATTGGGGTCAGGGTTCAGTTGTTCAGGATTGGTGGACTGTACTTGGGGTCAGGGTTCAGGGTTCAGTGTTGGGGGACTGTACTTGTGGTCAGGGTTCAAGGTTCAGTGTTGGGGGACTGTACTTGTGGCCAGGGTTCATGGTTGGGGGACTATACTTGTGGTCAGGGTTCAGGATTGGGTGACTGTACTTGGGATCAGGGGTCAAAGTTCAATGTTGGGGGACTGTACTTGGGGTCAGGGTTGGGGGACTGTAATTGGGGTCAGGGTTCAGGTTTGGGGGACTGTACTTGGGATCAGGGTTCGGCGTTCAGGGTTGGGGGACTGTACTTGAGCTCAGGGGTCAGGGATCAGAGTTGGGGAGTGTATTTGGGGTCAGGGTTCAGTGTTGGGGGACTTACTTGTTGTCAGAGTTCAGGGTTCAGGTTTGGGGGACTGTACTTGGGGTCAGGGTTCAGGTTTGGGGGATTGTACTTGGGGTCAGGGTACGGGGTTCTGGGTTGGAGGACTGTACTTGGGGTTAGAATTTGGCGTTCCGTGTTGGGGGACTGTACTTGGGGTCAGGGTGCAGGTTTGAAAAACTGTACCTGGGGTGTGGGTTCAGGGTTCTGGTTTGGGGGACTGTACTTGGGGTCAGGGTTCGGGGTTCAGGGTTGGGGGACTGTAATTGGGGTCAGGGGTCAGGGTTCAGGACTGTGGGACTGTACTTAAGGTCAGAGTTCATGGTTCAGTGTTGGGGGACGGTACTTGGGGTCAGAGTTCAGTGTTGGGGGACGGTACTTGGGGTCAGAGTTCAGGGTTGGGGGACTGTATTTGAGGTCAGGGGTCAGAGTTCAGGGTTGGGGGACAGTATTTGGGGTCAGGGTCCGGAGTTCAGTGTTGGGGGACTGTACTTGGGGTCAGGGCTCAATGTTCAAGGGTGGATGACTGCACTTGGGGTCAGAGTTCAGGGTTCAGGTTTGGGGGACTGTACTTGGGTTCAGGGGTCAGGGTTCAGGTTGGGGGACTGTACTTGGGGTCAGGGTTTAGTGTTGGCGGACTGTACTTGGGGTCAGGGTTCGGCCTTCAGTGTTTCGGGACGGTACTTGGGGTCAGAGTTCAGGGTTCATGTTGGGGAACGGCACTTGGGGTCAGGGTACGGGGTTCAGGTTTGGGGGACTGTACTTGGGCTCAGGGGTCAGGGATCAGGGTTGAGGGCTGTGTTTGGGGTCAGGGTTCAGGGTTCAGTGTTGGGGGGCGGTACTAGTGGTCAGGGTTCAGGATTGGGGGACTGTCCTGAGTTTAGGGGTCAGGGTTCAGGGTTGCGGGAGTGTTCTTGGGGTCAGCGTTCAGGGTTCAGGGTTGGGGGACTGTATTTGGGGTCAGAATTTGGGGTTCAGGTTTTGGGGTCTGCACTTGGGTCCAGGGGTCAGGGTTCAGGGTTGGGGGTCTGTACTTGGGGTCAGGGTTCAGGGTTCTGGGTTAGGTGACTGTAATTGAGGTCAGAGTTAAGGATTCTGGGTTGGGGGACTGTACTTGGGTTCAGGGGTCAGGGTTCAGGGTTGGAGGACTGTACTTGGTATCAGAGTTCTGGGTTCTGGGTTGGGGGACTGTAAATGGGCTCAGGGGTCAGGGTTCAGGTTTGGGGGATAGTACTTAGAGTTAGAGTTCAGGTTTCATGTTGGGGGACTGTACTTGGGGTCAGGGTTTGGGGTTCAGTATTGGGGGACTATACTTGGGGTCAGGGGTCAGGGATCAGGGTTGGGGTTTGTACTTGGGCTCAGAGTTCAGGGTTCAGTGTTGGGGGACTGTATTTGGGGTCAGGGTTCAGGGTTGGGGGACTGTATTTGGGGTCAGGGTTCAGGGTTCAGTGTTGGGGGACTGTACTTGGGGTCAGGGTTCAGGGTTGGGGGACTGTACTTGGGATCAGGGTTTGGCGTTCAGGGTTGGGGAGTGTACTTGAGGTCAGGGTTCAGGGTTCAGGGTTGGGGGACTGTACTTGGGGTCAGGGTTCAGGGTTGGGGGACTGTACTTGGGGTCAGGGTTCATGGTTGGGGGACTATACTTGGGGTCAGGGTTCAGGGTTGGGGGACTGTACTTGGGGTCAGGGTTCAGAATTGGGGGACTGTACTTGGTGTCAGAGTTCAGGGTTCAGGGTTGGGGGACTGTATTGGGGTCAGGGTTCAGGTTTAGGGGATTGTACTTGCTGTCAGGGTTCGGGGTTCAGTGTTGGGGGACAGTACTTGGGGTCAGGGGTCAGGGTTCAGGGTTGGAGGATTGTACTTGGGGTCAGAGTTCAGGGTTCATGTTGGGGGACTGTACTTGTGGTCAGGTATCGGCGTTCACTATTGGGGGACTGTACTTGGGGTTAGGGGTCAGGATTCAGGGTTGGAGGATTGTATTTGGAGTCAGAGTTCAGGTTTCATGTTGGGGGACTGTACTTGGGATCAGGGTTGGGGTTTGTACTTGGGGTCAGAGTTCAGGGTTCAGTGTTGGGGGACTGAACGTGGGGTCAGGGTTCAGGATTGGAGGACTGTAGTTGGTGTCAGAGTTCAGGGTTCATGGTTGGGGGACTGTACTTGGGGTCAGGGTTCAGGGTTGGGAGACTGTACTTGGGGTCAGGGGTCAGGGTTCTGGCTTGGACGACTGTATTTGGGGTCAGGGTTCAGGTTTGGGAGATAGTACTTGGAGTTAGAGTTCAGGTTTCATCTTGGGGGACTGTACTTGGGGTCAGGGCTCAATGTTCAGTGTTGGATGACAGCACTTGGGGTCATAGTTCAGGGTTCAGGTCTGGGGGACTGTACTTGGGTTCAGGTGTCAGGATTCAGGGTTGGGGGACTGTACTTGGGGTCAGGGTTCAGGGTTGGGGGACTGTACTTGATGTCAGAGTTCAGGGTTCAGGGTTGGGGGACTGTACTTGGGATCTGGGTTCGGGGTTCAGCTCTGGGGGTCTGTACTTGGGGTCAGAGTTCAGGGTTCAGGTCTGGGGGACTGTACTTGGGTTCAGGTGTCAGGGTTCAGTGTTGGGGGACTGTACTTGGGCTCAGGGTTCAGGGTTGGGGGACTGTACTTGGTGTCAGAGGTCAGGGTTCAGTGTTGGGGGACTGTACTTGGGATCTGGGTTCGGGGTTCAGGTCTGGGGGACTGTACTTGGGTTCAGGTGTCAGGGTTCAGGGTTGGGGGACTGTACGTGGGGTCAGAGTTCAGGGTTCAGGTCTGGGGGACTGTACTTGGGTTCAGGTGTCAGGGTTCAGGGTTCGGGGACTGTACTCGGGGTCAGGGTTCAGTGTTGGGGGACTGTACTTTGGGTCAGAGCTCAGGGTTCAGGGTTGGGGGACTGTACTTGGAGTCAAAATTCAGGGTTCAGAGTTGGGGGACTGTACTCGGAGTCAGGGTTCAGTGTTGGGGACTGTACTTGGGGTCAGAGTTCAGGGTTGGGGGACTATACTTGGGGTCAGGAGTCAGAGTTCAGGGGTGGGGGACTGTACTTGGGATCGGGGTTCGGGGTTCAGGGTTGGGGGACTGTACTTGGGCTCAGGGGTCAGGGATCAGTGTTGAGGATTGCGTTTGGGGTCAGGGTTCAGGGTTCGGGGTTGGGGGACTGTACTTGTGGTCAGGGTTCAGGATTGGGGACTGTACTTGGGGTCAGGGTTCAGGCTTGGGGGACTGTATTTGGGTTTAGGGGTCAGGGTTCAGGGTTGCAGGTCTGTTCTTGGGGTCAAAGTTCAGGGTGCAGGGTTGGGGACTGTACATTGGAGTCAGTTTTAGGGTTCAGGGTTGGGGGACTGTACTTGGGGTCAGAGTTCGGGTTCAGTGTTGGGGGACTGTATTTGGGGTCAGTGTTTGGAGTTTAGGCTTTGGGGTCTGCACTTGGGTCCAGGGGTCAGGGTTCAGGGTTGGAGGACTGTACTTGGGGTCAGAGTTCAGGGTTGGGGGTCTGTACTTGGGGTCAGGGTTCAGGGTTCAGAGTTGGGGGACTGTACTTTGGGTCAGAGTTCAGTTTTCTGTGTTGGGGGACTGTACCTGGGGTCAGGGGTCAGGGTTCAGGGTTGGAGGACTGTACTTGGGATCAGAGTTCAGGGTTCAGTGTTGCGGGACTGTACTTGGGGTCAGGATTCAAAGTTGGGGGACTGTACTTGGTGTCAGAGTTCAGGGTTCAGGTCTGGGGGACTGTACTTGGGTTCAGGTGTCAGGATTCAGGGTTGGGGGACTGTACTTGGGGTCAGGGTTCAGGGTTGGGGGACTGTACTTGATGTCAGAGTTCAGGGTTCAGGGTTGGAGGACTGTACTTGGGATCTGGGTTCGGGGTTCAGGTCTGGGGGACTGTACTTGGGGTCAGAGTTCAGGGTTCAGGTCTGGGGGACTGTACTTGGGTTCAGGTGTCAGGGTTCAGTGTTGGGGGACTGTACTTGGGCTCAGGGTTCAGGGTTGGGGGACTGTACTTGGTGTCAGAGGTCAGGGTTCAGGGTTGGGGGACTGTACTTGGGATCTGGGTTCGGGGTTCAGGTCTGGGGGACTGTACTTGGGTTCAGGTGTCAGGGTTCAGGGTTGGGGGACTGTACGTGGGGTCAGAGTTCAGGGTTCAGGTCTGGGGGACTGTACTTGGGTTCAGGTGTCAGGGTTCAGGGTTCGGGGACTGTACTCGGGGTCAGGGTTCAGTGTTGGGGGACTGTACTTTGGGTCAGAGCTCAGGGTTCAGGGTTGGGGGACTGTACTTGGAGTCAAAATTCAGGGTTCAGAGTTGGGGGACTGTACTCGGAGTCAGGGTTCAGTGTTGGGGACTGTACTTGGGGTCAGAGTTCAGGGTTCAGGGTTGGGGGACTATACTTGGGGTCAGGAGTCAGAGTTCAGGGTTGGGGGACTGTACTTGGGATCGGGGTTCGGGGTTCAGGGTTGGGGGACTGTACTTGGGCTCAGGGGTCAGGGATCAGTGTTGAGGATTGCGTTTGGGGTCAGGGTTCAGGGTTCAGGGTTGGGGGACTGTACGTGGGGTCAGAGTTCAGGGTTCAGGTCTGGGGGACTGTACTTGGGTTCAGGTGTCAGGGTTCACGGTTCGGGGACTGTACTCGGGGTCAGGGTTCAGTGTTGGGGGACTGTACTTTGGGTCAGAGCTCAGGGTTCAGGGTTGGGGGACTGTACTTGGAGTCAAAATTCAGGGTTCAGAGTTGGGGGACTGTACTCGGAGTCAGGGTTCAGTGTTGGGGACTGTACTTGGGGTCAGAGTTCAGGGTTCAGGGTTGGGGGACTATACTTGGGGTCAGGAGTCAGAGTTCAGGGTTGGGGGACTGTACTTGGGATCGGGGTTCGGGGTTCAGGGTTGGGGGACTGTACTTAGGCTCAGGGGTCAGGGATCAGTGTTGAGGATTGCGTTTGGGGTCAGGGTTCAGGGTTCGGGGTTGGGGGACTGTACTTGTGGTCAGGGTTCAGGATTGGGGACTGTACTTGGGGTCAGGGTTCAGGCTTGGGGGACTGTATTTGGGTTTAGGGGTCAGGGTTCAGGGTTGCAGGTCTGTTCTTGGGGTCAAAGTTCAGGGTGCAGGGTTGGGGACTGTACATTGGAGTCAGTTTTAGGGTTCAGGGTTGGGGGACTGTACTTGAGGTCAGGTTTAGGTATTCAGGGTTGGGGGACTGTACTTGGGGTCAGAGTTCAGGGTTCAGTGTTGGGGGACTGTATTTGGGGTCAGTGTTTGGAGTTTAGGTTTTGGGGTCTGCACTTGGGTCCAGGGGTCAGAGTTCAGGGTTGGGGGTCTGTACTTGGGGTCAGGGTTCAGGGTTCAGAGTTGGGGGACTGTACTTTGGGTCAGAGTTCAGTTTTCTGTGTTGGGGACTGCACTTGGGGTCAGGGGTCTGGGTTCAGGGTTGGAGGACTGTACTTGGGATCAGAGTTCAGGGTTCAGTGTTGCGGGACTGTACTTGGGGTCAGGATTCAAAGTTGGGGGACTGTACTTGGTGTCAGAGTTCAGGGTTCAGGGTTGGGGGACTGTACTTGGGGTCAGGGGTCAGGGTTCAGGGTTGGAGGATTGTATTTGGGGTCAGAGTTCAGGGTTCATGTTGGGGGACTCTACTTGGGGTCAGGGTTTGGGGTTCAGTGTTGGGGGACTATACTTGGGGTCAGGGGTCATGGTTGGGGTTTGTATTTGGAGTCAGAGTTCGGGGTTCAGTGTTGGGGGACTGTATTTGGGGTCAGAGTTTGGAGTTTAGGTTTTGGGGTCTGCACTTGTGTCCAGGGGTCAGGGTTCAGGGTTGGAAGACTGTACTTGGGGTCAGAGTTTAGTGTTGGGGGTCTGTATTTGGGGTCAGGGTTCAGGGTTCAGAGTTGGGGGACTGTACTTGGAGTCAGGGTTCAGGGTTGGGGGACTATTTGTGGGGTCAGGGGTCAGGGTTCAGGGTTGGGGGGCTGTACTTGAGGTCAGGGGTCAGGGTTCAAGGTTGGGAGACTGTACTTGGGGTCAGGGTCCGGAGTTCAGTGTTGGGGGACTGTACCTGGGGTCAGGGTTCAGGGTTGGGGGACTGTACTTGGGGTCAGGGGTCAGTGGTCTGGGTTGGGGAACCTTACTTGGGGTCAGGGTCCGGGGTTCAGTGTTGTGGGACTGTACTTGGGGTCAGTGTGCAGGTTTGGGAGACTGTAATTGGGGTCTGCGTTCGGTGTTCAGATTTGGGGGACTGTACTTGGGGTCAGGGTTCAGGGTTGGGGGACAGTATTCGGGGTCAGGGTTCTGGCTTGGGGGACTGTACTTGGGGTCAGGGCTCAATGTTCAGGGGTGGATGACTGCACTTGGGGTCAGAGTTCAGGGTTCAGGTCTGAGGGACTGTACTTGGGTTCAGGTGTCAGGGTTCAGGGTTGGGGGACTGTACTTGGGGTCAGGGTTCAGGGTTGGGGGACTGTACTTGGGTGCTGGATTCGGGGTTCAGGGTTGGGGACTGTACTCGGGGTCAGGGTTCAGGGTTGGGGGACTGTACTTGGGTGCTGGGTTCGGGGTTCAGGGTTGGGGACTGTACTCGGGGTCAGGGTTCAGGGTTGGGGGACTGTACTTGGGGTCAAAGCTCAGGGTTCAGAGTTGGGGGACTGTACTCGGAGTCAGGGTTCAGTGTTGGGGACTGTACTTGGGGTCAGAGCTCAGGGTTCAGGGTTGGAGGACTGTAATTGGGGTCAGAGTTCAGGGTTGGGGGACTGTACTTGGGGTCAGGGGTCAGTGTTCAGGGTTGAATGACTGCACTTGGGGTCAGAATTCAGGGTTCAGGTTTGGGGGACTGTACTTGGGTTCAATGGTCAGGGTTCAGGGTTGGGGGACTGTACTTGGGGTCAGAGTTCAGGGTTGGGGGACTGTACTTGGGATCAGGGTTCGTGGTTCAGAGTTGGGGGACTGTACTCGGGGTCAGGGTTCAGTGTTAGGGGACTGTACTTGGGGTCAGGGTTCAGTTGTTCAGTATTGGGGGATTGTCTTGGGGTCAGGGTTCAGCGTTCAGGGTTGGGAGACTGTACTTGGGGTCAGGGTTCGGCATTCAGGGTTGGAGGACTGTACTTGGGGTCAGGGTTCAGGGTTGGGGGACTATACTTGGGGTCAGGGGTCAGAGGTCAGGGTTGGGGACTCTACTTGGGGTCAGGGTACAGGGTTGGGTGACTGTACTTGGGATCGGGGTTCGGGGTTCAGGGTTGGGGGACTGTACTTGGGCTCAGGGGTCAGGGATCAGTGTTGAGGATTGTGTTTGGGGTCAGGGTTCAGGGTTCGGGGTTGGGGGACTGTACTTGTGGTCAGGGTTCAGGATTGGGGGACTGTCATTGTGTACAGGGGTCAGGGTTCAGGGTTGCAGGTCTGTTCTAGGGGTCAAAGTTCAGGGTTCACGGTTGGGGGACTATACTTGGGGTCAGAGTTCGGGATTCAGTGTTGGGGGACTGTATTTGGGGTCAGTGTTTGGAGTTTAGGTTTTGGGGTCTGCACTTGGGTCCAGGGGTCAGGGTTCAGGGTTGGAGGACTGTACTTGGGGTCAGAGTTCAGGGTTGGGGGTCTGTACTTGGGGTCAGGGTTCAGGGTTCAGAGTTGGGGGACTGTACTTGGGGTCAGTGTTCAGAGTTGGGGGACTGTACTTGGGGTCAGAGGTCAGGGTTCAGGGTTGGGGGACTGTACTTGGGGTCAGGGTTTAGGTTTAGGGGATTGTACTTGGGGTCAGGGTTTGGGGTTCAGTGTTGGGGGACTATACTTGGGGTCAGGGGTCAGGGTTGGGGTTTGGACTTGGGGTCAGAGTTCAGGGTTCAGTGTTGGGGGACTGAACTTGGGGTCAGGGTTCAGGGTTGGGGGACTGTAGTTGGTGTCAGAGTTCAGGGTTCAGGGTTGGGGGACTGTACTTGGGATCTGGGTTCGGGGTTCAGTGTTGGGAGACTGTACTTGGGGTCAGGGTCCGGAGTTCAGTGTTGGGGGACTGTACCTGGGGTCAGGGGTCAGGGTTCAGGGTTGGGGGACTGTACTTGGGGTCAGGGGTCAGCGTTCTGGGTTGGGGAACCTTACTTGGGGTCAGTGTTCAGGGTTGGATGACTGCACTTGGGGTCAGAGTTCAGGGTTCAGGTTTGGGGGACTGTACTTGGGTTCAGTGGTCAGGGTTCAGGGTTGGGGGACTGTACTTGGGGTTAGGGTTCACGGTTGGTGGACTGTACTTGGGATCTGGGTTCGGGGTTCAGGGTTGGGGGACTGTATTTGGGGTCATGGTTCCGTTGTTCAGGATTGGAGGACTGTCTTGGGGTCAGGGTTCAGCGTTCAGGGTTGGGAGACTGTACTTGGGTTCAGTGTTCGGGGTTCAGGGTTGGGGGACTATACTTGGGGTCAGGGGTCAGGTTTCAGGGTTGGGGGACTGTACTTGAGGTCAGGGTTCAGGGTTGGGGACTCTACTTGGGGTCAGTGTTCAGGATTGTGGAACTGTCCTTGGGATTAAGGGTCAGGGTTCAGGGTTGCGGGTCTGTTCTTGGGGTCAAAGTTCAGGGTTCAGGGTTGGGGGACTGTACTTGGGGTCAGGTTTAGGGATTCAGGATTGGGTGACTGTACTTGGGGTCAGAGTTCAGGGTTCAGCATTGGGGGACTGTATTTGGGGTCAGTGTTTGGAGTTTAGGTTTTGGGGTCTGCACTTGGGTCCAGGGGTCAGGGTTCAGGGTTGGATGACTGTACTTGGGGTCAGAGTTCAGGGTTGCAGGTCTGTACTTGGGGTCAGGGTTCAGGGTTGGGGGACTGTACTTGGGGTCAGAGTTCAGTTTCCTGTGTTGGGGGACTGTACTTGGTGTCAGGGGTCAGGGTTCAGTGTTGGGGGACTGTACTTGGGGTCAAGGTTCAGAGTTGGGGGACTGTACTTGCGGTCAGGGGTCAGGGTTCAGGTTTGGGGGATAGTACTTGGAGTTAGAGTTCAGGTTTCATGTTGGGGGACTGTACTTGGGGTCAGGGCTCAATATTCAGGGTTGGATGACTGCACTTGGGGTCACAGTTCAGGGTTCAGGTTTGGGGGACTGTACTTGGGTTCAGGTGTCAGGGTTCACGGTTGGGGGCCTATATTTGGGGTCAGGGTTCAGTGTTGGGGGACTGTACTTGGGGTCAGAGCTCAGGGTTCAGGGTTGGGGGACTGTACTTGGGGTCAGAGCTCAGGGTTCAGGGTTGGGGGACTGTACTCGGAGTCAGGGTTCAGTGTTGGTGACTGTACTTGGGGTCAGAGCTCAGGCTTCAGTGTTGGGTGATTGTAATTGGGGTCAGAGCTCAGGGTTCTGGGTTGGGGGACTGTACTTTGGGTCAGGGGTCAGTGTTCAGGGTGGGATGACTGCACTTGGGGTCAGAGTTCAGGGTTCAGGTTTGGGGGACTGTACTTGGGTTCAGTGGTCAGGGTTCAGGGTTGGGGGACTGTACTTGGGGTTAGGGTTCAGGGTTGGCGAACTGTACTTGGGATCTAGGTTCGGGGTTCAGGGTTGGGGGACTGTACTTGGGGTCAGGGTTCAGTTGTTCAGGATTGGGTCACTGTCTTGGGGTCAGGGTTCAGTGTTCAGGGTTGGAAGACTGTACTTGGGGTCAGGGTTCGGGGTTCAGGGTTGGGGGACTGTACTTGGGCTCGGGGGTCAGGGTTCAGGGTTGGGGACTCTACTTGGGATCGGGTTTCGGGGTTCAGGGTTGGGGGACTGTACTTGGGCTCAGGGGTCAGGGATCAGGGTTGAGGATTGTGTTTGGGGTCAGGGTTCAGGGTTGGGGGACTGGAATTGTGGTCAGGGTTCAGGATTGGGGACTGTACTTGGGGTCAGGGTTCAGGGTTGGGGGACTGTACTTGGGGTCAGAGCTCAGGGTTCAGGGTTGGGAGACTGTCATTGGGGTCAGAGCTCAATGTTCACGGTTGGATGACTGCACTTGGGGTCAGAGTTCAGGGTTCAGGTTTGGGGGACTGTACCTGGGTTCAGGTGTCAGGGTTCACGGATGGGGGACTGTACTTGGGGTCAGGGTTCAGGGTTGGGGGACTGTACTTGGGATCTGGGTTTGGTGTTCAGGGTTGGGAACTGTACTCGGGGTCAGGGTTCAGTGTTGGGGGACTGTACATGGGGTCAGAGCTCAGGGTTCAGAGTTGGGGGACTGTACTTGGGGTCAGAGCTCTGGGTTCAGGGTTGGGTGATTGTAATTGGGGTCAGAGCTCAGGGTTCTGGGTTGGGGACTGTACTTGGGTTCAGGGTTCAATGTTGGGGGACTGTACTTGGGATCTGGGTTCGGGGTTCAGAGTTGGGGGACTGTACTTGGGGTCATGGTTCAGTTGTTCAGGATTGGGAGACTGTCTTGGGGTCAGGGTTCAGCGTTCAGGGTTGGGAGACTGTACTTGGAGTCAGGGTTCGGGATTCATGGTTGGGGGACTGTTCTTGGCGTTAGGGTTCAGGGTTGGGGGACTGTACTTGATATTGGGGTTCGGGCTTCAGGGTTGGGGGACTGTACTTGGGCTCAGGGGTCAGGGATCAGTGTTGAGGATTGCGTTTGGGGACAGGGTTCCGGGTTCAGGGTTGGGGGACTGTATTTGTGGTCAGGGTTCAGGATTGGGGACTGTACTTGGGGTCAGGGTTCAGGATTGGGGGACTGTACTTGGGTTTAGGGGTCAGGGTTCAGGGTTGTGCGTCTGTTCTTGGGGTCAAAGTTCAGGGTTCAGGGTTGGGGGACTGTACTTGGGGTCAGTTTTAGGGTTCAGGGTTGGGGGACTGTACGTGGGGTCAGGTTTAGGGATTCAGGGTTGGGGGACTGTACTTGGGGTCAGTGTTTGGAGTTTAGATTTTGGGGTCTGCACTTGGGTCCAGGGGTCAGGGTTTAGGGTTGAAGGACTGTACGTGGTGTCAGAGTTCAGGGTTCAGGGTTGGGGGACTGTAATTGGGGTCAGAGCTCAGGGTTCTGGGTTGGGGGACTGTACTTGGGATCTGGGTTCGGGGTTCAGAGTTGGGGGACTGTACTCGGGGTCAGGGTTCAGTGTTGGGGGACTGTATTTGGGGTCATGGTTCAGTTGTTCAGGGTTGGGGGACTGTACTTGTGGTCAGGGTTCAGGATTGGGGACTGTACTTGGGGTCAGGGTTCAGGATTGGGGGACTGTACTTGGGTTTAGGGGTCAGGGTTCAGGGTTGCGCGTCTGTTCTTGGGGTCAAAGTTCAGGGTTCTGGGTTGGGGGACTGTACTTGGGGTCAGTTTTAGGGTTCAGGGTTGGGGGGACTGTACTTGGGGTCAGAGTTCAGGGTTGGGGGTCTATACCTGGGGTCAGTGTTGGGGAACTGTACTTGGGGTCAGAGTTCAGTTTTCTGTGTTGGGGGAGTGTACTTGGGATCAGGGGTCATGGTTCAGGGTTGGAGGACTGTGCTTGGGATCAGAGTTCAGGGTTCAGTGTTGGGGGACTGTACTTGGGGTCAGGGTTCAGAGTTGGGGGACTGTACTTGGTGTCAGAGTTCAGGGTTCAGAGTTGGGGGACTGTACTTGGTGTCAGGGGTCAGGGTTCAGGGTTGGAGGATTGTACTTGGGGTCAGAGGTCAGGGTTCATGTTGGGGACTGTACTTGGGGTCAGGGGTCAGGGTTCATGTTGGGGGACTGTACTTGGGGTCAGGGGACAGGGTTCATGGTTGGGGGATTGGACTTGGAGTCAGAGTTCAGGTTTCATGTTGGGGGACTGTACGTGGGGTCACGGGTCAGGGTTGTGGGTTGGAGAACTGTACGTGGGGTCAGGGTCCGGTGTTAAATGTTGTGGGACTGTACTTGGGGTCAGTGTGCAGGTTTGGGAGACTGTAATTGGGGTCTGGGTTCGGGGTTCAGATTTGGGGGACTGTAATTGGGGTCAGGGTTCAGGGTTGGGGGACAGTATTTGGGATCAGGGTTCAGGGCTGGGAGACTGTACTTGGGGTCAAGGGTCAGGGTTCTGGCTTGGGGGACTGTACTTGCGGTCAGGGTTCAGCGTTCAGTGTTTGGGTGTCTGTACTTGGGTTCAGTGGTCAGGGTTCAGGGTTGGGCAACTGTATTTGGGGTCAGGGGTCAGGGTTCAGGGTTGGGGAACTGTACTTGGGGTCAGGGGTCAGGGTTGGGGACAGTACTTGGGGTCAGGGGTCAGGGTTCAGGGTTGGGGGATAGTACTTGGAGTTAGAGTTCAGGTTTCATGTTGGGGGACTGTACTTGGGGTCAGGGGTCAGGGTTGGGGTTTTTACTTGGGGTCAGAGTTCAGGGTTCAGTGTTGGGGGACTGTATTTGGGGTCAGGGTTCAGGGTTGGGGGACTGTACTTGGGATCTGGGTTCGGGATTCAGGGTTGGGGGACTGTACTCGGGGTCAGGGTTCAGTTGTTCAGGATTGGGGGACTGTACTTTGGGTCAGGGTTCAGTGTTCAGAGTTGGGGGACTGTACTTGGTGTCAGGGTTCAGGCTTCAGTGTTGGGGGACTGTACTTGGGGTCAGGGTTCAGGGTTGGGGGACTATTTGTGGCGTCAGGGGTCAGGGTTCAGGGTTGGGGGACTGTACTTGGGGTCAGGGTTCATGGTTGGGGGACTATACTTGGGGTCAGAGTTCAGGTTTTGGGGACTTTACTTGAGGTCAGGGGTCAGGGGTCAGGGTTGGGGGACTGTACTTGGGGTCAGGGTCCGGAGTTCAGTGTTGGGGGACTATACCTGGCATCAGGGGTCAGGGTTCTGGGTTGGGGGACTGTACTTGGGGTCAGGGGTCAGTGTTCTGGGTTGGGGAACTGTACTTGGGGTCAGGGTCCGGGGTTAAGTGTTGTGGGCCTGTACTTGGGGTCAGGGTTCATGGTTGGGGGACTATACTTGGGGTCAGGGTTCAGGTTTGGGGGACTGTACTTGGGGTCATGGATCAGGGTTCTGGGTTGGGGGACTGTACTTGCAGTCAGGGTTGGGGGACTGTACTTGGGGTCAGGGTTCAGGTTTGGGGGACTGTACTTGAGCTCAGGGGTCAGGGATCAGGGTTGGGGAGTGTACATGGGGTCAGGGTTCAGGGTTCAGGGTTGGGGGATGGTACTTGTGTTCAGGGTTCAGTATTGGGGGACTGAACTTGGGGTCAGGGGTCAGGGTTCAGATTGGGGCAACTGTACTTGGGATCAGAGTTCAGTGTGCAGTGTTGGGGGACTGTACTTGGGGTTAGGTTTCAGGGTTGGGGGACTGTCCTTGGGATTTGGGTTCGGTGTTCAGGGTTGGGGGACTGTACTTGGGGTCAGGGTTCATGGTTGGGGGACTGTACTTGTTGTCAGAGTTCAGGGTTCAGGTTTGGGGTCTGTACTTGGGGTCAGGGTTCCGTCTTCAGTGTTGGGGTACTGTACTTGAGGTCAGGGTTCAGGGTTGGGGGACTGTAGTTGGGGTCAGGGTTCATGGTTGGGGGACTATACTTGGGGTCAGAGTTCAGGGTTGGGGGACTGTGCTTGAGGTCAGGGGTCAGGGTTTAGGGTTGGGGGACTGTACTTGGGGTCAGGGTCCGGAGTTCAGTGTTGGGGGACTGTACCTGGGGTCAGGGTTAGGGGTTCAGTGTTGGGGGACTGTATTGGCGTCAGGGTTCAGGGTTGGGAGACCTAACTTGGCGTCAGGGTTCAAGGTTGTGAGACGGTACTTGGGGTCAGGGTTCAGGATTGGGGGACTGGACTTGGGGTCAGGAATCAGGCTTGGGGACTTTACTTGGGGTCAGGGTTCAGGGTTTAGGGCTGGGGACTGTACTTGAGGTCAGTGTTCGGGATTCATGGTTGGGAGACTGTACTTGGGTTCAGGGGAAAGGGTTGGGGTACTGTACTTGGGGTCAGAGTATAGGGTTGGGGGACTGTACTTGGGGTCAGAGTAAAAGGTTGGGGGACTATACTTGGTGTCAGGGTTCAGGGTTCAGGTTTGGGGAAATGTACTTGGGGTCAGGGGTCAGGAATTAGGCTTGGGGATGTTACATGGGGTCAGGGTTCAGGTTTCAGGGTTGGGGAACTGTAATTTGGGTAAGGGTTTGGGGTTCAGGTATGGAGGGCTGTACTTGGGATCAGGATTCAATGTTGGATGACTGTAATGGGGTCAGAGGACAGGGTTGGGGTTCTGTACTTGGGGTCAGGGGTCAGGGTTCAGTGTTGGGGGACTGTACTTGGGGTCAGGGTTCAGGTTTCAGGGTTGGGGAACTGTAATTTGGGTAAGGGTTTGGGGTTCAGGTATGGAGGGCTGTACTTGGGATCAGGATTCAATGTTGGATGACTGTAATGGGGTCAGAGGACAGGGTTGGGGTTCTGTACTTGGGGTCAGGGGTCAGGGTTCAGTGTTGGGGGACTGTACTTGGGGTCAGGGTTCAGGTTTGGGGTACTGTACTTGGGGTCAGGGTTCAGGGTTCAGTGTTGTGGGACTATACTTGGGTTCAGAGTTCAGGGTTCTGGCTTAGAGGGACTCTACTTGGGGTCAGGGGTCAGGCCTTAGCGTTAGGGGACTGGACTTGGCGTCAGGGTTAGGTGACTGTACTTGGGGTCAGGGTTCAGGGTTGGGGGACTGTACTTGGGGTCAGGGGTCAGGAATCAAGCTTGGGGACTTTACTTGGGGTCAGGGTTCAGAGTTGGGGTCTGTACTTGAGGTCAGTGTTCGGGATTCAGGTTGGGAGACTGTACTTGGGTTCAGGGGAAAGGTTCGGTCGACTGTACTTGGGGTCAGGGTTCAGGTTTGGGGGACTGTACTTGGGGTCAGGGTTCAGGGTTCAGGGTTGTGGGACTGTACTTGGTTTCAGAGTTCAGTGTTCAGGGTTAGAGGGACTGTATTTGGGGTCAGGGATCAGGGTTCAGCGTTAGGGGACTGGACTTGGGGTCAGGGTTCAGGTTTAAGTGACTGTACCTGGGGTAAGGGTTCCGGTTTCAGGGTTGGCAGACTGTATTGGGGTCAGGGTTCAGAGTTGGGGAACTGTACTTGGGGTCAGGGGTCAGGAATCAGGCTTGGGGACGTTACGTGGGGTCAGGGTTCTGGTTTCAGGGTTGGGGGACTGTACTTGGGGTCAGGGTTGGTGGACTGTACTTGGGGTCAGGGTTGGGGGACTGTACTTGGGGACAGGAGTGTCCCCAGTATCTCAGTATCTCTGTGACTCAGTGTCTCTGTGTCTCAGTGTCTCAGTGTCTCTGTGTCTCAATGACTCTGTGCCTCAGTGTCTCAGTGTCTCAGAGTCTCACTGGCTCTGTGTCTGTGTCACAAAGTCTCAGCGTCTGAGTCTCAGTGTCTCAGTGTCTGTGTGTCTCAATGTCTCTGTGCCTCAGTGTTTGTGTGTCTCTGTGTCTCTGTGCCTCAGTGTCTCTGTGTTTCAGTGTCTCTGTGGCTCAGTGTCTCTGTGTCTTGGTGCGTCAGAGTCTCTGTGTCTCAATGTATCAGAATCTCAGTGTCTCTGTGTCTCAGTGTCTCTGTGTCTTAGTGTTCAGTGTCTCTGTGTCTCAGTGACTCAATGTCTCAGAGTCTCAGTGTATTAATGTCTCTGTGTCTCAGTGTCTCAATGTCTCTGTGTCTCAGTGTCTCAGAGTCTCAGAGTCTCAGTGTCTCTGTGTCTCATTGTCTCTGTGTCTCAATGTCTCTGTGTCTCAGTATTTCTGTGTCTCAGTGTCTCAGAGTCTCAGTGTCTCTGTGTCTCAGTGTTCAGTGTCTAAGTGTCTCTGTGTCTCAGTGTCTCAGTGTCTCAGAGTCTCAGTATCTCAGTGTCTGTGTCTCAGTGTCTCTGTGTCTTAGTGTTCAGTGTCACAGTGTCTCAGAGTCTCAGCCTCTCAGAGTCTCAGTGTCTCAGTGCCTCTGTGTCTCAGTGTTCAGTGTCTCAGTGTCTGTGTCTCAGTGTCTCTGTGTCTCAGTGTCTCAGTGTCTCTGTGTCTCTTTGCCTCAGTGTCTCTGTATCTCTGTGCCTCATTGTCTCTGTGTCGCTGTGTTTCTGTGTCTCAGTGTCTCTGAGTCTCAGAATCTCAATCTGTGTTACTGTGCCTCAGTGCCTCAGTGTCTCTGTGTCTGTGTCTTAGTGTCTCAGTGTCTCTGTGCCTCAGTGTCTCTGTGCCTCAGTGTCTCAGTGTCTCAGAGTCTCACTGGCTCTGTGTCTGTGTCACAAAGTCTCAGCGTCTGAGTCTCAGTGTCTCAGTGTCTGTGTGTCTCAATGTCTCTGTGCCTCAGTGTCTCTGTGTCTCTGTGTCTCAGTGTCTCTGTGTCTCAGTATCTCTGTGGCTCAGTGTCTCTGTCTCTCTGTGTCTCAGTGTCTCTGTGTCTGTGTCTCAGTGTCTCAGTGTCTCAGTGTCTCTGTGCCTCAGTGTCTCTGTGCCTCAGTGTCTCAGTGTCTCAGAGTCTCACTGGCTCTGTGTCTGTGTCACAAAGTTTCAGCGTCTGAGTCTCAGTGTCTCAGTGTCTGTGTGTCTCAATGTCTCTGTGCCTCAGTGTCTGTGTGTCTCTGTGTCTCTGTGCCTCAGTGTCTCTGTGTTTCAGTGTCTCTGTGGCTCAGTGTCTCTGTGTCCTGGTGCGTCAGAGTCTCTGTGTCTCAATGTATCAGAATCTCAGTGTCTCTGTGTCTTAGTGTTCAGTGTCTCTGTGTCTCAGTGTCTCAATGTCTCAGAGTCTCAGTGTATTAATGTCTCTGTGTCTCAGTGTCTTAATGTCTCTGTGTCTCAGTGTCTCAGAGTCTCAGAGTCTCAGTGTCTCTGTGTCTCATTGTCTCTGTGTCTCAGTATTTCTGTGTCTCAGTGTCTCAGAGTCTCAGTATCTCAGTGTCTCTGTGTCTCAGTGTCTCTGTGTCTCAGTGTCTCAGTGTCTCAGAGTCTCAGTATCTCAGTGTCTGTGTCTCAGTGTCTCTGTGTCTTAGTGTTCAGTGTCACAGTGTCTCAGAGTCTCAGCCTCTCAGAATCTCAGTGTCTCAGTGCCTCTGTGTCTCAGTGTTCAGTGTCTCAGTGTCTGTGTCTCAGTGTCTCAGTGTCTCTGTGTCTCAGTGTCTCAGTGTCTCTGTGTCTCTTTGCCTCAGTGTCTCTGTATCTCTGTGCCTCATTGTCTCTGTGTCGCTGTGTTTCTGTGTCTCAGTGTCTCTGAGTCTCAGAATCTCAATCTGTGTTACTGTGCCTCAGTGCCTCAGTGTCTCTGTCTCTGTGTCTTAGTGTCTCAGTGTCTCTGTGCCTCAGTGTCTCTGTGCCTCAGTGTCTCTGTGTCTCAGTGTCTCAGTGCCTCAGTGTCTCTGTGACTCTGTGTCTCTGTGCCTCAGTGTCTCTGTGTCTCAGTATCTCTGTGGCTCAGTGTCTCTGTCTCTCTGTGTCTCAGTGTCTCTGTGTCTTAGTCTTCAGTGTCTCAGTGTCTCAGAGTCTCAGAGTCTCAGTGTCTCACAGTCTCTGTGTCTCAGTGTTCAGTGACTCAGTGTCTCTGTGTCTCAGTGTCTCTGTGTCTTAGTCTTCAGTGTCTCAGTGTCTCAGAGTCTCAGAGTCTCAGTGTCTCACAGTCTCTGTGTCTCAGTGTTCAGTGACTCAGTGTCTCTGTGTCTCAGTGTCTCTGTGCCTCAGTGTCTCTGTGTCTCTGTGTCTCTGTGCCTCAGTGTCTCTGTGTCTCAGTATCTCTGTGGCTCAGTGTCTCTGTCTCTCTGTGTCTCAGTGTCTCTGTGTCTTAGTCTTCAGTGTCTCAGTGTCTCACAGTCTCTGTGTCTCAGTGTTCAGTGACTCAGTGTCTCTGTGTCTCAGTGTCTCTGTGCCTCAGTGTCTCTGTGTCTCAGTATCTCTGTGGCTCAGTGTCTCTGTCTCTCTGTGTCTCAGTGTCTCTGTGTCTTAGTCTTCAGTGTCTCAGTGTCTCAGAGTCTCAGTGTCTCAGAGTCTCAGAGTCTCAGTGTCTCACAGTCTCTGTGTCTCAGTGTTCAGTGACTCAGTGTCTCTGTGTCTCAGTGTCTCAGTGTCTCTGTGTCTCAGTGTCTCAGTGTCTCTGTGTCTCTGTGCCTCTGTGCCTCTGTGTCTCTGTATCTCTGTGCCTCATTGACTCTGTGTCGCTGTGTTACTGTGTCTCAGTGTCTCTGAGTCTCAGAGTCTCAATCTCTCAGAGTCTCTGTGTCTTGGTGCCTCAGTGTCTCTCTGTCTGAGTGTCTCTGTGCCTCAGTGTCTCAGAGTCTCAGTGTCTCTGTGCCTCAGTGTCGCAGTGTCTCAGAGTCTCAGTGAACCAGTGTCTCTGTGCCTCAGTGTATCTGTGTCTCTGATTCTCAGTGTCTCAGTATCTCAGAGTTTCAGTGTCTCTATGTCTCTGTGTCTCAATGACTCTGAGCCTCAGTGCCTTAGTGTCTCTGTCTCTGTGTCTCAGTGTCCCTGTGCCTCAGTGTCTCTGTGCCTCAGTGTCTCAGTGTCTCAGAGTCTCACTGGCTCTGTGTCTGTGTCACAGAGTCTCAGCGTCTGAGTCTCAGTGTCTCAGTGTCTCTGTGTCTCAATGTCTCTGTGCCTCAGTGTCTCTGTGTCTCTGTGTCTCAGTGTCTCAGTGTCTCTGTGGCTCAGTGTCTGTGTGTCTCTGTGTTTTGGTACCTCAGTGTCTCAATGTCTCAGAATCTCAGTGTATCTGTGTTTCAGTGTCTCTGTGTCTCAGTTTATCAGTGTCTCAGGGACTCGGTGTCTCAGTGTGTCAGATTTTCAGTGTCTCAATGTCTTAGAGTCTCAGTGCCTCAGTGTCTCAGAGTCTCAGTGTCTCAGTGTATCAGTGTCTCAGTGTCTCTGTGCCTCAGTGTTTCTGTGTCTCAGTGTCTCAGTGTCTCTGTGTCTCAGTGTCACTGTGCCTCATTGTCTCTCTGTCTCTGTGTCTTTGTGTCTCATTGTCTCAGAGTCTCAGTGTCTCAAAGTCTCTCTGTCTCAGTGTCTCAGAGTCTCAGTGTCTCTGTGTCTCAGTGTCTCAGTGTCTCAGAGTCTCAGTGTCTCAGTGTCTCAGTGTCTCAGTGTTCAGTGTCTCAGTGTCTCTGTGTCTCTGTGTCTCAGTGTCTCAGAGTCTCAGTGTCTCTGTGTCTCTGTGTCTCAGTGTTCAGTGTCTCAGTGTCTCTGTGTCTCTGTGTCTCTGTGCCTCATTGTCTCTGTGTCGCTGTGTTACTGTGTCTCAGTGTCTCTGAGTCTCAGAGTCTCAATCTCTCAGAGTCTCTGTGTCTTGGTGCCTCAGAGTCTCAGTGTCTCTCTGTCTGAGTGTCTCTGTGCCTCAGTGTCTCTGTGTCTCTGTGCCTCAGTGTATCTGTGTCTCAGAGTCTCTGATTCTCAGTGTCTCAGTGTCTCAGAGTTTCAGTGTCTCTGTGTCTCAATGACTCTGTGCCTCAGTGTCTCTGTCTCTGTGTCTCAGTGTCTCAGTGTCTCTGTGTCTCAGTGTCTCTGTGTCTCAGAGTCTTTGTGTTTTGGTGCCTCAGTGTTTCAGTGTCTGAGTTTCTCTGCGCCTCATTTTATCAGACTCTCAGTGTCTCAGTGCCTCAGTGTCTCTGTGCCTCAGTCTATCAGACTCTCAGTTTCTCTGCGTCACAGTGTCTCAGAGTCTCAGTGTCTCTGTTTTTCTGTGTCTCTGTGCCTCAGTGACTCAATGTCTCAGAATCTCAGTGTATCTGTGTTTCAGTGTCTCTGTGTCTCAGTATCTCAGTGTCACAGTGTCACTGTGTCTCAGTGTCTTTGTGCCTCTTTGTCTCAGTGTCTCAGTGTCTCTGTGTCTCAGTGTCCCAAAGTCTCAGTGTCTCAGTGTCTCTGTTCCTCTGTGTCTCAGTGTGTTAGAATCACAGTATCTCTGTGTCTCAGTGTCTCAGAGTCACAGTGTCTCTGTGTCTCAGTGTATCAGTGTCTCATTGATTCAATGTCTCTTTGTCTCTGTGTCTGAGTGTCTCTCTGCCTCAGTGTCACAGTGTCTCAGTGTCTGAAAGTCTCTCTGTCTCAGTGTCTCAGTGTCTCTGTGTCTCAGTGTCTCAGAGTCTCAGTGTCTCTGTGTCTCATTGTCTCTGTGTCTCAGTGTCTCTGTGTCTCAGTATTTCTATGTCTCAGTGTCTCAGAGTCTCAGTGACTCAGTGTCTCTGTGTCTCAGTGTTTCTGTGTCTCAGTGTTCAGCGTCTCAGTGTCTCTGTGTCTCTGTGTCTTGGTGCCTCAGTGTCTCTGTGTCTCAATGTATCAGAATCTCAGTGTCTCTGTGTCTCTGTGTCTCTGTGTCTCAGAGTCTCAGTGTCTCAGTGTCTCTGTGGCTCAGTGTCTCTGTGTCTTGGTGCGTCAGAGTCTCTGTGTCTCAATGTATCAGAATCTCAGTGTCTCTGTGTCTCAGTGTCTCTGTGTCTTAGTGTTCAGTGTCTCTGTGCCTCAGTGACTCAATGTCTCAGAGTCTCAGTGTATTAATGTCTCTGTGTCTCAGTGTCTCAATGTCTCTGTGTCTCAGTGTCTCAGAGTCTCAGAGTCTCAGTGTCTCTGTGTCTCAGTGTCTCTGTGTCTCAGTATTTCTGTGTCTCAGTGTCTCAGAGTGTCAGTATCTCAGTGCCTCTGTGTCTCAGTGTCTCTGTGTCTCTGTGTCTCAGTGTCTCAGAGTCTCAGTATCTCAGTGTCTGTGTCTCAGTGTCTCTGTGTCTTAGTGTTCAGTGTCACAGTGTCTCAGAGTCTCAGTCTCTCAGAGTCTCAGTGTCTCAGTGCCTCTGTGTCTCAGTGTTCAGTGTCTTAGTGTCTGTGTCTCAGTGTCACAGTGTCTCTGTGTCTCTTTGCCTCAGTGTCTCTGTATCTCTGTGCCTCATTGTCTCTGTGTCGCTGTGTTTCTGTGTCTCAGTGTCTCTGAGTCTCAGAATCTCAATCTGTGTTACTGTGCCTCAGTGCCTCAGTGTCTCTGTCTCTGTGTCTTAGTGTCTCAGTGTCTCTGTGCCTTAGTGTCTCTGTGTCTCAGTGTCTCAGTGTCTCAGAGTCTCACTGGCTCTGTGTCTGTGTCACAAAGTCTCAGCGTCTGAGTCTCAGTGTCTCAGTGTCTGTGTGTCTAAATGTCTCTGTGCCTCAGTGTCTCTGTGTCTCTGTGCCTCAGTGTCTCTGTGTCTCAGTATCTCAGTGTCTCTGTCTCTCTGTGTCTCAGTGTCTCTGTGTCTTAGTCTTCAGTGTCTCAGTGTCTCAGAGTCTCAGTGTCTCAGAGTCTCAGAGTCTCAGTGTCTCACAGTCTCTGTGTCTCAGTGTTCAGTGTCTCAGTGTCTCTGTGCCTCAGTGTCTCTGTGTCTGAGTATCTCTGTGGCTCAGTGTCTCTGTCTCTCTGTGTCTCAGTGTCTCTGTGTCTTAGTCTTCAGTGTCTCAGTGTCTCAGAGTCTCAGTGTCTCAGAGTCTCAGAGTCTCAGTGTCTCACAGTCTCTGTGTCTCAGTGTTCAGTGTCTCAGTGTCTCTGTGTCTCAGTGTCTCTGTGTCTCAGTGTCTCAGTGTCTCAGTGTCTCTGTGTCTCTGTGCCTCTGTGCCTCTGTGTCTCTGTATCTCTGTGCCTCATTGACTCTGTGTCGCTGTGTTACTGTGTCTCAGTGTCTCTGAGTCTCAGAGTCTCAATCTCTCAGAGTCTCTGTGTCTTGGTGCCTCAGTGTCTCAGTGTCTCTCTGTCTGAGTGTCTCTGTGCCTCAGTGTCTCAGAGTCTCAGTGTCTCTGTGCCTCAGTGTCGCAGTGTCTCAGAGTCTCAGTGAACCAGTGTCTCTGTGTCTCAGTGTCTCTGTGCCTCAGTGTATCTGTGTCTCTGATTCTCAGTGTCTCAGTATCTCAGAGTTTCAGTGTCTCTATGTCTCTGTGTCTCAATGACTCTGAGCCTCAGTGCCTTAGTGTCTCTGTCTCTGTGTCTCAGTGTCCCTGTGCCTCAGTGTCTCTGTGCCTCAGTGTCTCAGTGTCTCAGAGTCTCACTGGCTCTGTGTCTGTGTCACAGAGTCTCAGCGTCTGAGTCTCAGTGTCTCAGTGTCTCTGTGTCTCAATGTCTCTGTGGCTCAGTGTCTCTGTGTCTCTGTGTCTCAGTGTCTCAGTGTCTCTGTGGCTCAGTGTCTGTGTGTCTCTGTGTTTTGGTGCCTCAGTGTCTCAATGTCTCAGAATCTCAGTGTATCTGTGTTTCAGTGTCTCTGTGTCTCAGTTTATCAGTGTCTCAGGGACTCGGTGTCTCAGTGTGTCAGATTTTCAGTGTCTCAATGTCTTAGAGTCTCAGTGCCTCAGTGTCTCAGAGTCTCAGTGTCTCAGTGTATCAGTGTCTCAGTGTCTCTGTGCCTCAGTGTTTCTGTGTCTCAGTGTCTCAGTGTCTCTGTGTCTCAGTGTCACTGTGCCTCATTGTCTCTCTGTCTCTGTGTCTTTGTGTCTCATTGTCTCAGAGTCTCAGTGTCTCAAAGTCTCTCTGTCTCAGTGTCTCAGAGTCTCAGTGTCTCTGTGTCTCAGTGTCTCAGAGTCTCAGTGTCTCAGTGTCTCAGTGTCTCAGTGTTCAGTGTCTCAGTGTCTCTGTGTCTCTGTGTCTCAGTGTCTCAGAGTCTCAGTGTCTCAGTGTCTCTGTGTCTCAGTGTCTCTGTGTCTCTGTGTCTCAGTGTTCAGTGTCTCAGTGTCTCTGTGTCTCTGTGTCTCTGTGCCTCATTGTCTCTGTGTCGCTGTGTTACTGTGTCTCAGTGTCTCTGAGTCTCAGAGTCTCAATCTCTCAGAGTCTCTGTGTCTTGGTGCCTCAGAGTCTCAGTGTCTCTCTGTCTGAGTGTCTCTGTGCCTCAATGTCTCTGTGTCTCAGTGTCTCTGTGCCTCAGTGTATCTGTGTCTCAGAGTCTCTGATTCTCAGTGTCTCAGTGTCTCAGAGTTTCAGTGTCTCTGTGTCTCAATGACTCTGTGTCTCAGTGTCTCAGTGTCTCTGTGACTCAGTGTCTCTGTGTCTCAGAGTCTTTGTGTTTTGGTGCCTCAGTGTTTCAGTGTCTGAGTTTCTCTGCGCCTCATTTTATCAGACTCTCAGTGTCTCAGTGCCTCAGTGTCTCTGTGCCTCAGTCTATCAGACTCTCAGTTTCTCTGCGTCACAGTGTCTCAGAGTCTCAGTGTCTCTGTTTTTCAGTGTCTCAGTGTCTCTGTGCCTCAGTGACTCAATGTCTCAGAATCTCAGTGTATCTGTGTTTCAGTGTCTCTGTGTCTCAGTATCTCAGTGTCACTGTGTCTCAGTGTCTTTGTGCCTCTTTGTCTCAGTGTCTCAGTGTCTCTGTGTCTCAGTGTCCCAAAGTCTCAGTGTCTCAGTGTCTCTGTTCCTCTGTGTCTCAGAGTGTTAGAATCACAGTATCTCTGTGTCTCAGTGTCTCAGAGTCACAGTGTCTCTGTGTCTCAGTGTATCAGTGTCTCATTGATTCAATGTCTCTTTGTCTCTGTGTCTGAGTGTCTCTGTGCCTCAGTGTCACAGTGTCTCAGTGTCTGAAAGTCTCTCTGTCTCAGTGTCTCAGAGTCTCAGAGTCTCTGTGTCTCATTGTCTCTGTGTCTCAGTGTCTCTGTGTCTCAGTATTTCTATGTCTCAGTGTCTCAGAGTCTCAGTGACTCAGTGTCTCTGTGTCTCAGTGTTTCTGTGTCTCAGTGTTCAGCGTCTCAGTGTCTCTGTGTCTCTGTGTCTTGGTGCCTCAGTGTCTCTGTGTCTCAATGTATCAGAATCTCAGTGTCTCTGTGTCTCTGTGTCTCTGTGTCTCAGAGTCTCAGTGTCTCAGTGTCTCTGTGGCTTAGTGTCTCTGTGTCTTGGTGCGTCAGAGTCTCTGTGTCTCAATGTATCAGAATCTCAGTGTCTCTGTGTCTCAGTGTCTCTGTGTCTTAGTGTTCAGTGTCTCTGTGCCTCAGTGACTCAATGTCTCAGAGTCTCAGTGTATTAATGTCTCTGTGTCTCAGTGTCTCAATGTCTCTGTGTCTCAGTGTCTCAGAGTCTCAGAGTCTCAGTGTCTCTGTGTCTCAGTGTCTCTGTGTCTCAGTATTTCTGTGTCTCAGTGTCTCAGAGTGTCAGTATCTCAGTGTCTCTGTGTCTCAGTGTCTCTGTGTCTCAGTGTTCAGTGTCTAAGTGTCTCTGTGTCTCAGTGTCTCAGAGTCTCAGTATCTCAGTGTCTGTGTCTCAGTGTCTCTGTGTCTTAGTGTCTGTGTCTCCGTGTCTCTGTGTCTCAGTGTCTCAGTGTCTCTGTGTCTCTTTGCCTCAGTGTCTCTGTATCTCTGTGCCTCATTGTCTCTGTGTCGCTGTGTTTCTGTGTCTCAGTGTCTCTGAGTCTCAGAATCTCAATCTGTGTTACTGTGCCTCAGTGCCTCAGTGTCTCTGTCTCTGTGTCTTAGTGTCTCAGTGTCTCTGTGCCTTAGTGTCTCTGTGTCTCAGTGTCTCAGTGTCTCAGAGTCTCACTGGCTCTGTGTCTGTGTCACAAAGTCTCAGCGTCTGAGTCTCAGTGTCTGTGTGTCTAAATGTCTCTGTGCCTCAGTATCTCAGTGTCTCTGTGTCTCAGTATCTCTGTGGCTCAGTGTCTCTGTCTCTCTGTGTCTCAGTGTCTCTGTGTCTTAGTCTTCAGTGTCTCAGTGTCTCAGAGTCTCAGTGTCTCAGAGTCTCAGTGTCTCACAGTCTCTGTGTCTCAGTGTTCAGTGTCTCAGTGTCTCTGTGCCTCAGTGTCTCTGTGTCTCAGTATCTCTGTGGCTCAGTGTCTCTGTCTCTCTGTGTCTCAGTGTCTCTGTGTCTTAGTCTTCAGTGTCTCAGTGTCTCAGAGTCTCAGTGTCTCACAGTCTCTGTGTCTCAGTGTTCAGTGTCTCAGTGTCTCTGTGTCTCAGTGTCTCTGTGTCTCAGTGTCTCAGTGTCTGTGTGTCTCTGTGTCTCTGTGCCTCTGTGCCTCTGTGTCTCTCTATCTCTGTGCCTCAGTGACTCTGTGTCGCTGTGTTACTGTGTCTCAGTGTCTCTGAGTCTCAGAGTCTCAATCTCTCAGAGTCTCTGTGTCTTGGTGCCTCAGTGTCTCAGTGTCTCTCTGTCTGAGTGTCTCTGTGCCTCAGTGTCTCAGAGTCTCAGTGTCTCTGTGCCTCAGTGTCGCAGTGTCTCAGAGTCTCAGTGAACCAGTGTCTCTGTGTCTCAGTGTCTCTGTGCCTCAGTGTATCTGTGTCTCTGATTCTCAGTGTCTCAGTATCTCAGAGTTTCAGTGTCTCAATGACTCTGAGCCTCAGTGCCTTAGTGTC
This sequence comes from Prionace glauca, assembly GCA_037974335.1. NCBI lineage: Eukaryota > Metazoa > Chordata > Chondrichthyes > Carcharhiniformes > Carcharhinidae > Prionace > Prionace glauca. The sequence goes on along the minus strand of JBBMRE010000193.1, from coordinate 288,962 downwards.
TCTGTCTCTGTGTCTCAGTGTCCCTGTGCCTCAGTGTCTCTGTGCCTCAGTGTCTCAGTGTCTCAGAGTCTCACTGGCTCTGTGTCTGTGTCACAGAGTCTCAGCGTCTGAGTCTCAGTGTCTCAGTGTCTCTGTGTCTCAATGTCTCTTTGCCTCAGTGTCTCTGTGTCTCTGTGTCTCAGTGTCTCAGTGTCTCTGTGGCTCAGTGTCTGTGTGTCTCTGTGTTTTGGTGCCTCAGTGTCTCAATGTCTCAGATTCTCAGTGTCTCTGTGCCTCAGTGTCGCAGTGTCTCAGAGTCTCAGTGAACCAGTGTCTCTGTGTCTCAGTGTCTCTGTGCCTCAGTGTATCTGTGTCTCTGATTCTCAGTGTCTCAGTATCTCAGAGTTTCAGTGTCTCTATGGCTCTGTGTCTCAATGACTCTGAGCCTCAGTGCCTTAGTGTCTCTGTCTCTGTGTCTCTGTGCCTCAGTGTCACAGTGTCTCTGTGTCTCTGTGCCTCAGTCTATCAGACTCTCTGTGTCTCAGTGACTCAGTGTCTCAGTGCCTCAGTCTATCAGACTCTCAGTGTCTCTGCATCACAGTGTGTCAGAGTCTCGGTGTCTCAGAGTCTCAGTGTGTCTGTGCCTCAGTGTCCCTGTGTCTCAGTATCTCAGTGTCTCTGTTTTTCTGTGTCTCAGTGTCTCTGTGTCTCAGTTTCTCAGTGTCACTATGTCCCAGTATCTCAGAGTCTCAGTGTCTCAGCGTCTCCGTGTCTCTGTGTCTCTTTGTCTCAGTGTCTCAGAATCTCTGTGTCTTGGTGCCTCAGTGTGTCAGTGTCTCCGTGCCCCTTTCTATCAAGACTCTCAGTGTCTCTGTGTCTGTGTCTCAGTGTCTCAGTGTCTCTGTGTCTCTGTGTCTCAGTGTCTCAGTGCCTCAGTGTCTCAGGGTCTCAGTGCCTCAGTGTCCCAGTCTCTCAGAGTCTTACTGTCTCTGTGTCACAGTGTCTCTGTGTCTCAGCGTCTTAGAGTCTCAGTGTCTCTGTGTCTTTGTGTCTCAGTGTCTCAGAGTCTCAGTGTCTCTGTGTCTCAAAGTTTTGTGTCTCAGTGTCTCTGTGCCTCAGTATCTCATTGCCTCAGTGTCTCAGTGTCACAGTGTCTCTGTGTCTCTATGTCTCAGTGTCTCAGTGTCTCTGTTCCTCTGTATCTCAGAGTCTCAGTGTCTCTGTGTCTCAGTGTCTCAGTGTCTCTGTGTCTCAGTATCTCAGTGTCACAGTGTCACTGTGTCTCAGTGTCTTTGTGCCTCTTTGTCTCAGTGTCTCAGTGTCTCTGTGTCTCAGTGTCCCAAAGTCTCAGTGTCTCAGTGTTTCTGTGTATCAGTGTCTCATTGATTCAATGTCTCTTTGTCTCTGTGTCTGAGTGTCACTGTGCCTCAGTGTCACAGTGTCTCAGTGTCTCATAGTCTCTCTGTCTCAGTGTCTCTGTGTCTCAGTGTCTCTGTGCCTCAGTATTTCTGTGTCTCAGTGTCTCAGAGTCTCAGTGTCTCAGTGTCTCTGTGTCTCAGTGTCTCTGTGTCTTAGTGTTCAGTGTCTCAGAGTCTCAGTGTCTCAGAGTCTCAGTGTCTCTGTGTCTCAGTGTTCAGTGTCTCTGTGTCTCAGTGTCTCAGAGTCTCAGTGTCTCAGTGTCTCAGTATCTCTGTGTCTTATTGTTCAGTGTCTCAGTGTCTCTGTGTCTCAGTGTTCAGTGTCTCTGTGTCTCAGTGTCTCTGTGTCTCTGTGTCTCAGTGTTCAGTGTCTCTGTGTCTCAGTGTCTCAGAGTCTCAGTGTCTCAGTGTCTCAGTATCTCTGTGTCTTATTGTTCAGTGTCTCAGTGTCTCTGTGTCTCAGTGTTCAGTGTCTCAGTGTCTCTGTGTCTCAGTGTCTCTGTGTCTCAGTGTTCAGTGTCTCTGTGTCTCAGTGTCTCTGTGTCTCAGTGTTCAGTGTCTCTGTGTCTCAGTGTCTCTGTGTCTCAGTGTCTCAGAGTCTCAATGTCTCTGTGTCTCAGTGTCTCAGAGTCTCTGTGTATCTGTGTCGCAGGGTCTCAATTCTTTGTGTCTCAGTGTCTCAGTGTCTCTCAGTCTCTTTGTCTCTGTGTCTTAGTGTCTCAGAGAATCAGTGTCTCGGTGTCTCTCTGTCTGAGAGTCTCTGTGCCGCAGTGTCACAGAGTCTTAGTGTCTCAGTGTCTCTGTGCCTCAGTGTCTTAATATCTCAAAGTCTCAGTGTCTCAGTGTCTCTGTGTCTCAGTGTTTCTCTGCCTCAGTGTCTCAATGTCTCAGAGTCTCAGTGCCTCAGAGTCTCAGTGTCTCTGTTTTTCTGTGTCTCAGTGTTTCTGTGCCTCAGTGTATCAATGTCTCAGACACTCAGTGTCACTTTGTCTCTGTGTTGAGTGTCTCTGTGCCTGTGTCACAGTGTCTCTTTGTCTCAGTGTCTCAGTGTCTTTGTGTCTCAGTGTCTCAGAGTCTCAGTGTCTCTGTGTCCCACTGTCTCAGTGTCTCTGTGTCTCAGTGTCTCAGTTTATCAGTGTCTCAGAGACTCAGTGTCTCAGTGTCCCTCTGTCTGAGTGTCTCTGTGCCTCAGTGTCACAGAGTCTCTGTGTCTCAGTGTCTCAGAGTCAAAGTGTCTCAGTGTCTCAGATTTTCAGTGTCTCAGATTTTCAGTGTCTCAGTGTATCTGTGTTTCAGTGTCTCTGTGTCTCAGGGTCTCAATTCTTTGTGTCTCAGTGTCTCAGTGTATCAGTGTCTCATTGACTGAATGCCTCTTTGTCTCTGTGTCTGAGTGTCTCTGTGCCTCAGTGTCACAGTGTCTCAGTGTCTCAATGTCTCTGTGTCTCAGTGTCTCAGTGTCTCAGTGTCTCAGAGTCTCAGTGTCTCTGTGTCTCAGTGTTCAGTGTCTAAGTGTCTCTGTGTCTCAGTGTCTCAGGGTCTCAGTATCTCAGTGTCTCTGTGTCTCAGTGACTCTGTGTCTCAGTGTCTCTGTGTCTCAGTGTTCAGTGTCTAAGTGTCTCTGTGTCTCTGTGTCTCAGTGTCTCAGGGTCTCAGTATCTCAGTGTCTCTGTGTCTCAGTGACTCTGTGTCTCAGTGTTCAGTGTCTAAGTGTCTCTGTGTCTCAGTGTCTCAGAGTCTCAGTGTCTCAGTGTCTGTGTCTCAGTGTCTCTCTGTCTTAGTGTTCAGTGTCTCAGAGTCTTAGTCTCTCAGAGTCTCAGTGTCTCAGTGCCTCTGTGTCTCAGTGTTCAGTGTCTCAGTGTCTCCGTGTCTCTGTGTCTCAGTGTCTCTGTGCCTCTTTGCCTCAGTGTCTCTGTATCTCTGTGCCTCATTGTCTCTGTGTCGCTGTGTTGCTGTGTCTCAGTGTCTCTGAGTCTCAGAATCTCAATCTCTCAGAGTCTCTGTGTCTTGGTGTCTCAGTGCCTCAGTGTCTCTCTGTCTGAGTGTCTCTGTGCCTCAGTGTCTCAGAGACTCAGTGTCTCTGTGCCTCAGTGTCGCAGTCTCTCAGAGTCTCAGTGAATCAGTTTCTCTGTGTCTCAGTGTCTCTGTGACTCAGTGTATCTGTGTCTCAGAGTCTCTGATTCTCAGTGCTTGAGAGTGTCAGTGTCTCTATGTCTCTGTGTCTCAATGACTCTGTGCCTCAGTGCCTCAGTGTCTCTGTCTCTTTGTCTCAGTGTCTCAGTGTCTCTGTGCCTCAGTGTCTCTGTGCCTCAGTGTCTCAGTGTCTCAGAGTCTCACTGGCTCTGTGTCTGTGTCACAGAGTCTCAGCGTCTGAGTCTCAGTGTCTCTCTGTCTCAATGTCTCTGTGCCTCAGTGTCTCTGTGTCTCAGTGTCTCTGTGGCTCAGTGTCTGTGTGTCTCTGTGTCTTGGTGCGTCAGAGTCTCTGTGTCTCTATGTATCAGAATCTCAGTGTCTCTGTGCCTCAGTGTCTCAGAGTCTCAGTGTCTCAGTGTCTCAGTGTCGCAGTGTCTCAGTGTCTCAGTGTCTCTGTGTCTCTGTGACTCTGTGCCTCTGTGCCTCAGTGTCTCTGTGTCTCTGTGCGTCATTGTCTCTGTGTCGCTGTGTTACTGTGTCTCAGTGTCTCTGAGTCTCAGAGTCTCAAACTCTCAGAGTCTCTGTGTCTTGGTGCCTCAGTGTCCCAGTGTCTCTCTGTCTGAGTGTCTCTGTGCCTCAGTGTCTCAGATTCTCAGTGTCTCTGTGCCTCAGTGTCGCAGTGTCTCAGAGTCTCAGTGAACCAGTGTCTCTGTGTCTCAGTGTCTCTGTGCCTAAGTGTATCTGTGTCTCAGAGTCTCTGTGTCTCAGTGTCTCTGCGTCTCTGTGTCTCAGTGTCTCAGAGTTTCAGTGTCTCTATGTCTCTGTGTCTCAATGACTCTGTGCCTCAGTGCCTCAGTGTCTCAGAGTCTCACTGGCTCTGTGTCTGTGTCACAGAGTCTCAGCGTCTGAGTCTCAGTGTCTCAGTGACTCTGTGTCTCAATGTCTCTGTGCCTCAGTGTCTCTGTGTCTCAGTGTCTCTGTGTCTCAGTGTCTCTGTGGCTCAGTGTCTGTGTGTCTCTGTGTCTTGGTGCCTCAGTGTCTCTGTGTCTCAATGTATCAGAATCTCAGTGTCTCTGTGTCTCAGTGTCTCTGTGTCTTAGTGTTCAGTGTCTCAGTGTCTCAGAGTCTCAGTGTCTCTGTGTCTCATTTTCTCAGAGTCTCAGTGTCTCTGTGTCTCTGTGTCTCAGTGTCTCTGTGTCTCATTGTCTCAGTGTCTCAGTGTCTCTGTGTCTCTGTGCCTCAGTGTCTCTGTGTCTCTGTGCCTCAGTGTCTCTGTGTCTCAATGTATCAGAATCTCAGTGTCTCTGTATCTCAGTGTCTCTGTGTCTCAGAGTCTTTGTGTTTTGGTGCCTCAGTGTTTCAGTGTCTGAGTTTCTCTGTGCCTCATTTTATCAGACTCTCAGTGTCTCAGTGCCTCAGTGTCTCTGTGCCTCAGTCTATCAGACTCTCAGTTTCTCTGCGTCACAGTGTCTCAGAGACTCAGTGTCTCTGTTTTTCTGTGTCTCTGTGCCTCAGTGACTCAATGTTTCAGAATCTCAGTGTATCTGTGTTTCAGTGTCTCTGTGTCTCAGGGTCTCAATTCTTTGTGTCTCTGTGTCCCAGTGTCTCTGTGTCTCAGTGTCTCAGAGTCAAAGTGTCTCTGTGTCTCAGTTTATCAGTGTCTCAGAGACTCAGTGTCTCAGTGTCTCAGATTTTCAGTGTCTCAATGTCTCAGAGTCTCAGTGCCTCAGTGTCTCAGTATCACTGTGCGTCAGCGTCTCAGAGTCTCAGTGTCTCAGTGTATCAGTGTCTCAGTGTCTCTGTGCCTCAGTGTTTCTGTGTCTCAGTTTCTCTGTGTCTCTGTGTCTCAGTGTCTCTGTGCCTCATTGCCTCTGTGTCTCTGTGTCTTTGTGTCTCAGTGTCTCAGAGTCTCAGTGTCTCAGTGTCTTTGTGTTTCAGTGTCTCAGAGTCTCAGTGTCTCTGTGTCTCAAAGTTTTGTGTCTCAGTGTCTCCGTGTCTCAGAATCTCATAGTCTCAGTGTCTCTGTGTCCCAGTGTCTCAGTGTCTCAGAGTCTCAGTGTGTCTGTGCCTCAGTATCTCAGTGTCTCTGTCTCTCAGTGTCTCAGAGTCTCAGTGTGTCTGTGCCTCAGTGTCTCAGTGTCTCTGTTTCTCAGTGCCTCAGAGTCTCAGTGTATCAGTGTCTCAGTTTATCAGTGTCTCTGTGTCTCTGTGTCTTTGTGTCTCTGTGTCTCAGAGTCTCAGTGTCTCAGTGTCATTGTGTCTCAGTGTCTCAGAGTCTCAGTGTCTCTGTGTCTCAAAGATTTGTGTTTCAGTGTCTCTGTGCCTCAGTATCTCATTGCCTCAGTGTCTCAGAGTCACAGTGTCTCTGTGTCTCTATGTCTCAGTGTCTCAGTGACTCTGTGTCTCAGTGTCTCTGTTCCTCTGTGTCTCAGAGTCTCAGTGCCTCTGTGTCTCAGTGTCTCAGTGTCTCTGTGTCTCAGTATCTCAGTGTCACAGTGTCCCAAAGTCTCAGTGTCTCTGTGTCCCAGTGTCTCAATGTCTCAGAGACTCAGTGTCTCTGTGTCTCAGTGTGTCTGTGCCTCAGTATCTCAGTGTCTCAGAGTCTCAGTGTCTCAGAGTCTCAGTGTGTTTGTGCCTCAGTATCTCAGTGTCTCTGTGCCTCAGTGTCTCAGAGTCTCAGTGTGTCTGTGCCTCAGTGTCTCTGTGTCTCAGTATCTCAGAGTCTCAGTGATTCTGTGTCTCAGTGTCTCTGTGCCTCAGTGTCTCATTGCCTCAGTGTCTCAGAGTTACAGTGCCTCTGTGTCTCAGTGTCTCATTGTCTCTGTGCCTCTGTGTCTCAGAGTCTCAAAGTCTCAGTGTCTCAGTGTCTCTGTGTCTGTGTCTCAGTGTCTCAGTGTCACAGTGTCTCTGTGTCTCAGTGTCTTTGTGCCTCTGTGTCTCAGAGTCTCTGTGCGTTTGTTTCTTAGAGTCTCAGTGTCTCTGTGTCTCAGTGTCCCAAAGTCTCAGTGTCTCAGTGATTCTGTGCCTCTGTGTCTCAGAGTCTCAGAATCTCAGTATCTCTGTGCCTCAGTGTCTCAAAGTCTCAGTGTGTCAGAGTTACAGTGTCTCTGTGTCTCTGTGTCTCAGTGTCTCAGTGTCTCTGTGCCTCTGTGTCTCAGAGTCTCAGTGTCTCTGTGTCTCGGTGTCTCTGTGTCTCAGTGTCTCTGTGTCTCTGTGTCTCAGTGTCTCAGTGTCACAGTGTCTCTGTGTCTCAGTGTCTCTGTGCCTCTGTGTCTCAGAGTCTCAGTGTATCTATGTCTCAGTGTCTCCGTGTCTCAGTGTCTCCGTGTCTCAGTGTTTCAGAGTCACAGTGTCTCTGTGTCTCAGTGTATCAGTGTCTCAGAGATTCAGTGTCTCTGCGTCTCTCTGTCTCAGTGTCTCTGTGTCCCAGTGTTTCAGTGTCTCAGTGTCTCTGAGTTTCAGTGTCTCTGTGTCTCAGTGTAGCAGTGTCCCATTGACTCAGTGTCTCTTTGTCTCTGTGTCTGAGTGTCTCTGTGCCTCAGTGTCACAGTGTCTCAGTGTCTCAATGTCTCTGTGTCTCAGTGTCCCTGTGTCTCAGTGTCTCAGAGTCTCAGTATTTGTATGTCTCAGTGTCTCAGAATCACAATGTCTCAGTGTCTCTCTGTCTCAGTGTTTCTGTGTCTCAGTGTTCAGTGTCTCAGTGTCTCTGTGTCTGAGTTTCTCTGTGCCTCAGTGTCACAGTGTCTTGGTGCCTCAGTGTCTCAGTGTCTCTGTGTCTCTGTGCCTCAGTCTATCAGACTCTCAGTGTCTCAGTGTCTCAGTGCCTCAGTCTTTCAGACTCTCAGTGTCTCTGCGTCACAGTGTGTCAGAGTCTCAGTGTCTCTGTTTTTCTGTGTCTCAGTGTCTCTGTGCCTCAGTGACTCAATGTCTCAGAGTCTCAGTGTCTCAGAGGCTCAGTGACTCAGTGTATCAATGCCTCTGGGTCTCAGTGTCTCAGCTTCTCAGTGTATCTGTGTTTCAGTGTCTCTGTGTCTCAGGGTCTCAGTTCTTTGTGTCTCTGTGTCCCAGTGTCTCTGTGACTCAGTGTCTCAGAGTCAAAGTTTCTCTGTGCCTCAGTGTCTCAGCGTCTCAGAGTCTCAGAGTCTCAGTGTCTCAGTGTATCTGTGTCTCAGTGTCTCTGTGCCTCAGTGTCTCTGTGCCTCAGTGTCTCTGTGTCTCAGTGTCTCTGTGCCTCAATGTCTCAGCGTCTCAGAGTCTCAGTGTCTCAGTGTATCTGTGTCTCAGTGTCTCAATGTCTTTGTGTCTCAGTGTCTCAGAGTCTCGATGTCTCAGTGTCTCTGTGTCTCAGTGTCTCAGACTCTCAGTGACTCAGTGTCTCAGTGTCTCTGTGTCTCAGTGTATCATTATCTCAGAGACTGAGCGTCTCCGTGTCTCTTTGTCTTAGTGACTCTGTGTCTCTGTGTCTCTGTGCCTCAGTGTCTCATTGCCTCAGTGTCTCAGAGTCTCAGTGTCCCTGTGTCTCTGTGTCTCTGTCTCTCAGTGTCTCTGTGCCTCTGTGTCTCAGAGTCTCAGTGTCTCTGTGTCTCAGGGTCTCTGTGTCTCAGTGTCTCTGTGTCTCTGTGTCTCAGACTCTCAGTGTCCCAGTGTCTCTGTGTCTCAGAGGCTCAGTGTCTCTGTGCCTCAGTGTCTCAGTGTATCTGTGCATCAGTGTCTCAGTTTATCTGTGTCTCAGAGTCTCAATGTCTCTGTGTCTCAGTTTCTCTGAACCTTAGTGACTCAGTTTCTCAGGGTGTCTGTGTCTCAGAGTATCTTTGTCTCTGGTCTCAGTGTCTCTGCATTTCGGTTTCTCTGTGCCTCAGTGTCTCAGTGTCTCTGTGTCTCAGAGTCACAGTGTCTCTGTGTCTCAGTGTATTGGTGTCGCAGAGATTCAGTGTCTCTGTGTTTCTCTGTCTCAATGTCTCTGTGTCCGAGTGTCTCAGTGTCACAGAGTTTCAGTGAGTCTGTGTCTCTGTGTCTCAGAGATTCTGTGTCACAGTGTCTCAGAGTTTCAGTGGCTCTATGACTCTGTGTCTCAGTGTCTCTGTGCCTCAGTGTCTCAGAGTCTCAGAGTCTCAGTGTATCTGTGTATCTGTGTCTCAGTGCCTCAGTGTCTCAGTGTTTCAGTGTCCCTGTGCCTCAGTCTCTCAGTGTCTTACTGTCTCTGTGTCAAAGTGACTCTGTATCTCAGTGTCTCAGAGTCTCAGTGTCTCTGTGTCTCAGTGTATCAGTGTCTCTGTATCTCTGTGCCTCATTGTCTGTGTGTCTCTGTTACTGTGTCTCAGTGTCTCAGAGTCTCAGAGTCTCAATCTCTCAGAATCTCTGAGACTTGGTGCCTCAGTGTCTCAGTTTCTCTGTATTTGAGTGTCTCTGTGCCTCAATGTCACAGTGTCTCAGAGACTCAGTGTCTCTGTGTCTCAGTATCTCTGTGACTCAGTGTCTCTGTGCCTCAGTGTCTCAGAATCTCAGTGTCTCTGTGTCTGAGTTTCTCTGTGCCTCAGTGTCTCTGTGTCTCAGTGCCTCAGTGTCTCTGTGTCTCAGTGTCCCAGAGTCTCAGTGTCACCGTGTCTCTGTGTCTCAGTGTCTAAGTGTCCCTCTACTTCTGCGCCTCAGTGTCTCAGCGTCTCTATGTCTCAGTGTCTCTGTGCCTCATTGTCACAGTGTCTCAGTGTCTCAGATTATCAGTGTCTCTGTGTCTCAGTGTCTCAGTGATTTTCTATCTCTGTGTCTCAGTGTCTCAGAAAATCAGTGTCTCTTTGTCTCTGTGTCTGAGTTTCTCTGTGCCTCAGTGTCATAGTGTCTCTGTGTCTCACTGTCTCAGTGTCTCAGAGTCTCAGTGTCTCTGTGTCTCAGTGTCTCAAAGTCTTTGTGTACAGTGTCTCAGAGTCTCAGTGTGTCTGTGTCTCAGTGTCTCTGTGTCCCAGTGCCTCAGTGTCTCTGTGTCTCAGTGTCTCAGAGTCTCAGTGTCTCTGTGTCTCTGTGCCTCAGTGTCTCAGTGTCTCTATGTCTCAGTTTCTCCGTGCCTCATTGTCATAGTGTCTGTGTCTCAGATTATCAGTGTCTCTGTGTCTCAGTGTTTATCTATCTCTGTGTCTCAGTGTCTCAGAAAATCAGTGTCTCTTTGTCTCTGTGTCTGAGTTTCTCTGTGCCTCAGTGTCATAGTGTCTCTGTGTCTCACTGTCTCAGTGTCTCAGAGTCTCAGTGTCTCTGTGTCTCAGTGTCTCAAATTCTATATGTACAGTGTCTCAGAGTCTCAGTGTGTCTGTGTCTCAGTGCCTCTGAGTCTCAGTGTCTCAGTGTCTCTGTGTCTCAGTGTATCAGCATCTCACAGAATCAGTGTCTCTGTGTCTGAGTGTCTCTGTGCCTCAATGGCATAGTGTCTCAGTGTTTCTCTATCTCTGTGCTTCAGTGTCTCAGTGTCTAGAGTCTCAGTGTCTCTGTGTCTCAGTGTATCAGTGTCTCAGAGACTCAGTGTCTCTGTGTCTCTGTGCCTCAGTGTCTCAGTGTCTCTGTGTCTCAGTTTCTCCGTGCCTCATTGTCATAGAGTCTGTGTCTCAGATTATCAGTGTCTCTGTGTCTCAGTGTTTATCTATCTCTGTGTCTCAGAAAATCAGTGTCTCTTTGTCTCTGTGTCTGAGTTTCTCTGTGCCTCAGTGTCATAGTGTCTCTGTGTCTCACTGTCTCAGTGTCTCAGAGTCTCAGTGTCTCTGTGTCTCAGTGTCTCAAATTCTATATGTACAGTGTCTCAGAGTCTCAGTGTGTCTGTGTCTCAGTGCCTCTGAGTCTCAGTGTCTCAGTGTCTCTGTGTCTCAGTGTATCAGCATCTCACAGAATCAGTGTCTCTGTGTCTGAGTGTCTCTGTGCCTCAATGGCACAGTGTCTCAGTGTTTCTCTATCTCTGTGCCTCAGTGTCTCAGTGTCTAGAGTCTCAGTGTCTCTGTGTCTCAGTGTATCAGTGTCTCAGAGACTCAGTGTCTCTGTGTCTCTGTGCCTCAGTGTCTCAGTGTCTCTGTGTCTCAGTTTCTCCGTGCCTCATTGTCATAGAGTCTGTGTCTCAGATTATCAGTGTCTCTGTGTCTCAGTGTTTATCTATCTCTGTGTCTCAGAAAATCAGTGTCTCTTTGTCTCTGTGTCTGAGTTTCTCTGTGCCTCAGTGTCATAGTGTCTCTGTGTCTCACTGTCTCAGTGTCTCAGAGTCTCAGTGTCTCTGTGTCTCAGTGTCTCAAATTCTATATGTACAGTGTCTCAGAGTCTCAGTGTGTCTGTGTCTCAGTGCCTCTGAGTCTCAGTGTCTCAGTGTCTCTGTGTCTGAGTGTCTCTGTGCCTCAATGGCACAGTGTCTCAGTGTTTCTCTATCTCTGTGCCTCAGTGTCTCAGTGTCTAGAGTCTCAGTGTCTCTGTGTCTCAGTGTATCAGTGTCTCAGAGACTCAGTGTCTCTGTTTCTCTGTGTCTCAGTGTCTCTGTGCCTAAGTGTCACAGTGTCTCAGATTATCAGTGTGTCAGTATATTGGTGTCTCAAGAGTCTCTGTGTCTCTGTGTCTCTGTGTCTCAGTGACTCAGTGTCTCAGTGCCTTAGTGTCTCAGTGTCCCTGTGTTTCTGTGTCTCAATGTCTCTGTGTCTCAGTGTCTCTGTGCCTCCGTGTCTCAGAGTCTAAGCGTCTCAGTGTCTCTGTGTCTCAGTGTCTCAGAGTCACAGTGTCTCTGTGTCTGTGTCTCTGTGCCTCAGTGTCTCATTGCCTTAGTTTCTCAGAGTCTCAGTATCCCTGTATCTCAGTGTCTCAGAGTCTCAGCGTCTCAGTGTCTCTGTGTCTCAGGATCTCAGTGTCCCAGTGTCCCTGTGTCGCAGTGTATCAGCATCTCAGAGAATCAGTGTCTCAGTGTCTGTCTGTCTCTATGCCTCAATGGCACAGTGTCTCAGTGTCTCTGTGTCTCTGTGCCTCAGTGTCTCAGTGTCTAGAGTCTCAGTGTCTCATTGTATCAGAGTCTCAGTGTCTCAGAGTCTCAGTGTCTCTGTGTCTCAGTGCCTCAGTGTCTCTGTGTCTCAGTGTCTCAGAGTTTCAGGGTCTCTATGTCTCGGTGCATCAGTGTCTCAGTGTCTCAGAGTCAAAGTGTCTCAGTGTCTCAGTGTCTCAGAGTCTCAGTGTTTCTCTATTTCTGTGTCTCAGTGTCTCAGAGTCTCAGTTTCTCTGTGTCTCAGTGACTCTGTGTCTCAGTGTCTCTGCGCCTCAGTGCCTCTGTGTCTCTGTGTCTCAGTGTCTCAGAGTCTCAGTGTCTCTGTGTCTCAGTTTCTCAGTGTCTCAGTGTCTCTGTGTCTCAGTGTCTCTGTGCCTTAGTGTCTCTGTGTCTCAGTGTCTCTGTGTCTCAGTGTGTCAAAGTCTTTGTGTCTCAGTGTCTCAGACTCTCAGTGTCTCAGTGCCTCAGTGTCTCTGTGTCTCAGTGTCTCAGACTTTCAGGGTCTCTATGTCTCTGTGCATCAGTGTCACAGTGTCTCAGTGTCTCAGAGTCTCAGTGTCTCAGTGTCTCTGTTTCTCTTGTTTCAGTGTCTCAGTGTCTCTGTGCCTCAGTCTATCAGACTCTCAGTGACTCTGTGTCTCAGTGTCTCTGTGTCTCAGTGTATCATTATCTCAGAGACTCAGCGTCTCCGTGTCTCTGTGTCTGAGTGACTCTGTGTCTCTGTGTCTCTGTGCCTCAGTGTCTCATTGCCTCAGTGTCTCAGAGTCTCAGTGATCCTGTGTCTCTGTGTCTCAGTGTCTCTGTGTCTCAGTGTCTCTGTGCCTCTGTGTCTCAGAGTCTCAGTGTCTGTGTCTCAGGGTCTCAGGGTCTCTGTGTCTCTGTGTCTCAGAGTCTCTCTGTGTCTCAGACTCTCAGTGTCCCAGTATCTCTGTGTCTCTGTGTCTCAGAGGCTCAGTCTCTCTGTGCCTCAGTGTCTCAGTTTATCTGTGCATCAGTGTCTCAGTTTATCTGTGTCTCAGAGTCTCAATGTCTCTGTGTCTCAGTTTCTCTGTACCTTAGTGACTCAGTTTCTCAGGGTATCTGCGTCTCAGAGTATCTTTGTCTCTGGTCTCAGTGTCTCTGCATTTCGGTTTCTCTGTGCCTCAGTGTCTCAGTGTCTCTGTGTCTCAGAGTCACAGTGTCTCTGTGTCTCAGTGTATCAGTGTCGCAGAGATTCAGTGTCTCTGTGTTTCTCTGTCTCAGTGTCTCTGTGTCCGAGTGTCTCAGTGTCTCAGAGTTTCAGTGAGTCTGTGTCTCTGAGTCTCTGTGTCTCAGAGATTCTGTGTCACAGTGTCTCAGAGTTTCAGTGTCTCTATGTCTCTGTGTCTCAGTGTCTCTGTGCCTCAGTGTCTCAGAGTCTCAGTGTATCTGTGTATCTGTGTCACAGTTACTCAGTGTCTCAGTGTTTCAGTGTCCCTGTGCCTCAGTGTCTCAGTGTCTTACTGTCTCTGTGTCACAGTGTCTGTCAGCGTCTCAGAGTCTCAGTGTCTCTGTGTCTCAGTGTATCAGTGTCTCTGTGCCTCTGTGCCTCAGTGTCTCTGTATCTCTGTGCCTCATTGTCTCTGTGTCTCTGTGTTACTCTGTCTCAGTGTCTCAGAGTCTCAGAGTCTCAATCTCTCAGAATCTCTGAGTCTTGGTGCCTCAGTGTCTCAGTTTCTCTGTATCTGAGTGTCTCTGTGCCTCAATGTCACAGTGTCTCAGAGTCTCAGATTATCAGTGTCTCTCTGTCTCATAGATTCTCTGTCTCTGCGCCTCAGTGTCTCAATGTCTCAGTGTCTCTGTGTCTCATTGTCACAGTGTCTCAGTGTCTCAGATTATCAGGGTCTCTGTGTCTCTGTGTCTCAGTGTCTCAGTGTTTCTCTGTCTCTGTGTCTCACTGTCTCAGCGTCTCAGTGTCTCAGGGTCTCAGTGTCTCAGTGTCTCTGTGTCTCAGCGTCTCAAAGTCTTTGTGTGCAGTGTCTCAGAGTCTCAGTGTGTCTGTGTCTCAGTGTATCAGCATCTCAGAGAATCAGTGTCTCTGTGTCTGAGTGTCTCTGTGCCTCAATGGCATAGTGTCTCAGTGACTCAGTGTCTCAGTGTCTCAGTGTTTCTCTATCTCTGTGCCTCAGTGTCTCAGTGTCTAGAGTCTCAGTGTCTCTGTGTCTCAGTGTATCAGTGTCTCAGAGACTCAGTGTCTCTGTTTCTCTGTGTCTCAGTGCCTAAGTGTCACAGTGTCTCACATTATCAGTGTGTCAGTGTATCAGTATCTCAGAGACTCAGCGTTTCCGTGTCTCTGTGTCTGAGTGACTCTGTGTCTCTGTGTCTCAGTGTCTCTGTGCCTCAGTGTCTCAGTGCCTTAGTGTCTCAGTGTCCCTGTGTCTCTGTGTCTCTGTGTCTCAGTGTCTCTGTGTCTCAGTGTCTCTGTGCCTCCGTGTCTCAGAGTCTCAGCGTCTCAGTGTCTCTGTGTCTCAGTGTCTCAGAGTCTCAGTGTCTCAGTGTCTCTGTGCCTAAGTGTCACAGTGTGTCAGATTATCAGGGTCTCTGTGTCTCAGTGTCTCAGTGTTTCTCTGTCTCTGTGTCTCACTGTCTCAGCGTCTCAGTGTCTCAGAGTCTCAGTGTCTCAGTGTCTCTGTGTCTCAGTGTCTCAAAGTCTTTGTGTACAGTGTCTCAGAGTCTCAGTGTGTCTGTGTCTCAGTGCCTCTTTGTCTCAGTGTCTCTGTGTCTCAGTGTATCAGCATCTCAGAGAATCAGTGTCTCTGTGTCTGAGTGTCTCTGTGCCTCAATGGCATAGTGTCTCAGTGACTCAGTGTCTTAGTCTCTCAGTGTTTCTCTATCTCTGTGCCTCAGTGTCTAGAGTCTCAGTGTCTCTGTGTCACAGTGTATCAGTGTCCCAGAGACTCAGCGTCTCCGTGTCTCTGTGTCTGAGTGACTCTGTGTCTCTGTGTCTCAGTGTCTCTGTGCCTCAGTGTCTCAGTGCCTTAGTGTGTCAGTATCCCTGTGTCTCTGTGTCTCAGTGTCTCTGTGTCTCAGTGTCTCTGTGCCTCCGTGTCTCAGAGTCTCAGCGTCTCAGTGTCTCTGTGTCTCAGTGCATCAGTGTCTCAGAGTCTGTGTCTCAGTATCTCTGTACCTCAGTGTCTCATTGCCTTAGTTTCTCAGAGTCTCAGTATCCCTGTATCTCAGTATCTCAGAGTCTCAGCAACTCAGTGTCTCTGTGTCTCAGAGTCTCAGTGTCCCAGTGTCCCTGTGTCGCAGTGCATCAGCATCTCAGAGAATCAGTGTCTCAGTGTCTGTGTGTCTCTATGCCTCAATGGCATAGTGTCTCAGTGTCTCTGTGTCTCAGTGTTTCTCTATCTCTGTGTCTCAGTGTCTCAGTGTCTCTATGTCTCAGTGTCTCTGTGCCTCATTGTCACAGTGTCTCAGTGTCTCAGATTATCAGTGTCTCTCTGTCTCAGTGTCTCAGTGTTTTTCTATCTCTGTGTCTCAGTGTCTCAGAAAATCAGTGTCTCTTTGTCTCTGTGTCTGAGTTTCTCTGTGCCTCAGTGTCACAGTGTAACAGTGTCTCTGTGTCTCACTGTCTCAGTGTCTCTGTGTCTCAAAGTCTCAGTGTCTCAGTGTCTCAGAGTCTCAGAGTCTCAGTGTCTCTGTGTCCCAGTGCCTCAGTGTCTCTGTGTCTCAGTGTCTCAGAGTCTCAGTGTCTCAGTGTTTTTCTATCTCTGCGCCTCAGTGTCTCATTGTCTCTATGTCTCAGTGTCTCTGTGCCTCATTGTCATAGTGTCTCAGTGTCTCAGAAAATCAGTGTCTCTTTGTTTCTGTGTCTGAGTTTCTCTGTGTCTCACTGTCTCAGTGTCTCAGTGTCTCAGAGTCTCAGTGACTCTGTGTCTCAGTGTCTCAAAGTCTTTGTGTACAGTGTCTCAGAGTCTCAGTGTGTCCGTGTCTCAGTGCCTCTGAGTCTCAGTGTCTCAGTGTCTCAGTGTATCAGCATCTCACAGAATCAGTGTCTCTGTGTCTGAGTGTCTCTGTGCCTCAATGGCATAGTGTCTCAGTGTCTCAGTGTTTCTCTATCTCTGTGCCTCAGTGTCTCAGTGTCTAGAGTCTCAGTGTCTCAGTGTATCAGTGTCTCAGAGTCTCAGTGTCTCTGTTTCTCTGTGTCTCAGTGATTATGTGCCTAAGTGTCACAGTGTCCCAGTGTCTCAGATTATCAGTGTGTCAGTGTATCAGTGTCTCTGTGTCTCAGTGTCTCAGTGCCTCGGTGTCTCAGTGCCTTAGTGTCTCAGTGTCTCCGTGCCTCCGTGTCTCAGAGTCTCAGCGTCTCAGTGTCTCTGTGTCTCAGTGTCTCAGAGTCTCAGTGTCTCCGTGTCTCTGTGTCTCAGTGCATCAGTGTCTCAGAGTCTCTGTGTCTCTGTGCCTGTGTCTCTGTGCCTCAGTGTCTCATTGCCTCAGTCTCAGTATCCCTGTATCTCAGTGTCTCAGAGTCTCAGCATCTCAGTATCTCAGTGTCTCAGCGTCTCAGTGTCTCCGTGTCTCAGTGTCTCAGAGTCTCAGTGTCTCTGTGTCTCAGTGTATCAGCATCTCAGAGAATCAGTGTCTCAGTGTCTGTGTGTCTCTATGCCTCAATGGCACAGTGTCTCAGTGTCTCTGTGTCTCAATGTCTCAGTGTTTGTCTATCTCTGTGTCTCAATGTCTGTGTGTCTGTGTGTCTCTGTGCCTCAGTGCCTCAGTGTCTAGAGTCTCAGTGTCTCTGTGTCTCAGTGTATCAGAGTCTCAGCGGCTCAGTGTCTCTGTTTCTCTGTGTCTCAGTGTCTCTGTGTCTCAGTGCATCAGTGTCTCAGAGTCTCTGTGTCTCTGTGTCTGTGTCTCTGTGCCTCAGTGTCTCATTGCCTTAGTTTCTCAGAGTCTCAGTATCCCTGTGTCTCAGTGTATCAGAGTCTCAGCGGCTCAGTGTCTCTGTTTCTCTGTGTCTCAGTGTCTCTGTGCCTCAGTGTCTCAGTGCCTTCGTGTCTCAGTGTCCCGGTGTCTCTGCGTCTCAGTGTCTCTGTGTCTCATTGTCTCTGTGCCTCCGTGTCTCAGAGTCTCAGCGTCTCAGTGTCTCAGTGTCTCTGTGTCTCAGTGTATCATTATCTCAGAGACTGAGCGTCTCCGTGTCTCTGTGTCTTAGTGACTCTGTGTCTCTGTGTCTCTGTGCCTCAGTGTCTCATTGCCTCAGTGTCTCAGAGTCTCAGTGTCCCTGTGTCTCTGTGTCTCAGTGTCTCTGTCTCTCAGTGTCTCTGTGCCTCTGTGTCTCAGAGTCTCAGTGTCTCTGTGTCTCAGGGTCTCTGTGTCTCTGTGTCTCAGTGTCTCTGTGTCTCAGACTCTCAGTGTCCCAGTGTCTCTGTGTCTCAGAGGCTCAGTGTCTCTGTGCCTCAGTGTCTCAGTGTATCTGTGCATCAGTGTCTCAGTTTATCTGTGTCTCAGAGTCTCAATGTCTCTGTGTCTCAGTTTCTCTGAACCTTAGTGACTCAGTTTCTCAGGGTATCTGCGTCTCAGAGTATCTTTGTCTCTGGTCTCAGTGTCTCTGCATTTCGGTTTCTCTGTGCCTCAGTATCTCAGTGTCTCTGTGTCTCAGAGTTACAGTGTCTCTGTGTCTCAGTGTCTCAGTGTCTCAGAGTTTCAGTGAGTCTGTGTCTCTGAGTCTCTGTGTCTCAGAGATTCTGTGTCACAGTGTCTCAGAGTTTCAGTGTCTCTGTGTCTCAGTGTCTCAGTGTCTCTGTGCCTCAGTGTATCAGCATCTCAGAGAATCAGTGTCTCAGTGTCTGTGTGTCTCTATGCCTCAATGGCACAGTGTCTCAGTGTCTCTGTGTCTCAATGTCTCAGTGTTTGTCTATCTCTGTGTCTCAATGTCTGTGTGTCTGTGTGTCTCTGTGCCTCAGTGCCTCAGTGTCTAGAGTCTCAGTGTCTCTGTGTCTCAGTGTATCAGAGTCTCAGCGGCTCAGTGTCTCTGTTTCTCTGTGTCTCAGTGTCTCTGTGTCTCAGTGCATCAGTGTCTCAGAGTCTCTGTGTCTCTGTGTCTGTGTCTCTGTGCCTCAGTGTCTCATTGCCTTAGTTTCTCAGAGTCTCAGTATCCCTGTGTCTCAGTGTATCAGAGTCTCAGCGGCTCAGTGTCTCTGTTTCTCTGTGTCTCAGTGTCTCTGTGCCTCAGTGTCTCAGTGCCTTCGTGTCTCAGTGTCTCAGTGTCCCGGTGTCTCTGCGTCTCAGTGTCTCTGTGTCTCAGTGTCTCTGTGCCTCCGTGTCTCAGAGTCTCAGCGTCTCAGTGTCTCTGTGTCTCAGTGTCTCAGTGTCTCAGAGGCTCAGTGTCTCTGTTTCTCTGTGTCTCAGTGTCTCAGTGTCTCAGTGTCTCTGTGTCTCAGTCTATCAGACTCTCAGTGACTCTGTGTCTCAGTGTCTCTTTGTCTCAGTGTATCATTATCTCAGAGACTCAGCGTCTCCGTGTCTCTGTGTCTTAGTGACTCTGTGTCTCTGTGTCTCTGTGCCTCAGTGTCTCATTGCCTCAGTGTCTCAGAGTCTCAGTGTCCCTGTGTCTCTGTGTCTCAGTGTCTCTGTCTCTCAGTGTCTCTGTGCCTCTGTGTCTCAGAGTCTCAGTGTCTCTGTGTCTCAGGGTCTCAGTATCTCTGTGTCTCTGTGTCTCTGTGTCTCAGTGTCTCTGTGTCTCTGTGCCTCAGTGTCTCATTGCCTCAGTGTCTCAGAGTCTCAGTGTCCCTGTGTCTCTGTGTCTCAGTGTCTCTGTCTCTCAGTGTCTCTGTGCCTCTGTGTCTCAGAGTCTTAGTGTCTCTGTGTCTCAGGGTCTCAGGGTCTCTGTGTCTCAGTGTCCCAGTGTCTCTGTGTCTCAGAGGCTCAGCGTCTCTGTGCCTCAGTGTCTCAGTGTATCTGTGCATCAGTGTTTCAGTTTATCTGTGTCTCAGAGTCTCAATGTCTCTGTGTCTCAGTTTCTCTGAAACTTAGTGACTCAGTTTCTCAGGGTATCTGCGTCTCAGAGTATCTTTCTCTCTGGTCTCAGTGTCTCTGCATTTCGGTTTCTCTGTGCCTCAGTGTCTCAGTGTCTCTGTGTCTCAGAGTCACAGTGTCTCTGTGTATCAGTGTATCAGTGTCGCAGAGATTCAGTGTCTCTGTGTTTCTCTGTCTCAGTGTCTCTGTGTCCGAGTGTCTCAGTGTCTCAGAGTTTCAGTGAGTCTGTGTCTCTGAGTCTCTGTGTCTCAGAGATTCTGTGTCACAGTGTCTCAGAGTTTCAGTGTCTCTATGTCTCTGTGTCTCAGTGTCTCTGTGCCTCAGTGTCTCAGAGTCTCAGTGTATCTGTGTATCTGTGTCTCAGTTACTCAGTGTCTCAGTGTTTCAGTGTCCCTGTGCCTCAGTGTCTCAGTGTCTTACTGTCTCTGTGTCACAGTGTCTCTGTCTCTCAGCGTCTCAGAGTCTCAGTGTCTCTGTGTCTCAGTGTATCAGTGTCTCTGTGCCTCTGTGCCTCAGTGTCTCTGTTTCTCTGTGCCTCATTGTCTCTGTGTCTCTGTGTTACTGTGTCTCAGTGTCTCAGAGTCTCAGAGTCTCAATCTCTCAGAATCTCTGAGTCTTGGTGCCTCAGTGTCTCAGTTTCTCTGTATCTGAGTGTCTCTGTGCCTCAATGTCACAGTGTCTCAGAGTCTCAGATTATCAGTGTCTCTCTGTCTCATAGATTCTCTATCTCTGCGCCTCAGTGTCTCAATGTCTCAGTGTCTCTGTGTCTCATTGTCACAGTGTCTCAGTGTCTCAGATTATCAGGGTCTCTGTGTCTCAGTGTCTCAGTGTTTCTCTGTCTCTGTGTCTCACTGTCTCAGCGTCTCAGTGTCTCAGGGTCTCAGTGTCTCAGAGTCTCAGTGTCTCCGTGTCTCTGTGTCTCAGTGCATCAGTGTCTCAGAGTCTCTGTGTCTCTGTGCCTGTGTCTCTGTGCCTCAGTGTCTCATTGCCTTAGTTTCTCAGAGTCTCAGTATCCCTGTATCTCAGTGTCTTAGAGTCTCAGCGTCTCAGTATCTCAGTGCCTCAGAGTCTCAGCGTCTCAGTGTCTCCGTGTCTCAGTGTCTCAGAGTCTCAGTGTCTCTGTGTCTCAGTGTCTCAGTGTCCCAGTGTCCCTGTGTCTCAGTGTATCAGCATCTCAGAGAATCAGTGTCTCAGTGTCTGTGTGTCTCTATGCCTCAATGGCACAGTGTCTCAGTGTCTCTGTGTCTCAATGTCTCAGTGTTTGTCTATCTCTGTGTCTCAATGTCTGTGTGTTTGTGTGTCTCTGTGCCTCAGTGCCTCAGTGTCTAGAGACTCAGTGTCTCTGTGTCTCAGTGTATCAGAGTCTCAGCGGCTCAGTGTCTCTGTTTCTCTGTGTCTCAGTGTCTCTGTGTCTCAGTGCATCAGTGTCTCAGAGTCTCTGTGTCTCTGTGTCTGTGTCTCTATGCCTAAGTGTCTCATTGCCTTAGTTTCTCAGAGTCTCAGTATCCGTGTGTCTCAGTGTATCAGAGTCTCAGCGGCTCAGTGTCTCTGTTTCTCTGTGTCTCAGTGTCTCTGTGCCTCAGTGTCTCAGTGCCTTCGTGTCTCAGTGTCCCGGTGTCTCTGCGTCTCAGTGTCTCTGTGTCTCAGTGTCTCTGTGCCTCCGTGTCTCAGAGTCGCAGCGTCTCAGTGTCTCTGTGTCTCAGTGTCTCAGTGTCTCAGACTCTCAGTGACTCAGTGTCTCAGTGTCTCTGTGTCTCAGTGTATCATTATCTCAGAGACTGAGCGTCTCCGTGTCTCTGTGTCTTAGTGACTCTGTGTCTCTGTGTCTCTGTGCCTCAGTGTCTCATTGCCTCAGTGTCTCAGAGTCTCAGTGTCCCTGTGTCTCTGTGTCTCAGTGTCTCTGTCTCTCAGTGTCTCTGTGCCTCTGTGTCTCAGTGTCTCAGTGTCTCAGGGTCTCTGTGTCTCTGTGTCTCAGTGTCTCTGTGTCTCTGTGTCTCAGACTCTCAGTGTCCCAGTGTCTCTGTGTCTCAGAGGCTCAGTGTCTCTGTGCCTCAGTATCTCAGTGTATCTGTGCATCAGTGTCTCAGTTTATCTGTGTCTCAGAGTCTCAATGTCTCTGTGTCTCAGTTTCTCTGAACCTTAGTGACTCAGTTTCTCAGGGTATCTGCGTCTCAGAGTATCTTTGTCTCTGGTCTCAGTGTCTCTGCATTTCGGTTTCTCTGTGCCTCAGTGTCTCAGTGTCTCTGTGTCTCAGAGTCACAGTGTCTCTGTGTCTCAGTGTATCAGTGTCGCAGAGAATCAGTGTCTCTGTGTTTCTCTGTCTCAATGTCTCTGTGTCCGAGTGTCTCAGTGTCTCAGAGTTTCAGTGAGTCTGTGTCTCTGTGTCTCAGAGATTCTGTGTCACAGTGTCTCAGAGTTTCAGTGGCTCTATGACTCTGTGTCTCAGTGTCTCTGTGCCTCAGTGTCTCAGAGTCTCAGAGTTTCAGAGTCTCAGTGTATCTGTGTATCTGTGTCTCAGTGCCTCAGTGTCTCAGTGTTTCAGTGTCCCTGTGCCTCAGTCTCTCAGTGTCTTACTGTCTCTGTGTCAAAGTGACTCTGTATCTCAGCGTCTCAGAGTCTCAGAGTCTCAGTGTATCTGTGTATCTGTGTCTCAGTGCCTCAGTGTCTCAGTGTTTCAGTGTCCCTGTGCCTCAGTCTCTCAGTGTCTTACTGTCTCTGTGTCAAAGTGACTCTGTATTTCAGCGTCTCAGAGTCTCAGTGTCTCTGTGTCTCAGTATATCAGTGTCTCTGTATCTCTGTGCCTCATTGTCTGTGTGTCTCTGTTACTGTGTCTCAGTGTCTCAGAGTCTCAGAGTCTCAATCTCTCAGAATCTCTGAGTCTTGGAGCCTCAGTGTCTCAGTTTCTCTGTATTTGAGTGTCTCTGTTCCTGAATGTCACAGTGTCTCAGAATCTCAGTGTCTCTGTGTCTGAGTTTCTCTGTGCCTAAGTGTCTCTGTGTCTCAGTGCCTCAGTGTCTCTGTGTCTCAGTGTCCCAGAGTCTCAGTGTCACCGTGTCTCTGTGTCTCAGTGTCTCAGTGTCTCAGTGTCCCTCTACTTCTGCGCCTCAGTGTCTCAGCGTCTCTATGTCTCAGTGTCTCTGTGGCTCATTGTCATAGTGTCTCAGTGTCTCAGATTATCAGTGTCTCTGTGTCTCAGTGTCTCAGTGATTTTCTATCTCTGTGTCTCAGTGTCTCAGAAAATCAGTGTCTCTTTGACTCTGTGTCTGAGTTTCTCTGTGCCTCAGTGTCATAGTGTCTCTGTGTCTCACTGTCTCAGTGTCTCAGGGTCTCAGTGTCTCTGTGTCTCAGTGTCTCAAAGTCTTTGTGTACAGTGTCTCAGAGTCTCAGTGTGTCTGTGTCTCAGTGTCTCTGTGTCCCAGTGCCTCAGTGTCTCTGTGTCTCAGTGTCTCAGAGTCTCAGTGTCTCTGTGTCTCTGTGCCTCAGTGTCTCAGTGTCTCTATGTCTCAGTTTCTCCGTGCCTCATTGTCATAGTGTCTGTGTCTCAGATTATCAGTGTCTCTGTGTCTCAGTGTTTATCTATCTCTGTGTCTCAGTGTCTCAGAAAATCAGTGTCTCTTTGTCTCTGTGTCTGAGTTTCTCTGTGCCTCAGTGTCATAGTGTCTCTGTGTCTCACTGTCTCAGTGTCTCAGAGTCTCAGTGTCTCTGTGTCTCAGTGTCTCAAATTCTATATGTACAGTGTCTCAGAGTCTCAGTGTGTCTGTTTCTCAGTGCCTCTGAGTCTCAGTGTCTCAGTGTCTCATTGTATCAGCATCTCACAGAATCAGTGTCTCTGTGTCTGAGTGTCTCTGTGCCTCAATGGCATAGTGTCTCAGTGTTTCTCTATCTCTGTGCCTCAGTGTCTCAGTGTCTAGAGTCTCAGTGTCTCTGTGTCTCAGTGTATCAGTGTCTCAGAGACTCAGTGTCTCTGTTTCTCTGTGTCTCAGTGTCTCTGTGCCTAAGTGTCACAGTGTCTCAGATTATCAGTGTGTCAGTGTATTGGTGTCTCAGAGTCTCTGTGTCTCTGTGTCTCAGTGTCTCAGTGACTCAGTGTCTCAGTGCCTTAGTGTCTCAGTGTCCCTGTGTTTCTGTGTCTCAATGTCTCTGTGTCTCAGTGTCTCTCTGCCTCCGTGTCTCAGAGTCTAAGCGTCTCAGTGTCTCTTTGTCTCAGTGTCTCAGAGTCTCTGTGTCTCTGTGTCTCTGTGGCTCAGGGCATCAGTGTCTCAGAGTCTCAGTGTCTCTGTGTCTGTGTCTCTGTGCCTCAGTGTTTCATTGCCTTAGTTTCTCAGAGTCTCAGTATCCCTGTATCTCAGTGTCTCAGAGTCTCAGCGTCTCAGTGTCTCCGTGTCTCAGTGTCTCAGAGTCTCAGTGTCTCTGTGTCTCAGTGTCTCAGTGTCCCAGTGTCCCTGTGTCGCAGTGCATCAGCATCTCAGAGAATCAGTGTCTCAGTGTCTGTGTGTCTCTATGCCTCAATGGCACAGTGTCTCAGTGTCTCTGTGTCTCAATGTCTCAGTGTCTCAGTGTTTCTCTATCTCTGTGTCTCAATGTCTGTGTGTGTCTGTGTCTCTGTGCCTCAGTGTCTCAGTGTCTAGAGTCTCAGTGTCTCATTGTATCAGAGTCTCAGAGGCTCAGTGTCTCTGTTTCTCTGTGTTTCAGTGTCTCAGTGTCTCTGTGCCTCAGTCTATCAGACTCTCAGTGACTCTGTGTCTCAGTGTCTCTGTGTCTCAGTGTATCATTATCTCAGAGACTCAGCGTCTCCGTGTCTCTGTGTCTGAGTGACTCTGTGTCTCTGTGTCTCTGTGCCTCAGTGTCTCATTGCCTCAGTGTCTCAGAGTCTCAGTGATCCTGTGTCTCTGTGTCTCAGTGTCTCTGTGTCTCAGTGTGTCTGTGCCTCTGTGTCTCAGAGTCTCAGTGTCTGTGTCTCAGGGTCTCAGGGTCTCTGTGTCTCTGTGTCTCTGTCTCTCTGTGTCTCAGACTCTCAGTGTCCCAGTATCTCTGTGTCTCTGTGTCTCAGAGGCTCAGTGTCTCTGTGCCTCAGTGTCTCAGTTTATCTGTGCATCAGTGTCTCAGTTTATCTGTGTCTCAGAGTCTCAATGTCTCTGTGTCTCAGTTTCTCTGTACCTTAGTGACTCAGTTTCTCAGGGTATCTGCGTCTCAGAGTATCTTTGTCTCTGGTCTCAGTGTCTTTGCATTTCGGTTTCTCTGTGCCTCAGTGTCTCAGTGTCTCTGTGTCTCAGTGTATCAGTGTCTCTGTGCCTCTGTGCCTCAGTGTCTCTGTATCTCTGTGCCTCATTGTCTCTGTGTCTCTGTGTTACTGTGTCTCAGTGTCTCAGAGTCTCAGAGTCTCAATCTCTCAGAATCTCTGAGTCTTGGTGCCTCAGTGTCTCAGTTTCACTGTATCTGAGTGTCTCTGTGCCTCAATGTCACAGTTTCTCAGAGTCTCAGATTATCAGTGTCTCTCTGTCTCATAGATTCTCTATCTCTGTGCCTCAGTGTCTCAGAGTCTCAATGTATCAGTGTCTCAGAGACTCAGTGTCTCTTTGTCTCAGAGTCACAGTGTCTCTGTGTCTCAGTGTATCAGTGTCGCAGAGATTCAGTGTCTCGGTGTTTCTCTATCTCAGTGTCTCTGTGTCCGAGTGTCTCAGTGTCTCAGAGTTTCAGTGAGTCTGTGTCTCTGAGTCTCTGTGTCTCAGAGATTCTGTGTCACAGTGTCTCAGAGTTTCAGTGTCTCTATGTTTCTGTGTCTCAGTGTCTCAGAGTCTCAGTGTATCTGTGTATCTGTGTCTCAGTTACTCAGTGTCTCAGTGTTTCAGTGTCCCTGTGCCGCAGTGTCTCAGTGTCTTATTGTCTCTGTGTCACAGTGTCTCTGTCTCTCAGCGTCTCAGAGTCTCAGTGTCTCTGTGTCTCAGTGTATCAGTGTCTCTGTGCCTCTGTGCCTCAGTGTCTCTGTATCTCTGTGCCTCATTGTCTCTGTGCCTCTGTGTTACTGTGTCTCAGTGTCTCAGAGTCTCAGAGTCTCAATCTCTCAGAATCTCTGAGTCTTGGTGCCTCAGTGTCTCAGTTTCTCTGTATCTGAGTGTTTCTGTGCCTCAATGTCACAGAGTCTCAGAGTCTCAATGTATCAGTGTCTCAGAGACTCAGTGTCTCTTTGTCTCAGTGTCTCTGTGCCTCATTGTCACAGTGTCTCAGTGTCTCTGATTATCAGGGTCTCTGTGTCTCAGTGTCTCAGTGTTTCTCTGTCTCTGTGTCTCACTGTCTCAGCGTCTCAGTGTCTCAGAGTCTCAGTGTCACAGTGTCTCTGTGTCTCAGTGTCTCAAAGTCTTTGTGTACAGTGTCTCAGAGTCTCAGTGTGTCTGTGTCTCAGTGCCTCTGTGTCTCAGTGTCTCAGTGTCTCTGTGTCTCAGTGTATCAGCATCTCAGAGAATCAGTGTCTCTGTGTCTGAGTGTCTCTGTGCCTCAATGGCATAGTGTCTCAGTGACTCAGTGTCTCAGTGTCTCAGTGTTTCTCTATCTCTGTGCCTCAGTGTCTCAGTGTCTAGAGTCTCAGTGTCTCTGTGTCTCAGTGTATCAGTGTCTCAGATATTCAGTGTCTCTGTTTCTCTGTGTCTCAGTGTCACTGTGCCTAAGTGTCACAGTGTCTCAGATTATCAGTGTGTCAGTGTATCAGTATCTCAGAGACTCAGCGTCTCCGTGTCTCTGTATCTGAGTGACTCTGTGTCTCTGTGTCTCTGTGTCTCAGTGTCTCTGTGCCTCAGTGTCTCAGTGCCTTAGTGTCTCAGTGTCCCTGTGTCTCTGTGTCTCTGTGTCTCAGTGTCTCTGTGTCTCCGTGTCTCAGAGTCTCAGCGTCTCAGTGTTTCTGTGTCTCAGTGTCTCAGAGTCTCAGTGTCTCAGTGTCTCAGTGTCTCTGTGTCTCAGTGCATCAGTGTCTCAGAGTCTCTGTGTCTCTGTGTCTCAGTATCTCTGTGCCTCAGTGTCTCATTGCCTTCGTTTCTCAGAGTCTCAGTATCCCTGTATCTCAGTATCTCAGAGTCTCAGCGTCTCAGTGTCTCTGTGTCTCAGTGTCTCAGAGTTTCAGTGCCTCTGTGTCTCAGTGTCTCAGTGTCTCTGTGTCTCAGTGTATCAGCATCTCAGAGAATCAGTGTCTCAGTGACTGAGTGTCTCTGTGCCTCAATGTCTCAGAGTTTCAGTGCCTCTGTGTCTCAGTGTCTCAGTGTCTCTGTGTCTCTGTGCCTCAGTGTCTCAGTGTCTAGAGTCTCAGTGTCTCAGTGTATCAGAGTCTCAGTGTCTCAGTGTCTCAGTGTCTCTGTGCCTCATTGTCATAGTGTCTCAGTGTCTCAGATTGTCAGTGTCTCTGTGTCTCAGTGTTTATCTATCTCTGTGTCTCAGTGTCTCAGAAAATCAGTGTCTCTTTGTCTCGGTGTCTGACTTTCTCTGTGCCTCAGTGTCATAGTGTCACAGTATCTCTGTGTCTCACTGTCTCAGAGACTCAGTGTCTCTGTGTCTCAGTGTTTAAAAGTCTTTGTGTACAGTGTCTCAGAGTCTCAGTGCCTCAGTGTCTCTGTATCTCAGTGTCTCTGTGTCTCAGTGTCTCTGTGCCTCATTGTCACAGTGTCTCAGTGTCTCCGTGTATTTCTATCTCTGTGTCTCAGTGTCTCAGAAAATCAGTGTCTCTTTGTCTCTGTGTCTGAGTTTCACTGTGCCTCAGTGTCATAGTGTCTCTGTGTCTCACTGTCTCAGTGTCTCAGTGTCTCAGAGTCTCAGTGATTCTGTGTCTCACTGTCTCAGTGTCTCAGTGTCTCAGAGTCTCACTGTCTCTGTGTCTCAGTGATTCAAAGTCTTTGTGTACACGGTCTCAGAGTCTCAGTGTCTCTGTGTCTCTCAGTGTCTCAGTGTCTTGTGTCCCAGTGCCTCAGTGTCTCTGTGTCTCAGTGTCTCAGTGTCTCTGTGTCTCTGTGTCTCAGTGTCTCAGTGCCTCAGTGTCTCAGTGCCTTAGTGTCTCAGTGTCCCTATGTCTCTGTGTCTCAGAGTCTCAGTGTCTCTGTGTCCCTATGTCTCTGTGTCTCAGAGTCTCAGTGTCTCTGTGTCTAAGTGTCTCAGAGTCTCAGTGTCTCTGTGTCTCTGTGTCTCAGTGCATCAGTGTCTCAGAGTCTCTGTGTCTCTGTGTCTGTGTCTCTGTGCCTCAGTGTCTCATTGCCTTAGTTTCTCAGAGTCTCAGTATCCCTGTATCTCAGTGACTCAGAGTCTCAGCGTCTCAGTGTCTCTGTGTCTCAGTGTCTCAGTGTTCCAGTGTCCCTGTGTCTCAGTGTATCAGCATCTCAGAGAATCAGTGTCTCAGTGTCTGTCTGTCTCTATGGCTCAATGGCACAGTGTCTCAGTATCTCTGTGTCTCAATGTCTCAGTGTCTCAGTGTTTCTCTATCTCTGTGTCTCAATGTCTGTGTGTCTCTGTGTCTTTGTGCCTCAGTGTCTCAGTGTCTAGAGTCTCAGTGTCTCTGTGTCTCAGTGTATCAGAGTCTCAGAGGCTCAGTGTCTGTGTTTCTCTGTGTCTCAGTGTCTCTGTGCCTCAGTCTATCAGACTCTCAGTGACTCTGTGTCTCAGTGTCTCTGTTTCTCAGTGTATCATTATCTCAGAGACTCAGCGTCTCCGTGTCTCTGTGTCTGAGTGACTCTGTGTCTCTGTGTCTCTGTGCCTCAGTGTCTCATTGCCTCAGTGTCTCAGAGTCTCAGTGTCCCTGTGTCTCTGTGTCTCAGTGTCTCTGTGTCTCAGTGTCTCTGTGCCTCTGTGTCTCAGAGTCTCAGTGTCTCTGTGTCTCTGTGTCTCTGTGTCTCAGGGTCTCAGGGTCTCTATGTCTCAGTGTCTCTGTGTCTCTGTGTCTCAGACTCTCTGTGTCCCAGTGTCTCTGTGTCTCTATGTCTCAGAGGCTCAGTGTCTCTGTTCCTCAGTGTCTCAGTTTATCTGTGCATCAGTGACTCAGTTTCTCAGGGTATCTGCGTCTCAGAGTATCTTTGTCTCTGGTCTCAGTGTCTCTGCATTTCGGTTTCTCTGTGCATCAGTGTCTCAGTGTCTCTGTGTCTCAGAGTCACAGTGTCTATGTGTCTCAGTGTATTGGTGTCGCAGAGATTCAGTGTCTCTGTGTTTCTCTGTCTCAGTGTCTCTGTGTCCGAGTGTCTCAGTGTCTCAGAGTTTCAGTGAGTCTGTGTCTCTGTGTCTCAGAGATTCTGTGTCACAGTGTCTCAGAGTTTCAGTGTCTCTATGTCTCTGTGTCTCAGTGTCTCTGTGCCTCAGTGTCTCAGAGTCTCAGTGTATCTGTGTATCTGTGTCTCAGTGCCTCAGTGTCTCAGTGCTTCAGTGTCCCTGTGCCTCAGTCTCTCAGTGTCTTACTGTCTCTGTGTCTCTGTGTCACAGTGTCTCTGTCTCTCAGCGTCTCAGAGTCTCAGTGTCTCTGTGCCGCAGTGTCTCTGTATCTCTGTGCCTCATTGTCTCTATGTCTCTGTGTCTCTGTGTTACTGTGTCTCAGAATCTCACAGTCTCAATCTCTCGGAATCTCTGAGTCTTGGTGCCTCAGTGTCTCAGTTTCACTGTATCTGAGTGTCTCTGTGCCTCAATGTCACAGTGTCTCAGAGTCTCAGATTATCAGTGTCTCAGAGACTCAGTGTCTCTGTGTCTCAGTATCTCTGTGTCTCAGTGTCTCTGTGCCTCAGTGTCTCAGAATCTCAGTGTCTCTGTGTCTGAGTTTCTCTGTGCCTCAGTGTCTCTGTGTCTCAGTGCCTCAGTGTCTCTGTGTCTCAGTGTCTCAGAGTCTCAGTGTCTCCGTGTCTCTGTGTCTCAGTGTCTCAGAGTTTCAGTGAGTCTGTGTCTCTGTGTCTCAGAGATTCTGTGTCACAGTGTCTCAGAGTTTCAGTGGCTCTATGACTCTGTGTCTCAGTGTCTCTGTGCCTCAGTGTCTCAGAGTCTCAGAGTTTCAGAGTCTCAGTGTATCTGTGTATCTGTGTCTCAGTGCCTCAGTGTCTCAGTGTTTCAGTGTCCCTGTGCCTCAGTCTCTCAGTGTCTTACTGTCTCTGTGTCAAAGTGACTCTGTATCTCAGCGTCTCAGAGTCTCAGAGTCTCAGAGTCTCAGTGTATCTGTGTATCTGTGTCTCAGTGCCTCAGTGTCTCAGTGTTTCAGTGTTTCAGTGTCCCTGTGCCTCAGTCTCTCAGTGTCTTACTGTCTCTGTGTCAAAGTGACTCTGTATTTCAGCGTCTCAGAGTCTCAGTGTCTCTGTGTCTCAGTATATCAGTGTCTCTGTATCTCTGTGCCTCAATGTCTGTGTGTCTCTGTTACTGTGTCTCAGTGTCTCAGAGTCTCAGAGTCTCAATCTCTCAGAATCTCTGAGTCTTGGAGCCTCAGTGTCTCAGTTTCTCTGTATTTGAGTGTCTCTGTTCCTGAATGTCACAGTGTCTCAGAATCTCAGTGTCTCTGTGTCTGAGTTTCTCTGTGCCTAAGTGTCTCTGTGTCTCAGTGCCTCAGTGTCTCTGTGTCTCAGTGTCCCAGAGTCTCAGTGTCACCGTGTCTCTGTGTCTCAGTGTCTCAGTGTCTCAGTGTCCCTCTACTTCTGCGCCTCAGTGTCTCAGCGTCTCTATGTCTCAGTGTCTCTGTGGCTCATTGTCATAGTGTCTCAGTGTCTCAGATTATCAGTGTCTCTGTGTCTCAGTGTCTCAGTGATTTTCTATCTCTGTGTCTCAGTGTCTCAGAAAATCAGTGTCTCTTTGACTCTGTGTCTGAGTTTCTCTGTGCCTCAGTGTCATAGTGTCTCTGTGTCTCACTGTCTCATTGTCTCAGAGTCTCAGTGTCTCTGTGTCTCAGTGTCTCAAAGTCTTTGTGTACAGTGTCTCAGAGTCTCAGTGTGTCTGTGTCTCAGTGTCTCTGTGTCCCAGTGCCTCAGTGTCTCTGTGTCTCAGTGTCTCAGAGTCTCAGTGTCTCTGTGTCTCTGTGCCTCAGTGTCTCAGTGTCTCTATGTCTCAGTTTCTCCGTGCCTCATTGTCATAGTGTCTGTGTCTCAGATTATCAGTGTCTCTGTGTCTCAGTGTTTATCTATCTCTGTGTCTCAGTGTCTCAGAAAATCAGTGTCTCTTTGTCTCGGTGTCTGACTTTCTCTGTGCCTCAGTGTCATAGTGTCACAGTATCTCTGTGTCTCACTGTCTCAGAGACTCAGTGTCTCTGTGTCTCAGTGTTTAAAAGTCTTTGTGTACAGTGTCTCAGAGTCTCAGTGCCTCAGTGTCTCTGTATCTCAGTGTCTCTGTGTCTCAGTGTCTCTGTGCCTCATTGTCACAGTGTCTCAGTGTCTCCGTGTATTTCTATCTCTGTGTCTCAGTGTCTCAGAAAATCAGTGTCTCTTTGTCTCTGTGTCTGAGTTTCACTGTGCCTCAGTGTCATAGTGTCTCTGTGTCTCACTGTCTCAGTGTCTCAGTGTCTCAGAGTCTCAGTGATTCTGTGTCTCACTGTCTCAGTGTCTCAGTGTCTCAGAGTCTCACTGTCTCTGTGTCTCAGTGATTCAAAGTCTTTGTGTACACGGTCTCAGAGTCTCAGTGTCTCTGTGTCTCTCAGTGTCTCAGTGTTTTGTGTCCCAGTGCCTCAGTGTCTCTGTGTCTCAGTGTCTCAGTGTCTCTGTGTCTCTGTGTCTCAGTGTCTCAGTGCCTCAGTGTCTCAGTGCCTTAGTGTCTCAGTGTCCCTATGTCTCTGTGTCTCAGAGTCTCAGTGTCTCTGTGTCCCTATGTCTCTGTGTCTCAGAGTCTCAGTGTCTCTGTGTCTAAGTGTCTCAGAGTCTCAGTGTCTCTGTGTCTCTGTGTCTCAGTGCATCAGTGTCTCAGAGTCTCTGTGTCTCTGTGTCTGTGTCTCTGTGCCTCAGTGTCTCATTGCCTTAGTTTCTCAGAGTCTCAGTATCCCTGTATCTCAGTGACTCAGAGTCTCAGCGTCTCAGTGTCTCTGTGTCTCAGTGTCTCAGTGTTCCAGTGTCCCTGTGTCTCAGTGTATCAGCATCTCAGAGAATCAGTGTCTCAGTGTCTGTCTGTCTCTATGGCTCAATGGCACAGTGTCTCAGTATCTCTGTGTCTCAATGTCTCAGTGTCTCAGTGTTTCTCTATCTCTGTGTCTCAATGTCTGTGTGTCTCTGTGTCTTTGTGCCTCAGTGTCTCAGTGTCTAGAGTCTCAGTGTCTCTGTGTCTCAGTGTATCAGAGTCTCAGAGGCTCAGTGTCTGTGTTTCTCTGTGTCTCAGTGTCTCTGTGCCTCAGTCTATCAGACTCTCAGTGACTCTGTGTCTCAGTGTCTCTGTTTCTCAGTGTATCATTATCTCAGAGACTCAGCGTCTCCGTGTCTCTGTGTCTGAGTGACTCTGTGTCTCTGTGTCTCTGTGCCTCAGTGTCTCATTGCCTCAGTGTCTCAGAGTCTCAGTGTCCCTGTGTCTCTGTGTCTCAGTGTCTCTGTGTCTCAGTGTCTCTGTGCCTCTGTGTCTCAGAGTCTCAGTGTCTCTGTGTCTCTGTGTCTCTGTGTCTCAGGGTCTCAGGGTCTCTATGTCTCAGTGTCTCTGTGTCTCTGTGTCTCAGACTCTCTGTGTCCCAGTGTCTCTGTGTCTCTATGTCTCAGAGGCTCAGTGTCTCTGTTCCTCAGTGTCTCAGTTTATCTGTGCATCAGTGACTCAGTTTCTCAGGGTATCTGCGTCTCAGAGTATCTTTGTCTCTGGTCTCAGTGTCTCTGCATTTCGGTTTCTCTGTGCATCAGTGTCTCAGTGTCTCTGTGTCTCAGAGTCACAGTGTCTATGTGTCTCAGTGTATTGGTGTCGCAGAGATTCAGTGTCTCTGTGTTTCTCTGTCTCAGTGTCTCTGTGTCCGAGTGTCTCAGTGTCTCAGAGTTTCAGTGAGTCTGTGTCTCTGTGTCTCAGAGATTCTGTGTCACAGTGTCTCAGAGTTTCAGTGTCTCTATGTCTCTGTGTCTCAGTGTCTCTGTGCCTCAGTGTCTCAGAGTCTCAGTGTATCTGTGTATCTGTGTCTCAGTGCCTCAGTGTCTCAGTGCTTCAGTGTCCCTGTGCCTCAGTCTCTCAGTGTCTTACTGTCTCTGTGTCTCTGTGTCACAGTGTCTCTGTCTCTCAGCGTCTCAGAGTCTCAGTGTCTCTGTGCCGCAGTGTCTCTGTATCTCTGTGCCTCATTGTCTCTATGTCTCTGTGTCTCTGTGTTACTGTGTCTCAGAATCTCACAGTCTCAATCTCTCGGAATCTCTGAGTCTTGGTGCCTCAGTGTCTCAGTTTCACTGTATCTGAGTGTCTCTGTGCCTCAATGTCACAGTGTCTCAGAGTCTCAGATTATCAGTGTCTCAGAGACTCAGTGTCTCTGTGTCTCAGTATCTCTGTGTCTCAGTGTCTCTGTGCCTCAGTGTCTCAGAATCTCAGTGTCTCTGTGTCTGAGTTTCTCTGTGCCTCAGTGTCTCTGTGTCTCAGTGCCTCAGTGTCTCTGTGTCTCAGTGTCTCAGAGTCTCAGTGTCTCCGTGTCTCTGTGTCTCAGTGTCTCAGAGTTTCAGTGAGTCTGTGTCTCTGTGTCTCAGAGATTCTGTGTCACAGTGTCTCAGAGTTTCAGTGGCTCTATGACTCTGTGTCTCAGTGTCTCTGTGCCTCAGTGTCTCAGAGTCTCAGAGTTTCAGAGTCTCAGTGTATCTGTGTATCTGTGTCTCAGTGCCTCAGTGTCTCAGTGTTTCAGTGTCCCTGTGCCTCAGTCTCTCAGTGTCTTACTGTCTCTGTGTCAAAGTGACTCTGTATCTCAGCGTCTCAGAGTCTCAGAGTCTCAGAGTCTCAGAGTCTCAGTGTATCTGTGTATCTGTGTCTCAGTGCCTCAGTGTCTCAGTGTTTCAGTGTCCCTGTGCCTCAGTCTCTCAGTGTCTTACTGTCTCTGTGTCAAAGTGACTCTGTATTTCAGCGTCTCAGAGTCTCAGTGTCTCTGTGTCTCAGTATATCAGTGTCTCTGTATCTCTGTGCCTCATTGTCTGTGTGTCTCTGTTACTGTGTCTCAGTGTCTCAGAGTCTCAGAGTCTCAATCTCTCAGAATCTCTGAGTCTTGGAGCCTCAGTGTCTCAGTTTCTCTGTATTTGAGTGTCTCTGTTCCTGAATGTCACAGTGTCTCAGAATCTCAGTGTCTCTGTGTCTGAGTTTCTCTGTGCCTAAGTGTCTCTGTGTCTCAGTGCCTCAGTGTCTCTGTGTCTCAGTGTCCCAGAGTCTCAGTGTCACCGTGTCTCTGTGTCTCAGTGTCTCAGTGTCTCAGTGTCCCTCTACTTCTGCGCCTCAGTGTCTCAGCGTCTCTATGTCTCAGTGTCTCTGTGGCTCATTGTCATAGTGTCTCAGTGTCTCAGATTATCAGTGTCTCTGTGTCTCAGTGTCTCAGTGATTTTCTATCTCTGTGTCTCAGTGTCTCAGAAAATCAGTGTCTCTTTGACTCTGTGTCTGAGTTTCTCTGTGCCTCAGTGTCATAGTGTCTCTGTGTCTCACTGTCTCATTGTCTCAGAGTCTCAGTGTCTCTGTGTCTCAGTGTCTCAAAGTCTTTGTGTACAGTGTCTCAGAGTCTCAGTGTGTCTGTGTCTCAGTGTCTCTGTGTCCCAGTGCCTCAGTGTCTCTGTGTCTCAGTGTCTCAGAGTCTCAGTGTCTCTGTGTCTCTGTGCCTCAGTGTCTCAGTGTCTCTATGTCTCAGTTTCTCCGTGCCTCATTGTCATAGTGTCTGTGTCTCAGATTATCAGTGTCTCTGTGTCTCAGTGTTTATCTATCTCTGTGTCTCAGTGTCTCAGAAAATCAGTGTCTCTTTGTCTCTGTGTCTGAGTTTCTCTGTGCCTCAGTGTCATAGTGTCTCTGTGTCTCACTGTCTCAGTGTCTCAGAGTCTCAGTGTCTCTGTGTCTCTGTGTCTCAGTGTCTCAAATTCTATATGTACAGTGTCTCAGAGTCTCAGTGTGTCTGTGTCTCAGTGCCTCTGAGTCTCAGTGTCTCAGTGTCTCTGTGTCTCAGTGTATCAGCATCTCACAGAATCAGTGTCTCTGTGTCTGAGTGTCTCTGTGCCTCAATGGCATAGTGTCTCAGTGTTTCTCTATCTCTGTGCCTCAGTGTCTCAGTGTCTAGAGTCTCAGTGTCTCTGTGTCTCAGTGTATCAGTGTCTC
Organism: Prionace glauca; assembly: GCA_037974335.1. Lineage (NCBI taxonomy): Eukaryota > Metazoa > Chordata > Chondrichthyes > Carcharhiniformes > Carcharhinidae > Prionace > Prionace glauca. The sequence continues at coordinate 255,251 of JBBMRE010000193.1, read as the reverse complement.
AGAGACTCAGTGTCTCTGTGTCTCTGTGCCTCAGTGTCTCAGTGTCTCTATGTCTCAGTTTCTCCGTGCCTCATTGTCATAGTGTCTGTGTCTCAGATTATCAGTGTTTCTGTGTCTCAGTGTTTATCTATCTCTGTGTCTCAGTGTCTCAGAAAATCAGTGTCTCTTTGTCTCTGTGTCTGAGTTTCTCTGTGCCTCAGTGTCATAGTGTCTCTGTGTCTCACTGTCTCAGTGTCTCAGAGTCTCAGTGTCTCTGTGTCTCAGTGTCTCAAATTCTATATGTACAGTGTCTCAGAGTCTCAGTGTGTCTGTTTCTCAGTGCCTCTGAGTCTCAGTGTCTCAGTGTCTCATTGTATCAGCATCTCACAGAATCAGTGTCTCTGTGTCTGAGTGTCTCTGTGCCTCAATGGCATAGTGTCTCAGTGTTTCTCTATCTCTGTGCCTCAGTGTCTCAGTGTCTAGAGTCTCAGTGTCTCTGTGTCTCAGTGTATCAGTGTCTCAGAGACTCAGTGTCTCTGTTTCTCTGTGTCTCAGTGTCTCTGTGCCTAAGTGTCACAGTGTCTCAGATTATCAGTGTGTCAGTGTATTGGTGTCTCAGAGTCTCTGTGTCTCTGTGTCTCAGTGTCTCAGTGACTCAGTGTCTCAGTGCCTTAGTGTCTCAGTGTCCCTGTGTTTCTGTGTCTCAATGTCTCTGTGTCTCAGTGTCTCTCTGCCTCCGTGTCTCAGAGTCTAAGCGTCTCAGTGTTTCAGTGTCTCAGTGTCTCAGAGTCTCTGTGTCTCTGTGTCTCTGTGGCTCAGTGCATCAGTGTCTCAGAGTCTCAGTGTCTCTGTGTCTGTGTCTCTGTGCCTCAGTGTCTCATTGCCTTAGTTTCTCAGAGTCTCAGTATCCCTGTATCTCAGTGTCTCAGAGTCTCAGCGTCTCAGTGTCTCTGTGTCTCAGTGTCTCAGAGTCTCAGTGTCTCTGTGTCTCAGTGTCTCAGTGTCCCAGTGTCCCTGTGTCGCAGTGCATCAGCATCTCAGAGAATCAGTGTCTCAGTGTCTGTGTGTCTCTATGCCTCAATGGCACAGTGTCTCAGTGTCTCTGTGTCTCAATGTCTCAGTGTCTCAGTGTTTCTCTATCTCTGTGTCTCAATGTCTGTGTGTGTCTGTGTCTCTGTGCCTCAGTGTCTCAGTGTCTAGAGTCTCAGTGTCTCATTGTATCAGAGTCTCAGAGGCTCAGTGTCTCTGTTTCTCTGTGTTTCAGTGTCTCAGTGTCTCTGTGCCTCAGTCTATCAGACTCTCAGTGACTCTGTGTCTCAGTGTCTCTGTGTCTCAGTGTATCATTATCTCAGAGACTCAGCGTCTCCGTGTCTCTGTGTCTGAGTGACTCTGTGTCTCTGTGTCTCTGTGCCTCAGTGTCTCATTGCCTCAGTGTCTCAGAGTCTCAGTGATCCTGTGTCTCTGTGTCTCAGTGTCTCTGTGTCTCAGTGTGTCTGTGCCTCTGTGTCTCAGAGTCTCAGTGTCTGTGTCTCAGGGTCTCAGGGTCTCTGTGTCTCTGTGTCTCTGTCTCTCTGTGTCTCAGACTCTCAGTGTCCCAGTATCTCTGTGTCTCTGTGTCTCAGAGGCTCAGTCTCTCTGTGCCTCAGTGTCTCAGTTTATCTGTGCATCAGTGTCTTAGTTTATCTGTGTCTCAGAGTCTCAATGTCTCTGTGTCTCAGTTTCTCTGTACCTTAGTGACTCAGTTTCTCAGGGTATCTGCGTCTCAGAGTATCTTTGTCTCTGGTCTCAGTGTCTCTGCATTTCGGTTTCTCTGTGCCTCAGTGCCTCAGTGTCTCAGTGTCTCAGAGTCACAGTGTCTCTGTGCCTCAGTGTCTCTGTATCTCTGTGCCTCAGTGTCTCAGTGTCTCTGTGTTACTGTGTCTCAGTGTCTCAGAGTCTCAATCTCTCAGAATCTCTGAGTCTTGGTGCCTCAGTGTCTCAGTTTCTCTGTATCTGAGTGTCTCTGTGCCTCAATGTCACAGTTTCTCAGAGTCTCAGATTATCAGTGTCTCTCTGTCTCATAGATTCTCTATCTCTGTGCCTCAGTGTCTCAGAGTCTCAATGTATCAGTGTCTCAGAGACTCAGTGTCTCTGTGTCTCAGTGTCTCTGTGTCTCAGTGTCTCTGTGTCTCAGTGTCTCAGTGTTCCTCTACTTCTGCGCCTCAGTGTCTCAATGTCTCAGTGTCTCTGTGCCTCATTGTCACAGTGTCTCAGTGTCTCAGAGTCACAGTGTCTCTGTGTCTCAGTGTATCAGTGTCGCAGAGATTCAGTGTCTCGGTGTTTCTCTATCTCAGTGTCTCTGTGTCCGAGTGTCTCAGTGTCTCAGAGTTTCAGTGAGTCTGTGTCTCTGAGTCTCTGTGTCTCAGAGATTCTGTGTCACAGTGTCTCAGAGTTTCAGTGTCTCTATGTCTCTGTGTCTCAGTGTCTCATGTGCCTCAGTGTCTCAGAGTCTCAGTGTATCTGTGTATCTGTGTCTCAGTTACTCAGTGTCTCAGTGTTTCAGTGTCCCTGTGCCGCAGTGTCTCAGTGTCTTATTGTCTCTCTGTCACAGTGTCTCTGTCTCTCAGCGTCTCAGAGTCTCAGTGTCTCTGTGTCTCAGTGTATCAGTGTCTCTGTGCCTCTGTGCCTCAGTGTCTCTGTATCTCTGTGCCTCATTGTCTCTGTGCCTCTGTGTTACTGTGTCTCAGTGTCTCAGAGTCTCAGAGTCTCAATCTCTCAGAATCTCTGAGTCTTGGTGCCTCAGTGTCTCAGTTTCTCTGTATCTGAGTGTTTCTGTGCCTCAATGTCACAGAGTCTCAGAGTCTCAATGTATCAGTGTCTCAGAGACTCAGTGTCTCTTTGTCTCAGTGTCTCTGTGCCTCATTGTCACAGTGTCTCAGTGTCTCTGATTATCAGGGTCTCTGTGTCTCAGTGTCTCAGTGTTTCTCTGTCTCTGTGTCTCACTGTCTCAGCGTCTCAGTGTCTCAGAGTCTCAGTGTCACAGTGTCTCTGTGTCTCAGTGTCTCAAAGTCTTTGTGTACAGTGTCTCAGAGTCTCAGTGTGTCTGTGTCTCAGTGCCTCTGTGTCTCAGTGTCTCTGTGTCTCAGTGTATCAGCATCTCAGAGAATCAGTGTCTCTGTGTCTGAGTGTCTCTGTGCCTCAATGGCATAGTGTCTCAGTGACTCAGTGTCTCACTGTCTCAGTGTTTCTCTATCTCTGTGCCTCAGTGTCTCAGTGTCTAGAGTCTCAGTGTCTCTGTGTCTCAGTGTATCAGTGTCTCAGATATTCAGTGTCTCTGTTTCTCTGTGTCTCAGTGTCACTGTGCCTAAGTGTCACAGTGTCTCAGATTATCAGTGTGTCAGTGTATCAGTATCTCAGAGACTCAGCGTCTCCGTGTCTCTGTATCTGAGTGACTCTGTGTCTCTGTGTCTCTGTGTCTCAGTGTCTCTGTGCCTCAGTGTCTCAGTGCCTTAGTGTCTCAGTGTCCCTGTGTCTCTGTGTCTCAGTGTCTCTGTGTCTCCGTGTCTCAGAGTCTCTGTGTCTCAGTGTATCAGTGTATCAGTGTCTCAGAGACTCTGTGTCTCTGTGTCTCAGTGTCTCAGTGCCTCAGTGTCTCGGTGTCTCAGTGCCTTAGTGTCTCAGTGTCTCCGTGCCTCCGTGTCTCAGAGTCTCAGCGTCTCAGTGTCTCTGTGTCTCAGTGTCTCAGAGTCTCAGTGTCTCCGTGTCTCTGTTTCTCAGTGCATCAGTGTCTCAGAGTCTCTGTGTCTCTGTGTCTGTGTCTCTGTGCCTCAGTGTCTCATTGCCTTAGTTTCTCAGAGTCTCAGTATCCCTGTATCTCAGTGTCTCAGAGTCTCAGCGTCTCAGTATCTCAGTGTCTCAGAGTCTCAGCGTCTCAGTGTCTCTGTGTCTCAGTGTCTCAGAGTCTCAGTGTCTCTGTGCCTCAGTGTCTCAGTGTCCCAGTGTCCCTGTGTTTCAGTGTATCAGCATCTCAGAGAATCAGTGTCTCAGTGTCTGTGTGTCTCTATGCCTCAATGGCACAGTGTCTCAGTGTCTCTGTGTCTCAATATCTCAGTGTCTCAGTGTTTGTCTATCTCTGTGTCTCAATGTCTGTGTGTCTGTGTGTCTCTGTGCCTCAGTGTCTCAGTGTCTAGAGTCTCAGTGTCTCTGTGTCTCAGTGTATCAGAGTCTCAGCGGCTCAGTGTCTCTGTTTCTCAGAGTCTCTGTGTCTCTGTGTCTGTGTCTCTGTGCCTCAGTGTCTCATTGCCTTAGTTTCTCAGAGTCTCAGTATCCCTGTGTCTCAGTGTATCAGAGTCTCAGCGGCTCAGTGTCTCTGTTTCTCTGTGTCTCAGTGTCTCTGTGCCTCAGTGTCTCAGTGCCTTAGTGTCTCAGTGTCCCGGTGTCTCTGCGTCTCAGTGTCTCAGTGTCTGTGTGTCTCTGTGCCTCCGTGTCTCAGAGTCTCATCGTCTCAGTGTCTCTGTGTCTCAGTGTCTCTGTGTCTCAGTGTATCATTATCTCAGAGACTCAGCGTCTCCGTGTCTCTGTGTCTTAGTGACTCTGTGTCTCTGTGTCTCTGTGTCTCTGTGCCTCAGTGTCTCATTGCCTCATTGTCTCAGAGTCTCAGTGTCCCTATGTCTCTGTGTCTCAGTGTCTCTGTCTCTCAGTGTCTCTGTGCCTCTGTGTCTCAGAGTCTCAGTGTCTCTGTGTCTCTGTGTCTCAGACTCTCAGTGTCCCAGTGTCTCTGTGTCTCAGAGGCTCAGTGTCTCTGTGCCTCAGTGTCTCAGTTTATCTGCATCAGTGTCTCAGTTTATCTGTGTCTCAGAGTCTCAATGTCTCTGTGTCTCAGTTTCTCTGTACCTTAGTGACTCAGTTTCTCAGGGTATCTGCGTCTCAGAGTATCTTTGTCTCTGCTCTCAGTGTCTCTGCATTTCGGTTACTCTGTGCCTCAGTGTATCAGTGTCTCTGTGTCTCAGAGTCACAGTGTCTCTGTGTCTCAGTGTATTGGTGTCGCAGAGATTCAGTGTCTCTGTGTTTCTCTGTCTCAATGTCTCTGTGTCCGAGTGTCTCAGTGTCTCAGAGTTTCAGTGAGTCTGTGTCTCTGTGTCTCACAGATTCTGTGTCACAGTGTCTCAGAGTTTCAGTGGCTCTATGACTCTGTGTCTCAGTGTCTCTGTGCCTCAGTGTCTCAGAGTCTCAGTGTATCTGTGTATCTGTGTCTCAGTGCCTCAGTGTCTCAGTGTTTCAGTGTCCCTGTGCCTCAGTCTCTCAGTGTCTTACTGTCTCTGTGTCACAGTGTCTCTATCTCTCAGCGTCTCAGAGTCTCAGTGTCTCTGTGTCTCAGTGTATCAGTGTCTCTGTATCTCTGTGCCTCATTGTCTCTGTGTCTCTGTGTTACTGTGTCTCAGTGTCTCAGAGTCTCAGAGTCTCAATCTCACAGAATCTCTGAGTCTTGGTGCCTCAGTGTCTCAGTTTCTCTGTATTTGAGTGTCTCTGTGCCTCAATGTCACAGTGTCTCAGAGACTCAGTGTCTCTGTGTCTCAGTATCTCTGTGTCTCAGTGTCTCTGTGCCTCAGTGTCTCAGAATCTCAGTGTCTCTGTGTCTGAGTTTCTCTGTGCCTCAGTGTCTCTGTGTTTCAGTGCCTCAGTGTCTCTGTGTCTCAGTGTCCCAGAGTCTCAGTGTCACCGTGTCTCTGTGTCTCAGTGTCTCAGTGTCCCTCTACTTCTGCGCCTCAGTTTCTCAGTGTCTCTATGTCTCAGTGTCTCTGTGCCTCATTGTCACAGTGTCTCAGTGTCTCAGATTATCAGTGTCTCTGTGTCTCAGTGTCTCAGTGTTTTTCTATCTCTGTGTCTCAGTGTTTCAGAAAATCAGTGTCTCTTTGTCTCTGTGTTTGAGTTTCTCTGGGCCTCAGTGTCATAGTGTCACAGTGTCTCTGTGTCTCACTGTCTTAGTGTCTCTGAATCTCAGTGTCTCTGTGTCTCAGTGTATCAGTGTCTCAGAGACTCAGTGTCTCTGTTTCTCTGTGTCTCAGTGTCACTGTGCCTAAGTGTCACAGTGTCTCAGATTATCAGTGTGTCAGTGTATCAGTATCTCAGAGACTCAGCGTCTCCGTGTCTCTGTGTCTGAGTGACTCTGTGTATCTGTGTCTCTGTGTCTCAGTGTCTCTGTGCCTCAGTGTCTCAGTGCCTTAGTGTCTCAGTGTCCCTGTGTCTCTGTGTCTCAGTGTCTCTGTGTCTCAGTGTCTCTGTGCCTCCGTGTCTCAGAGTCTCAGTGTCTCAGTGTCTCTGTGTCTCAGTGTCTCAGAGTCTCAGTGTCTCAGTGTCTCTGTGTCTCAGTGCATCAGTGTCTCAGAGTCTCTGTGTCTCTGTGTCTCAGTATCTCTGTGCCTCAGTGTCTCATTGCCTTAGTTTCTCAGAGTCTCAGTATCCCTGTATCTCAGTATCTCAGAGTCTCAGCGTCTCAGTGTCTCTGTGTCTCAGTGTCTCAGAGTTTCAGTGCCTCTGTGTCTCAGTGTCTCAGTGTCTCTGTGTCTCAGTGTATCAGCATCTCAGAGAATCAGTGTCTCAGTGACTGAGTGTCTCTGTGCCTCAATGGCACAGTGTCTCAGTGTCTCTGTGTCTCAGTGTCTCAGTGTCTCAGTGTCTCTGTGTCTCTGTGTCTCAGTGTCTCTGTGTCTCAGTGTCTCAGTGTCTCAGTGTCTCTGTGTCCCATTGTCTCAGTGTCTCAGTGTCTCTGTGTCTCAATGTCTCAGTGTCTCAGTGTTTCTCTATCTCTGTGTCTCAGTGTCTGTGTGCCTCTGTGTCTCTGTGCCTCAGTGTCTCAGTGTCTAGAGTCTCAGTGTCTCTGTGTCTCAGTGTATCAGAGTCTCAGTGTCTCAGTGTCTCAGTGTTTTTCTATCTCTGTGTCTCAGTGTCTCAGAAAATCAGTGTCTCTTTGTCTCGGTGTCTGAGTTTCTCTGTGCCTCAGTGTCATAGTGTCTCTGTGTCTCACTGTCTCAGTGTCTCAGAGTCTCAGTGTCTCTGTGTCTCAGTGTCTCAAAGTCTTTGTGTACAGTGTCTCAGAGTCTCAGTGTGTCTGTGTCTCAGTGTCTCTGTGTCCCAGTGCCTCAGTGTCTCTGTGTCTCAGTGTCTCAGAGTCTCAGTGTCTCTGTGTCTCTGTGCCTTAGTGTCTCAGTGTCTCTATGTCTCAGTTTCTCTGTGCCTCATTGTCACAGTGTCTCAGAGTCTCAGAGTCTCAGTGTCTCTGTGTCTCAGTGTCTCAGAGTCTCAGTGTCTCTGTGTCTCAGTGTCTCAGTGTCTCTGTGCCTCAGTGTCTCTGTGTCTCAGTGTCTCCAAGTCTCTGTGTCTCTGTGTCTCAGTGTCTCTGTGCCTCAGTGTATCTGTGTCTCAGTGTCTCTGCGCCTCAGTGCCTCTGTGCGTCTATGTCTCTGTGTCACGTTGTCTCAGTGTCTCAGAGTCTCAGTGCCTCAGTGTCTCTGTGTCTCAGTGTCTCTGTGCCTCATTGTCACAGTGTCACAGTGTCTCCGTGTATTTCTATCTCTGTGTCTCAGTGTCTCAGAAAATCAGTGTCTCTTTGTCTCTGTGTCTGAGTTTCACTGTGCCTCAGTGTCATAGTGTCTCTGTGTCTCACTGTCTCAGTGTCTCAGTGTCTCAGAGTCTCAGTGATTCTGTGTCTCACTGTCTCAGTGTCTCAGTGTCTCAGAGTCTCACTGTCTCTGTGTCTCAGTGTCTCTGTGTCCCAGTGCCTCAGTGTCTCTGTGTCTCAGTGTCTCAGTGCCTCATTGTTCCTCTATCTCTGTGCGTCAGTGTCTCAGTGTCTCTATGTCTCAGTGTCTCTGTGCCTCATTGTCATAGTGTCTCTGTGTCTCTGTGTCTCTGTGTCTCAGTGTCTCAGATTATCAGTGTCTCTGTGTCTCTGAGTCTCAGTGTTTTTCTATCTCTGTGTCTCAGTGTCTCAGAAAATCAGTGTCTCTTTGTATCTGTGTCTGAGTTTCTCTGTGCCTCAGTGTCATAGTGTCTCTGTGTCTCACTGTCTCAGTGTCTCAGTGTCTTAGAGTCTCAGTGTCTCTGTGTCTCAGTGTCTCAAAGTCTTTGTGTACAGTGTCTCAGAGTCTCAGTGTGTCTGTGTCTCAATGCCTCTGTGTCTCAGTGTCTCTGTGTCTCTGTGTCTCAGTGTGACAGCATCTCACAGAATCAGTGTCTCTGTGTCTGAGTGTCTCTGTGCCTCAATGGCATAGTGTCTCAGTGTCTCAGTGTTTCTCTATCTCTGTGCCTCAGTGTCTCAGTGTCTAGAGTCTCAGTGTCTCAGTGTCTCTGTGTCTCAGTGTATCGTGTCTCAGCGGCTCAGTGTCTCTGTTTCTCTGTGTCTCAGTGTCTCTGTGCCTCAGTGTCTCAGTGCCTTAGTGTCTCAGTGTCCCGGTGTCTCTGCGTCTCAGTGTCTCAGTGTCTGTGTGTCTCTGTGCCTCCGTGTCTCAGAGTCTCATCGTCTCAGTGTCTCTGTGTCTCAGTGTCTCTGTGTCTCAGTGTATCATTATCTCAGAGACTCAGCGTCTCCGTGTCTCTGTGTCTTAGTGACTCTGTGTCTCTGTGTCTCTGTGTCTCTGTGCCTCAGTGTCTCATTGCCTCATTGTCTCAGAGTCTCAGTGTCCCTATGTCTCTGTGTCTCAGTGTCTCTGTCTCTCAGTGTCTCTGTGCCTCTGTGTCTCAGAGTCTCAGTGTCTCTGTGTCTCTGTGTCTCAGACTCTCAGTGTCCCAGTGTCTCTGTGTCTCAGAGGCTCAGTGTCTCTGTGCCTCAGTGTCTCAGTTTATCTGCATCAGTGTCTCAGTTTATCTGTGTCTCAGAGTCTCAATGTCTCTGTGTCTCAGTTTCTCTGTACCTTAGTGACTCAGTTTCTCAGGGTATCTGCGTCTCAGAGTATCTTTGTCTCTGCTCTCAGTGTCTCTGCATTTCGGTTACTCTGTGCCTCAGTGTATCAGTGTCTCTGTGTCTCAGAGTCACAGTGTCTCTGTGTCTCAGTGTATTGGTGTCGCAGAGATTCAGTGTCTCTGTGTTTCTCTGTCTCAATGTCTCTGTGTCCGAGTGTCTCAGTGTCTCAGAGTTTCAGTGAGTCTGTGTCTCTGTGTCTCACAGATTCTGTGTCACAGTGTCTCAGAGTTTCAGTGGCTCTATGACTCTGTGTCTCAGTGTCTCTGTGCCTCAGTGTCTCAGAGTCTCAGTGTATCTGTGTATCTGTGTCTCAGTGCCTCAGTGTCTCAGTGTTTCAGTGTCCCTGTGCCTCAGTCTCTCAGTGTCTTACTGTCTCTGTGTCACAGTGTCTCTATCTCTCAGCGTCTCAGAGTCTCAGTGTCTCTGTGTCTCAGTGTATCAGTGTCTCTGTATCTCTGTGCCTCATTGTCTCTGTGTCTCTGTGTTACTGTGTCTCAGTGTCTCAGAGTCTCAGAGTCTCAATCTCACAGAATCTCTGAGTCTTGGTGCCTCAGTGTCTCAGTTTCTCTGTATTTGAGTGTCTCTGTGCCTCAATGTCACAGTGTCTCAGAGACTCAGTGTCTCTGTGTCTCAGTATCTCTGTGTCTCAGTGTCTCTGTGCCTCAGTGTCTCAGAATCTCAGTGTCTCTGTGTCTGAGTTTCTCTGTGCCTCAGTGTCTCTGTGTTTCAGTGCCTCAGTGTCTCTGTGTCTCAGTGTCCCAGAGTCTCAGTGTCACCGTGTCTCTGTGTCTCAGTGTCTCAGTGTCCCTCTACTTCTGCGCCTCAGTTTCTCAGTGTCTCTATGTCTCAGTGTCTCTGTGCCTCATTGTCACAGTGTCTCAGTGTCTCAGATTATCAGTGTCTCTGTGTCTCAGTGTCTCAGTGTTTTTCTATCTCTGTGTCTCAGTGTTTCAGAAAATCAGTGTCTCTTTGTCTCTGTGTTTGAGTTTCTCTGGGCCTCAGTGTCATAGTGTCACAGTGTCTCTGTGTCTCACTGTCTTAGTGTCTCTGAATCTCAGTGTCTCTGTGTCTCAGTGTATCAGTGTCTCAGAGACTCAGTGTCTCTGTTTCTCTGTGTCTCAGTGTCACTGTGCCTAAGTGTCACAGTGTCTCAGATTATCAGTGTGTCAGTGTATCAGTATCTCAGAGACTCAGCGTCTCCGTGTCTCTGTGTCTGAGTGACTCTGTGTATCTGTGTCTCTGTGTCTCAGTGTCTCTGTGCCTCAGTGTCTCAGTGCCTTAGTGTCTCAGTGTCCCTGTGTCTCTGTGTCTCAGTGTCTCTGTGTCTCAGTGTCTCTGTGCCTCCGTGTCTCAGAGTCTCAGTGTCTCAGTGTCTCTGTGTCTCAGTGTCTCAGAGTCTCAGTGTCTCAGTGTCTCTGTGTCTCAGTGCATCAGTGTCTCAGAGTCTCTGTGTCTCTGTGTCTCAGTATCTCTGTGCCTCAGTGTCTCATTGCCTTAGTTTCTCAGAGTCTCAGTATCCCTGTATCTCAGTATCTCAGAGTCTCAGCGTCTCAGTGTCTCTGTGTCTCAGTGTCTCAGAGTTTCAGTGCCTCTGTGTCTCAGTGTCTCAGTGTCTCTGTGTCTCAGTGTATCAGCATCTCAGAGAATCAGTGTCTCAGTGACTGAGTGTCTCTGTGCCTCAATGGCACAGTGTCTCAGTGTCTCTGTGTCTCAATGTCTCAGTGTCTCAGTGTTTCTCTATCTCTGTGTCTCAGTGTCTGTGTGCCTCTGTGTCTCTGTGCCTCAGTGTCTCAGTGTCTAGAGTCTCAGTGTCTCTGTGTCTCAGTGTATCAGAGTCTCAGTGTCTCAGTGTCTCAGTGTTTTTCTATCTCTGTGTCTCAGTGTCTCAGAAAATCAGTGTCTCTTTGTCTCGGTGTCTGAGTTTCTCTGTGCCTCAGTGTCATAGTGTCTCTGTGTCTCACTGTCTCAGTGTCTCAGAGTCTCAGTGTCTCTGTGTCTCAGTGTCTCAAAGTCTTTGTGTACAGTGTCTCAGAGTCTCAGTGTGTCTGTGTCTCAGTGTCTCTGTGTCCCAGTGCCTCAGTGTCTCTGTGTCTCAGTGTCTCAGAGTCTCAGTGTCTCTGTGTCTCTGTGCCTTAGTGTCTCAGTGTCTCTATGTCTCAGTTTCTCTGTGCCTCATTGTCACAGTGTCTCAGAGTCTCAGAGTCTCAGTGTCTCTGTGTCTCAGTGTCTCAGAGTCTCAGTGTCTCTGTGTCTCAGTGTCTCAGTGTCTCTGTGCCTCAGTGTCTCTGTGTCTCAGTGTCTCCAAGTCTCTGTGTCTCTGTGTCTCAGTGTCTCTGTGCCTCAGTGTATCTGTGTCTCAGTGTCTCTGCGCCTCAGTGCCTCTGTGCGTCTATGTCTCTGTGTCACGTTGTCTCAGTGTCTCAGAGTCTCAGTGCCTCAGTGTCTCTGTGTCTCAGTGTCTCTGTGCCTCATTGTCACAGTGTCACAGTGTCTCCGTGTATTTCTATCTCTGTGTCTCAGTGTCTCAGAAAATCAGTGTCTCTTTGTCTCTGTGTCTGAGTTTCACTGTGCCTCAGTGTCATAGTGTCTCTGTGTCTCACTGTCTCAGTGTCTCAGTGTCTCAGAGTCTCAGTGATTCTGTGTCTCACTGTCTCAGTGTCTCAGTGTCTCAGAGTCTCACTGTCTCTGTGTCTCAGTGTCTCTGTGTCCCAGTGCCTCAGTGTCTCTGTGTCTCAGTGTCTCAGTGCCTCATTGTTCCTCTATCTCTGTGCGTCAGTGTCTCAGTGTCTCTATGTCTCAGTGTCTCTGTGCCTCATTGTCATAGTGTCTCTGTGTCTCTGTGTCTCTGTGTCTCAGTGTCTCAGATTATCAGTGTCTCTGTGTCTCTGAGTCTCAGTGTTTTTCTATCTCTGTGTCTCAGTGTCTCAGAAAATCAGTGTCTCTTTGTATCTGTGTCTGAGTTTCTCTGTGCCTCAGTGTCATAGTGTCTCTGTGTCTCACTGTCTCAGTGTCTCAGTGTCTTAGAGTCTCAGTGTCTCTGTGTCTCAGTGTCTCAAAGTCTTTGTGTACAGTGTCTCAGAGTCTCAGTGTGTCTGTGTCTCAATGCCTCTGTGTCTCAGTGTCTCTGTGTCTCTGTGTCTCAGTGTGACAGCATCTCACAGAATCAGTGTCTCTGTGTCTGAGTGTCTCTGTGCCTCAATGGCATAGTGTCTCAGTGTCTCAGTGTTTCTCTATCTCTGTGCCTCAGTGTCTCAGTGTCTAGAGTCTCAGTGTCTCAGTGTCTCTGTGTCTCAGTGTATCGTGTCTCAGAGACTCAGTGTCTCTGTTTCTCTGTGTCTCAGTGTCTCTGTGCCTAAGTGTCACAGTGTCTCAGTGTCATAGATTGTCAGTGTATCAGTGTCTCAGAGACTCTGTGTCTCTGTGTCTCAGTGTCTCAGTGCCTCAGTGTCTCAGTGCCTTATTGTCTCAGTGTCCCTGTGTTTCTGTGTCTCTGTGTCTCAGTGTCTCTGTGCCTCCGTGTCTCAGAGTCTCAGCGTCTCAGTGTCTCTGTGTCTCTGTGTCTCGGTGTCTCAGAGTCTCAGTGTCTCTGTGCCTCAGTGTCTCATTGCCTCAGTTTCTCAGAGTCCCAGTGTCTCAGTGTCTCTGCGTCTCAGTGTCTCAGAGTCTCAGTGTCTCTGTGTCTCAGTGTCTCAGTGTCCCAGTGTCCCTGCGTCTCAGTGCATCAGCATCTCAGAGAATCAGTGTCTCAGGGTCTGTGTGTCTCTATGCCTCAAAGGCACAGTGTCTCAGTGTCTCTGTGTCTCTGTGCCTCAGTGTCTCAGTGACTAGAGTCTCAGTGTCTCTGTGTCTCAGTGTATCAGAGTCTCAGAGGCTCAGTGTCTCTCTTTCTCTGTGTCTCAGTGTCTCAGTGTCTCAGTCTCTCTGTGCCTCAGTCTATCAGACTCTCAGTGACTCTGTGTCTCAGTGTCTCTGCGTCTCAGTGTATCATTATCTCAGAAACTCAGCGTCTCCGTGCCTCTGTGTCTGAGTGACTCTGTGTCTCTGTGCCTCAGTGTCTCATTGCCTCAGTGTCTCAGAGTCTCAGTGTCTCTGTGCATCTGTGTCTCAGAGTCTCAGTGTCTCTGTGTCTCAGGGTCTTAGGGTCTCTGTGTCTCTGTGTCTCTGTGTCTCAGACTCTCAGTGTCCCAGTGTCTCTGTGTCTCTGTGTCTCAGAGGCTCAGTGTCTCTGTGCCTCAGTGTCTCAGTTTATCTGTGCTTCAGTGTCTCAGTTTATCTGTGTCTCAGAGTCTCAATGTCTCTGTGTCTCAGTTTCTCTGAACCTTAGTGACTCAGTTTCTCAGGGTATCTGCGTCTCAGAGTATCTCTGTCTCTGGTCTCAGTGTCTCTGCATTTCGGTTTCTCTGTGCCTCAGTGTCTCAGTGTCTCAGTGTCTCTGTGTCTCAGAGTCACAGTGTCTCTGTGTCTCAGTGTATCAGTGTCGCAGAGATTCAGTGTCTCTGTGTTTCTCTGTGTCAATGTCTCTGTGTCCGAGTGTCTCAGTGTCTCAGAGTTTCAGTGAGTCTGTGTCTCTGTGTCTCAGAGATTCTGTGTCACAGTGTCTCAGAGTTTCAGTGTCTCTATGACTCTGTGTCTCAGTGTCTCTGTGCCTCAGTGTCTCAGAGTCTCAGTGTATCTGTGTATCTGTGTCTCAGTGCCTCAGTGTCTCAGTGTCTCAGTGTTTCAGTTTCCCTGTGCCTCAGTCTCTCAGTGTCTTACTGTCTCTGTGTCACAGTGTCTCTGTCTCTCAGCGTCTCAGAGTCTCAGTGTCTCTGTGTCTCAGTGTATCAGTGTCTCTGTGCCTCATTGTCTCTGTGTTTCTGTGTTACTGTGTCTCAGTGTCTCAGAATCTCAGAGTCTCAATCTCTCAGAATCTGTCGCAGAGATTCTCTCAGACTCTCTCAGAGTCATGTTGCCTCAGTGTCTCAGTTTCTCTGTATCTGAGTGTCTCTGTGCCTCAATGTCACAGTGTCTCAGAGACTCAGTGTCTCTGTGACTCAGTGTCTCAGTGTTTTTCTATCTCTGTGTCTCAGTGTCTCAGAATCTCAGTGTCTCTGTGTCTGAGTTTCTCTGTGCCTCAGTGTCTCTGTGTCTCAGTGCCTCAGTGTCTCTGTGTCTCAGTGTCCCAGAGTCTCAGTGTCTCCGTGTCTCTGTGTCTCATTGTCTCAGTGTCTCAGTGTCTCAGTGTCCCTCTACTTCTGCGCCTCAGTGTCTCAGTGTCTCTATGTCTCAGTGTCTCTGTGCCTCATTGTCACAGTGTCTCAGTGTCTCAGATTATCAGTGTCTCTGTGTCTCAGTGTCTCAGTGTTTTTCTATCTCTGTGTCTCAGTGTCTCAGAAAATCAGTGTCTCTTTGTCTCTGTGTCTGAGTTTCTCTGTGCCTCAGTGTCATAGTGTCACAGTGTCTCAGTGTCTCTGTGTCTCACTGTCTCAGTGTCTCAGTGTCTCAGTGTCTCAGAATCTCAGTGTCTCTGTGTCTCAGTGTCTCAAAGTCTTTGTGTACAGTGTCTCAGAGTCTCAGTGTGTCTGTGTCTCAGTGTATCAGCATCTCAGAGAGTCAGTGTCTCTGTGTCTGAGTGTCTCTGTGCCTCAAAGGCATAGTGTCTCAGTGACTCAGTGTCTCAGAGTCTCAGTCTTTCTCTATCTCTGTGCCTCAGTGTCTCAGTGTCTAGAGTCTCAGTGTCTCTGTGTCTCAGTGTATCAGTGTCTCAGAGACTCGGTGTCTCTGTTTCTCTGTGTCTCAGTGTCTCTGTGCCTATGTGTCACAGTGTCTCAGTGTCTCAGATTATCAGGGTCTCTGTGTCTCAGTGTCTCAGTGTTTCTCTGTCTCAGTGTCTCAGTGTCTCAGAGTCTCAGTGTCTCAGTGCCTCTGTGTCTCAGTGTCTCAGTGTCTCTGTGTCTCAATGTATCAGCATCTCAGAGAATCAGTGTCTCTGTGTCTGAGTGTCTCTGTGCCTCAATGGCATAGTGTCTCAGTGTCTCAGTGTCTCAGTGACTCAGTGTCTCAGTTTCTCAGAGTTTCTCTATCTCTGTGCCTCAGTGTCTCAGTGTCTAGAGTCTCAGTGTCTCTGTGTCTCAGTGTATCAGTGTCTCAGAGACTCAGTGTCTCTGTTTCTCTGTGTCTCAGTGTCTCTGTGCCTAAGTGTCACAGCGTCTCAGTGTCTCAGATTATCAGTGTGTCAGTGTATCAGTGTCTCAGAGAATCTGTGTCTCTGTGTCTCAGTGTCTTAGTGCCTCAGTGTCTCAGTGCCTTAGTGTCTCAGTGTCCCTATGTCTCTGTGTCTCAGAGTCTCAGTGTCTCTGTGTCTAAGTGTCTCAGAGTCTCAGTGTCTCTGTGTCTCTGTGTCTCTGTGTCTCTGTGTCTCAGTGCATCAGTGTCTCAGAGTCTCTGTGTCTCTGTGTCTGTGTCTCTGTGCCTCAGTGTCTCATTGCCTTAGTTTCTCAGAGTCTCAGTATCCCTGTATCTCAGTGACTCAGAGTCTCAGCGTCTCAGTGTCTCTGTGTCTCAGTGTCTCAGAGTCTCAGTGTCACTGTGTCTCAGTGTCTCAGTGTTCCAGTGTCCCTGTGTCTCAGTGTATCAGCATCTCAGAGAATCAGTGTCTCAGTGTCTGTCTGTCTCTATGGCTCAATGGCACAGTGTCTCAGTATCTCTGTGTCTCAATGTCTCAGTGTCTCAGTGTTTCTCTATCTCTGTGTCTCAATATCTGTGTGTCTCTGTGTCTCTGTGTCTCTGTGCCTCAGTGTCTCAGTGTCTAGAGTCTCAGTGTCTCTGTGTCTCAGTGTATCAGAGTCTCAGAGGCTCAGTGTCTGTGTTTATCTGTGTCTCAGTGTCTCAGTGTCTCTGTGCCTCAGTCTATCAGACTCTCAGTGACTCTGTGTCTCAGTGTCTCTGTTTCTCAGTGTATCATTATCTCAGAGACTCAGCGTCTCTGTGTCTCTGTGTCTGAGTGACTCTGTGTCTCTGTGTCTCTGTGCCTCAGTGTCTCATTGCCTCAGTGTCTCAGAGTCTCAGTGTCCCTGTGTCTCTGTGTCTCAGTGTCTCTGTGTCTCAGTGTCTCTGTGCCTCTGTGTCAGAGTCTCAGTGTCTCTGTGTCTCAGGGTCTCAGGGTCTCTATGTCTCAGTGTCTCTGTGTCTCAGACTCTCTGTGTCCCAGTGTCTCTGTGTCTCTGTGTCTCAGAGGCTCAGTGTCTCTGTTCCTCAGTGTCTCAGTTTATCTGTGCATCAGTGACTCAGTTTCTCAGGGTATCTGCGTCTCAGAGTATCTTTGTCTCTGGTCTCAGTGACTCTGCATTTCGGTTTCTCTGTGCATCAGTGTCTCAGTGTCTCAGTGTCTCTGTGTCTCAGAGTCACAGTGTCTCTGTGTCTCAGTGTATTGGTGTCGCAGAGATTCAGTGTCTCTGTGTTTCTCTGTCTCAGTGTCTCTGTGTCCGAGTGTCTCAGTGTCTCAGAGTTTCAGTGAGTCTGTGTCTCTGTGTCTCAGAGATTCTGTGTCACAGTGTCTCAGAGTTTCAGTGTCTCTATGTCTCTGTGTCTCAGTGTCTCTGTGCCTCAGTGTCTCAGAGTCTCAGTGTAGCTGTGTATCTGTGTCTCAGTGCCTCAGTGTCTCAGTGTTTCAGTGTCCCTGTGCCTCAGTCTCTCAGTGTCTTACTATCTCTGTGTCCCTGTGTCACAGTGTCTCTGTCTCTCAGCGTCTCAGAGTCTCAGTGTCTCTGTATCTCTGTGCCTCATTGTCTCTGTGTCTCTGTGTCTCTGTGTTACTGTGTCTCAGTGTCTCACAGTCTCAATCTCTCGGAATCTCTGAGTCTTGGTGCCTCAGTGTCTCAGTTTCACTGTATCTGAGTGTCTCTGTGCCTCAATGTCACAGTGTCTCAGAGTCTCAGATTATCAGTGTCTCTGTCTCATAGATTCTCTATCTCTGTGCCTCAGTGTCTCAGAGTCTCAATGTATCAGTGTCTCAGAGACTCAGTGTCTCTGTGTCTCAGTATCTCTGTGTCTCAGTGTCTCTGTGCCTCAGTGTCTCAGAATCTCAGTGTCTCTGTGTCTGAGTTTCTCTGTGCCACAGTGTCTCTGTGTCTCAGTGCCTCAGTGTCTCTGTGTCTCAGTGTCTCAGAGTCTCAGTGTCTCTGTGTCTCAGTGCCTCAGTGTCTCTGTGTCTCAGTGTCTCAGAGTCTCAGTGTCTCCGTGTCTCTGTGTCTCAGTGTCTCAGTGTCTCAGTGTCTCTATGTCTCAGTGTCTCTGTGCCTCATTGTCACAGTGTCTTGGTGTCTCAGTGTCTCAGTGTCTCAGATTATCAGTGTCTCTGTGTCTCAGTGTCTCAGTGTCTCAGTGTTTTTCTACCTCTGTGTCTCAGTGTCTCAGAAAATCAGTGTCTCTTTGTCTCTGTGTCTGAGTTTCTCTGTGCCTCAGTGTCATAGTGTCACAGTGTCTCTGTGTCTCACTGTCTCAGTGTCTCAGTGTCTCAGAGTCTCAGTGTCTCTGTGTCTCAGTGTTTCAAAGTCTTTGTGTACAGTGTCTCAGGGTCTCAGTGTGTCTGTGTCTCAGTGTCTCTGTGTCCCAGTGCCTCAGTGTCTCTGTGTCTCAGTGTGACAGCATCTCACAGAATCAGTATCTCTGTGTCTGAGTGTCTCTGTGCCTCAATGGCATAGTGTCTCAGTGTCTCAGTGTTTCTCTATCTCTGTGCCTCAGTGTCTCAGTGTCTAGAGTCTCAGTGTCTCAGTGTCTCTGTGTCTCAGTGTATCGTGTCTCAGAGACTCAGTGTCTCTGTTTCTCTGTGTCTCAGTGTCTCTGTGCCTAAGTGTCACAGTGTCTCAGTGTCTCAGATTGTCAGTGTATCAGTGTCTCAGAGACTCTGTGTCTCTGTGTCTCAGTGTCTCAGTGCCTCAGTGTCTCAGTGCCTTATTGTCTCAGTGTCCCTGTGTTTCTGTGTCTCTGTGTCTCAGTGTCTCTGTGCCTCCGTGTCTCAGAGTCTCAGCGTCTCAGTGTCTCTGTGTCTCGGTGTCTCAGAGTCTCAGTGTCTCTGTGCCTCAGTGTCTCAATGCCTCAGTTTCTCAGAGTCTCAGTGTCTCAGTGTCTCTGCGTCTCAGTGTCTCAGAGTCTCAGTGTCTCTGTGTCTCAGTGTCTCAGTGTCCCAGTGTCCCTGCGTCTCAGTGCATCAGCATCTCAGAGAATCAGTGTCTCAGGGTCTGTGTGTCTCTATGCCTCAAAGGCACAGTGTCTCAGTGTCTCTGTGTCTCTGTGCCTCAGTGTCTCAGTGTCTAGAGTCTCAGTGTCTCTGTGTCTCAGTGTATCAGAGTCTCAGAGGCTCAGTGTCTCTCTTTCTCTGTGTCTCAGTGTCTCAGTCTCTCTGTGCCTCAGTCTATCAGACTCTCAGTGACTCTGTGTCTCAGTGTCTCTGCGTCTCAGTGTATCATTATCTCAGAAACTCAGCGTCTCCGTGCCTCTGTGTCTGAGTGACTCTGTGTCTCTGTGCCTCAGTGTCTCATTGCCTCAGTGTCTCAGAGTCTCAGTGTCTCTGTGCATCTGTGTCTCAGAGTCTCAGTGTCTCTGTGTCTCAGGGTCTTAGGGTCTCTGTGTCTCTGTGTCTCTGTGTCTCAGACTCTCAGTGTCCCAGTGTCTCTGTGTCTCTGTGTCTCAGAGGCTCAGTGTCTCTGTGCCTCAGTGTCTCAGTTTATCTGTGCTTCAGTGTCTCAGTTTATCTGTGTCTCAGAGTCTCAATGTCTCTGTGTCTCAGTTTCTCTGAACCTTATTGACTCAGTTTCTCAGGGTATCTGCGTCTCAGAGTATCTTTGTCTCTGGTCTCAGTGTCTCTGCATTTCGGTTTCTCTGTGCCTCAGTGTCTCAGTGTCTCAGTGTCTCTGTGTCTCAGAGTCACAGTGTCTCTGTGTCTCAGTGTATCAGTGTCGCAGAGATTCAGTGTCTCTGTGTTTCTCTGTGTCAATGTCTCTGTGTCCGAGTGTCTCAGTGTCTCAGAGTTTCAGTGAGTCTGTGTCTCTGTGTCTCAGAGATTCTGTGTCACAGTGTCTCAGAGTTTCAGTGTCTCTATGACTCTGTGTCTCAGTGTCTCTGTGCCTCAGTGTCTCAGAGTCTCAGTGTATCTGTGTATCTGTGTCTCAGTGCCTCAGTGTCTCAGTGTCTCAGTGTTTCAGTTTCCCTGTGCCTCAGTCTCTCAGTGTCTTACTGTCTCTGTGTCACAGTGTCTCTGTCTCTCAGCGTCTCAGAGTCTCAGTGTCTCTGTGTCTCAGTGTATCAGTGTCTCTGTGCCTCATTGTCTCTGTGTTTCTGTGTTACTGTGTCTCAGTGTCTCAGAATCTCAGAGTCTCAATCTCTCAGAATCTGTCGCAGAGATTCTCTCAGACTCTCTCAGAGTCATGTTGCCTCAGTGTCTCAGTTTCTCTGTATCTGAGTGTCTCTGTGCCTCAATGTCACAGTGTCTCAGAGACTCAGTGTCTCTGTGACTCAGTGTCTCAGTGTTTTTCTATCTCTGTGTCTCAGTGTCTCAGAATCTCAGTGTCTCTGTGTCTGAGTTTCTCTGTGCCTCAGTGTCTCTGTGTCTCAGTGCCTCAGTGTCTCTGTGTCTCAGTGTCCCAGAGTCTCAGTGTCTCCGTGTCTCTGTGTCTCATTGTCTCAGTGTCTCAGTGTCTCAGTGTCCCTCTACTTCTGCGCCTCAGTGTCTCAGTGTCTCTATGTCTCAGTGTCTCTGTGCCTCATTGTCACAGTGTCTCAGTGTCTCAGATTATCAGTGTCTCTGTGTCTCAGTGTCTCAGTGTTTTTCTATCTCTGTGTCTCAGTATCTCAGAAAATCAGTGTCTCTTTGTCTCTGTGTCTGAGTTTCTCTGTGCCTCAGTGTCATAGTGTCACAGTGTCTCAGTGTCTCTGTGTCTCACTGTCTCAGTGTCTCAGTGTCTCAGAATCTCAGTGTCTCTGTGTCTCAGTGTCTCAAAGTCTTTGTGTACAGTGTCTCAGAGTCTCAGTGTGTCTGTGTCTCAGTGTATCAGCATCTCAGAGAGTCAGTGTCTCTGTGTCTGAGTGTCTCTGTGCCTCAAAGGCATAGTGTCTCAGTGACTCAGTGTCTCAGAGTCTCAGTCTTTCTCTATCTCTGTGCCTCAGTGTCTCAGTGTCTAGAGTCTCAGTGTCTCTGTGTCTCAGTGTATCAGTGTCTCAGAGACTCGGTGTCTCTGTTTCTCTGTGTCTCAGTGTCTCTGTGCCTATGTGTCACAGTGTCTCAGTGTCTCAGATTATCAAGGTCTCTGTGTCTCAGTGTCTCAGTGTTTCTCTGTCTCTGTGTCTCACTGTCTCACTGTCTCAGTGTCTCAGTGTCTCAGAGTCTCAGTGTCTCAGTGCCTCTGTGTCTCAGTGTCTCAGTGTCTCTGTGTCTCAATGTATCAGCATCTCGGAGAATCAGTGTCTCTGTGTCTGAGTGTCTCTGTGCCTCAATGGCATAGTGTCTCAGTGTCTCAGTGTCTCAGTGACTCAGTGTCTCAGTTTCTCAGTGTTTCTCTATCTCTGTGCCTCAGTGTCTAGAGTCTCAGTGTCTCTGTGTCTCAGTGTATCAGTGTCTCAGAGACTCAGTGTCTCTGTTTCTCTGTGTCTCAGTGTCTCTGTGCCTAAGTGTCACAGCGTCTCAGTGTCTCAGATTATCAGTGTGTCAGTGTATCAGTGTCTCAGAGAATCTGTGTCTCTGTGTCTCAGTGTCTTAGTGCCTCAGTGTCTCAGTGCCTTAGTGTCTCAGTGTCCCTATGTCTCTGTGTCTCAGAGTCTCAGTGTCTCTGTGTCTAAGTGTCTCAGAGTCTCTGTGTCTCTGTGTCTCTGTGTCTCTGTGTCTCAGTGCATCAGTGTCTCAGAGTCTCTGTGTCTCTGTGTCTGTGTCTCTGTGCCTCAGTGTCTCATTGCCTTAGTTTCTCAGAGTCTCAGTATCCCTGTATCTCAGTGACTCAGAGTCTCAGCGTCTCAGTGTCTCTGTGTCTCAGTGTCTCAGAGTCTCAGTGTCTCAGTGTCTCAGTGTCTCAGTGTTCCAGTGTCCCTGTGTCTCAGTGTATCAGCATCTCAGAGAATCAGTGTCTCAGTGTCTGTCTGTCTCTATGGCTCAATGGCACAGTGTCTCAGTATCTCTGTGTCTCAATGTCTCAGTGTCTCAGTGTTTCTCTATCTCTGTGTCTCAATATCTGTGTGTCTCTGTGTCTCTGTGCCTCAGTGTCTCAGTGTCTAGAGTCTCAGTGTCTCTGTGTCTCAGTGTATCAGAGTCTCAGAGGCTCAGTGTCTGTGTTTCTCTGTGTCTCAGTGTCTCAGTGTCTCTGTGCCTCAGTCTATCAGACTCTCAGTGACTCTGTGTCTCAGTGTCTCTGTTTCTCAGTGTATCATTATCTCAGAGACTCAGCGTCTCTGTGTCTCTGTGTCTGAGTGACTCTGTGTCTCTGTGTCTCTGTGCCTCAGTGTCTCATTGCCTCAGTGTCTCAGAGTCTCAGTGTCCCTGTGTCTCTGTGTCTCAGTGTCTCTGTGTCTCAGTGTCTCTGTGCCTCTGTGTCAGAGTCTCAGTGTCTCTGTGTCTCAGGGTCTCAGGGTCTCTATGTCTCAGTGTCTCTGTGTCTCAGACTCTCTGTGTCCCAGTGTCTCTGTGTCTCTGTGTCTCAGAGGCTCAGTGTCTCTGTTCCTCAGTGTCTCAGTTTATCTGTGCATCAGTGACTCAGTTTCTCAGGGTATCTGCGTCTCAGAGTATCTTTGTCTCTGGTCTCAGTGTCTCTGCATTTCGGTTTCTCTGTGCATCAGTGTCTCAGTGTCTCTGTGTCTCAGAGTCACAGTGTCTCTGTGTCTCAGTGTATTGGTGTCGCAGAGATTCAGTGTCTCTGTGTTTCTCTGTCTCAATGTCTCTGTGTCCGAGTGTCTCAGTGTCTCAGAGTTTCAGTGAGTCTGTGTCTCTGTGTCTCACAGATTCTGTGTCACAGTGTCTCAGAGTTTCAGTGGCTCTATGACTCTGTGTCTCAGTGTCTCTGTGCCTCAGTGTCTCAGAGTCTCAGTGTATCTGTGTATCTGTGTCTCAGTGCCTCAGTGTCTCAGTGTTTCAGTGTCCCTGTGCCTCAGTCTCTCAGTGTCTTACTGTCTCTGTGTCACAGTGTCTCTATCTCTCAGCGTCTCAGAGTCTCAGTGTCTCTGTGTCTCAGTGTATCAGTGTCTCTGTATCTCTGTGCCTCATTGTCTCTGTGTCTCTGTGTTACTGTGTCTCAGTGTCTCAGAGTCTCAGAGTCTCAATCTCTCAGAATCTCTGAGTCTTGGTGCCTCAGTGTCTCAGTTTCTCTGTATTTGAGTGTCTCTGTGCCTCAATGTCACAGTGTCTCAGAGACTCAGTGTCTCTGTGTCTCAGTATCTCTGTGTCTCAGTGTCTCTGTGCCTCAGTGTCTCAGAATCTCAGTGTCTCTGTGTCTGAGTTTCTCTGTGCCTCAGTGTCTCTGTGTTTCAGTGCCTCAGTGTCTCTGTGTCTCAGTGTCCCAGAGTCTCAGTGTCACCGTGTCTCTGTGTCTCAGTGTCTCAGTGTCCCTCTACTTCTGCGCCTCAGTTTCTCAGTGTCTCTATGTCTCAGTGTCTCTGTGCCTCATTGTCACAGTGTCTCAGTGTCTCAGATTATCAGTGTCTCTGTGTCTCAGTGTCTCAGTGTTTTTCTATCTCTGTGTCTCAGTGTTTCAGAAAATCAGTGTCTCTTTGTCTCTGTGTTTGAGTTTCTCTGGGCCTCAGTGTCATAGTGTCACAGTGTCTCTGTGTCTCACTGTCTTAGTGTCTCTGAATCTCAGTGTCTCTGTGTCTCAGTGTATCAGTGTCTCAGAGACTCAGTGTCTCTGTTTCTCTGTGTCTCAGTGTCACTGTGCCTAAGTGTCACAGTGTCTCAGATTATCAGTGTGTCAGTGTATCAGTATCTCAGAGACTCAGCGTCTCCGTGTCTCTGTGTCTGAGTGACTCTGTGTATCTGTGTCTCTGTGTCTCAGTGTCTCTGTGCCTCAGTGTCTCAGTGCCTTAGTGTCTCAGTGTCCCTGTGTCTCTGTGTCTCAGTGTCTCTGTGTCTCAGTGTCTCTGTGCCTCCGTGTCTCAGAGTCTCAGTGTCTCAGTGTCTCTGTGTCTCAGTGTCTCAGAGTCTCAGTGTCTCAGTGTCTCTGTGTCTCAGTGCATCAGTGTCTCAGAGTCTCTGTGTCTCTGTGTCTCAGTATCTCTGTGCCTCAGTGTCTCATTGCCTTAGTTTCTCAGAGTCTCAGTATCCCTGTATCTCAGTATCTCAGAGTCTCAGCGTCTCAGTGTCTCTGTGTCTCAGTGTCTCAGAGTTTCAGTGCCTCTGTGTCTCAGTGTCTCTGTGTCTCTGTGTCTCAGTGTATCAGCATCTCAGAGAATCAGTGTCTCAGTGACTGAGTGTCTCTGTGCCTCAATGGCACAGTGTCTCAGTGTCTCTGTGTCTCAATGTCTCAGTGTCTCAGTGTTTCTCTATCTCTGTGTCTCAGTGTCTGTGTGCCTCTGTGTCTCTGTGCCTCAGTGTCTCAGTGTATCAGAGTCTCAGTGTCTCTGCGCCTTAGTGTCTCAGTGTCTCTATGTCTCAGTTTCTCTGTGCCTCATTGTCACAGTGTCTCAGTGTCTCAGATTATCAGTGTCTCTGTGTCTCAGTGTCTCAGTGTTTTTCTATCTCTGTGTCTCAGTGTCTCAGTGTCTCAGAAAATCAGTGTCTCTTTGTGTCTGAGTTTCTCTGTGCCTCAGTGTCATAGTGTCTCTGTGTCTCACTGTCTCAGTGTCTCAGAGTCTCAGTGTCTCTGTGTCTCAGTGTCTCAAAGTCTTTGTGTACAGTGTCTCAGAGTCTCAGTGTGTCTGTGTCTCAGTGTCTCTGTGTCCCAGTGCCTCAGAGTCTCAGTGTCTCTGTGTCTCTGTGCCTTAGTGTCTCAGTGTCTCTATGTCTCAGTGTCTCAGAGTCTCAGTGTCTCTGTGTCTCAGTGTCTCAGTGTCTCTGTGCCTCAGTGTCTCTGTGTCTCAGTGTCTCAGTGTCTCCAAGTCTCTGTGTCTCTGTGTCTCAGTGTATCTGTGCCTCAGTGTATCTGTGTCTCAGTGTCTCTGCGCCTCAGTGCCTCTGTGCGTCTATGTCTCTGTGTCACGTTGTCTCTGTGTCTCAGAGTCTCAGTGCCTCAGTGTCTCTGTGTCTCAGTGTCTCTGTGCCTCATTGTCACAGTGTCACAGTGTCTCCGTGTATTTCTATCTCTGTGTCTCAGTGTCTCAGAAAATCAGTGTCTCTTTGTCTCTGTGTCTGAGTTTCACTGTGCCTCAGTGTCATAGTGTCTCTGTGTCTCACTGTCTCAGTGTCTCAGTGTCTCAGAGTCTCAGTGATTCTGTGTCTCACTGTCTCAGTGTCTCAGTGTCTCAGAGTCTCACTGTCTCTGTGTCTCAGTGTCTCTGTGTCCCAGTGCCTCAGTGTCTCTGTGTCTCAGTGTCTCAGTGCCTCATTGTTCCTCTATCTCTGTGCGTCAGTGTCTCAGTGTCTCTATGTCTCAGTGTCTCTGTGCCTCATTGTCATAGTGTCTCTGTGTCTCTGTGTCTCAGTGTCTCAGATTATCAGTGTCTCTGTGTCTCTGAGTCTCAGTGTTTTTCTATCTCTGTGTCTCAGTGTCTCAGAAAATCAGTGTCTCTTTGTATCTGTGTCTGAGTTTCTCTGTGCCTCAGTGTCATAGTGTCTCTGTGTCTCACTGTCTCAGTGTCTCAGTGTCTTAGAGTCTCAGTGTCTCTGTGTCTCAGTGTCTCAAAGTCTTTGTGTACAGTGTCTCAGAGTCTCAGTGTGTCTGTGTCTCAATGCCTCTGTGTCTCAGTGTCTCTGTGTCTCTGTGTCTCAGTGTGACAGCATCTCACAGAATCAGTGTCTCTGTGTCTGAGTGTCTCTGTGCCTCAATGGCATAGTGTCTCAGTGTTTCTCTATCTCTGTGCCTCAGTGTCTCAGTGTCTAGAGTCTCAGTGTCTCAGTGTCTCTGTGTCTCAGTGTATCGTGTCTCAGAGACTCAGTGTCTCTGTTTCTCTGTGTCTCAGTGTCTCTGTGCCTAAGTGTCACAGTGTCTCAGTGTCTCAGATTGTCAGTGTATCAGTGTCTCAGAGACTCTGTGTCTCTGTGTCTCAGTGTCTCAGTGCCTCAGTGTCTCAGTGCCTTATTGTCTCAGTGTCCCTGTGTTTCTGTGTCTCTGTGTCTCAGTGTCTCTGTGCCTCCGTGTCTCAGAGTCTCAGCGTCTCAGTGTCTCTGTGTCTCGGTGTCTCAGAGTCTCAGTGTCTCTGTGCCTCAGTGTCTCATTGCCTCAGTTTCTCAGAGTCCCAGTGTCTCAGTGTCTCTGCGTCTCAGTGTCTCAGAGTCTCAGTGTCTCTGTGTCTCAGTGTCTCAGTGTCCCAGTGTCCCTGCGTCTCAGTGCATCAGCATCTCAGAGAATCAGTGTCTCAGGGTCTGTGTGTCTCTATGCCTCAAAGGCACAGTGTCTCAGTGTCTCTGTGTCTCTGTGCCTCAGTGTCTCAGTGACTAGAGTCTCAGTGTCTCTGTGTCTCAGTGTATCAGAGTCTCAGAGGCTCAGTGTCTCTCTTTCTCTGTGTCTCAGTGTCTCAGTGTCTCAGTCTCTCTGTGCCTCAGTCTATCAGACTCTCAGTGACTCTGTGTCTCAGTGTCTCTGCGTCTCAGTGTATCATTATCTCAGAAACTCAGCGTCTCCGTGCCTCTGTGTCTGAGTGACTCTGTGTCTCTGTGCCTCAGTGTCTCATTGCCTCAGTGTCTCAGAGTCTCAGTGTCTCTGTGCATCTGTGTCTCAGAGTCTCAGTGTCTCTGTGTCTCAGGGTCTTAGGGTCTCTGTGTCTCTGTGTCTCTGTGTCTCAGACTCTCAGTGTCCCAGTGTCTCTGTGTCTCTGTGTCTCAGAGGCTCAGTGTCTCTGTGCCTCAGTGTCTCAGTTTATCTGTGCTTCAGTGTCTCAGTTTATCTGTGTCTCAGAGTCTCAATGTCTCTGTGTCTCAGTTTCTCTGAACCTTAGTGACTCAGTTTCTCAGGGTATCTGCGTCTCAGAGTATCTTTGTCTCTGGTCTCAGTGTCTCTGCATTTCGGTTTCTCTGTGCCTCAGTGTCTCAGTGTCTCAGTGTCTCTGTGTCTCAGAGTCACAGTGTCTCTGTGTCTCAGTGTATCAGTGTCGCAGAGATTCAGTGTCTCTGTGTTTCTCTGTGTCAATGTCTCTGTGTCCGAGTGTCTCAGTGTCTCAGAGTTTCAGTGAGTCTGTGTCTCTGTGTCTCAGAGATTCTGTGTCACAGTGTCTCAGAGTTTCAGTGTCTCTATGACTCTGTGTCTCAGTGTCTCTGTGCCTCAGTGTCTCAGAGTCTCAGTGTATCTGTGTATCTGTGTCTCAGTGCCTCAGTGTCTCAGTGTCTCAGTGTTTCAGTTTCCCTGTGCCTCAGTCTCTCAGTGTCTTACTGTCTCTGTGTCACAGTGTCTCTGTCTCTCAGCGTCTCAGAGTCTCAGTGTCTCTGTGTCTCAGTGTATCAGTGTCTCTGTGCCTCATTGTCTCTGTGTTTCTGTGTTACTGTGTCTCAGTGTCTCAGAATCTCAGATTCTCAATCTCTCAGAATCTGTCGCAGAGATTCTCTCAGACTCTCTCAGAGTCATGTTGCCTCAGTGTCTCAGTTTCTCTGTATCTGAGTGTCTCTGTGCCTCAATGTCACAGTGTCTCAGAGACTCAGTGTCTCTGTGACTCAGTGTCTCAGTGTTTTTCTATCTCTGTGTCTCAGTGTCTCAGAATCTCAGTGTCTCTGTGTCTGAGTTTCTCTGTGCCTCAGTGTCTCTGTGTCTCAGTGCCTCAGTGTCTCTGTGTCTCAGTGTCCCAGAGTCTCAGTGTCTCTGTGTCTCTGTGTCTCATTGTCTCAGTGTCTCAGTGTCTCAGTGTCCCTCTACTTCTGCGCCTCAGTGTCTCAGTGTCTCTATGTCTCAGTGTCTCTGTGCCTCATTGTCACAGTGTCTCAGTGTCTCAGATTATCAGTGTCTCTGTGTCTCAGTGTCTCAGTGTTTTTCTATCTCTGTGTCTCAGTGTCTCAGAAAATCAGTGTCTCTTTGTCTCTGTGTCTGAGTTTCTCTGTGCCTCAGTGTCATAGTGTCACAGTGTCTCAGTGTCTCTGTGTCTCACTGTCTCAGTGTCTCAGTGTCTCAGTGTCTCAGAATCTCAGTGTCTCTGTGTCTCAGTGTCTCAAAGTCTTTGTGTACAGTGTCTCAGAGTCTCAGTGTGTCTGTGTCTCAGTGTATCAGCATCTCAGAGAGTCAGTGTCTCTGTGTCTGAGTGTCTCTGTGCCTCAAAGGCATAGTGTCTCAGTGACTCAGTGTCTCAGAGTCTCAGTCTTTCTCTATCTCTGTGCCTCAGTGTCTCAGTGTCTAGAGTCTCAGTGTCTCTGTGTCTCAGTGTATCAGTGTCTCAGAGACTCGGTGTCTCTGTTTCTCTGTGTCTCAGTGTCTCTGTGCCTATGTGTCACAGTGTCTCAGTGTCTCAGATTATCAGGGTCTCTGTGTCTCAGTGTCTCAGTGTTTCTCTGTCTCAGTGTCTCAGTGTCTCAGAGTCTCAGTGTCTCAGTGCCTCTGTGTCTCAGTGTCTCAGTGTCTCTGTGTCTCAATGTATCAGCATCTCAGAGAATCAGTGTCTCTGTGTCTGAGTGTCTCTGTGCCTCAATGGCATAGTGTCTCAGTGTCTCAGTGTCTCAGTGACTCAGTGTCTCAGTTTCTCAGAGTTTCTCTATCTCTGTGCCTCAGTGTCTCAGTGTCTAGAGTCTCAGTGTCTCTGTGTCTCAGTGTATCAGTGTCTCAGAGACTCAGTGTCTCTGTTTCTCTGTGTCTCAGTGTCTCTGTGCCTAAGTGTCACAGCGTCTCAGTGTCTCAGATTATCAGTGTGTCAGTGTATCAGTGTCTCAGAGAATCTGTGTCTCTGTGTCTCAGTGTCTTAGTGCCTCAGTGTCTCAGTGCCTTAGTGTCTCAGTGTCCCTATGTCTCTGTGTCTCAGAGTCTCAGTGTCTCTGTGTCTAAGTGTCTCAGAGTCTCAGTGTCTCTGTGTCTCTGTGTCTCTGTGTCTCAGTGCATCAGTGTCTCAGAGTCTCTGTGTCTCTGTGTCTGTGTCTCTGTGCCTCAGTGTCTCATTGCCTTAGTTTCTCAGAGTCTCAGTATCCCTGTATCTCAGTGACTCAGAGTCTCAGCGTCTCAGTGTCTCTGTGTCTCAGTGTCTCAGAGTCTCAGTGTCACTGTGTCTCAGTGTCTCAGTGTTCCAGTGTCCCTGTGTCTCAGTGTATCAGCATCTCAGAGAATCAGTGTCTCAGTGTCTGTCTGTCTCTATGGCTCAATGGCACAGTGTCTCAGTATCTCTGTGTCTCAATGTCTCAGTGTCTCAGTGTTTCTCTATCTCTGTGTCTCAATATCTGTGTGTCTCTGTGTCTCTGTGTCTCTGTGCCTCAGTGTCTCAGTGTCTAGAGTCTCAGTGTCTCTGTGTCTCAGTGTATCAGAGTCTCAGAGGCTCAGTGTCTGTGTTTATCTGTGTCTCAGTGTCTCAGTGTCTCTGTGCCTCAGTCTATCAGACTCTCAGTGACTCTGTGTCTCAGTGTCTCTGTTTCTCAGTGTATCATTATCTCAGAGACTCAGCGTCTCTGTGTCTCTGTGTCTGAGTGACTCTGTGTCTCTGTGTCTCTGTGCCTCAGTGTCTCATTGCCTCAGTGTCTCAGAGTCTCAGTGTCCCTGTGTCTCTGTGTCTCAGTGTCTCTGTGTCTCAGTGTCTCTGTGCCTCTGTGTCAGAGTCTCAGTGTCTCTGTGTCTCAGGGTCTCAGGGTCTCTATGTCTCAGTGTCTCTGTGTCTCAGACTCTCTGTGTCCCAGTGTCTCTGTGTCTCTGTGTCTCAGAGGCTCAGTGTCTCTGTTCCTCAGTGTCTCAGTTTATCTGTGCATCAGTGACTCAGTTTCTCAGGGTATCTGCGTCTCAGAGTATCTTTGTCTCTGGTCTCAGTGACTCTGCATTTCGGTTTCTCTGTGCATCAGTGTCTCAGTGTCTCAGTGTCTCTGTGTCTCAGAGTCACAGTGTCTCTGTGTCTCAGTGTATTGGTGTCGCAGAGATTCAGTGTCTCTGTGTTTCTCTGTCTCAGTGTCTCTGTGTCCGAGTGTCTCAGTGTCTCAGAGTTTCAGTGAGTCTGTGTCTCTGTGTCTCAGAGATTCTGTGTCACAGTGTCTCAGAGTTTCAGTGTCACTATGTCTCTGTGTCTCAGTGTCTCTGTGCCTCAGTGTCTCAGAGTCTCAGTGTATCTGTGTATCTGTGTCTCAGTGCCTCAGTGTCTCAGTGTTTCAGTGTCCCTGTGCCTCAGTCTCTCAGTGTCTTACTGTCTCTGTGTCCCTGTGTCACAGTGTCTCTGTCTCTCAGCGTCTCAGAGTCTCAGTGTCTCTGTATCTCTGTGCCTCATTGTCTCTGTGTCTCTGTGTCTCTGTGTTACTGTGTCTCAGTGTCTCACAGTCTCAATCTCTCGGAATCTCTGAGTCTTGGTGCCTCAGTGTCTCAGTTTCACTGTATCTGAGTGTCTCTGTGCCTCAATGTCACAGTGTCTCAGAGTCTCAGATTATCAGTGTCTCTGTCTCATAGATTCTCTATCTCTGTGCCTCAGTGTCTCAGAGTCTCAATGTATCAGTGTCTCAGAGACTCAGTGTCTCTGTGTCTCAGTATCTCTGTGTCTCAGTGTCTCTGTGCCTCAGTGTCTCAGAATCTCAGTGTCTCTGTGTCTGAGTTTCTCTGTGCCACAGTGTCTCTGTGTCTCAGTGCCTCAGTGTCTCTGTGTCTCAGTGTCTCAGAGTCTCAGTGTCTCTGTGTCTCAGTGCCTCAGTGTCTCTGTGTCTCAGAGTCTCAGTGTCTCAGTGTCTCAGTGCCTCATTGTCACAGTGTCTCAGTGTCTCAGATTATCAGTGTCTCTGTGTCTCAGTGTCTCAGTGTCTCAGTGTTTTTCTACCTCTGTGTCTCAGTGTCTCAGAAAATCAGTGTCTCTTTGTCTCTGTGTCTGAGTTTCTCTGTGCCTCAGTGTCATAGTGTCACAGTGTCTCTGTGTCTCACTGTCTCAGTGTCTCAGTGTCTCAGAGTCTCAGTGTCTCTGTGTCTCAGTGTTTCAAAGTCTTTGTGTACAGTGTCTCAGGGTCTCAGTGTGTCTGTGTCTCAGTGTCTCTGTGTCCCAGTGCCTCAGTGTCTCTGTGTCTCTGTGTCTCAGTGTGACAGCATCTCACAGAATCAGTGTCTCTGTGTCTGAGTGTCTCTGTGCCTCAATGGCATAGTGTCTCAGTGTCTCAGTGTTTCTCTATCTCTGTGCCTCAGTGTCTCAGTGTCTAGAGTCTCAGTGTCTCAGTGTCTCTGTGTCTCAGTGTATCGTGTCTCAGAGACTCAGTGTCTCTGTTTCTCTGTGTCTCAGTGTCTCTGTGCCTAAGTGTCACAGTGTCTCAGTGTCTCAGTGCCTTATTGTCTCAGTGTCCCTGTGTTTCTGTGTCTCTGTGTCTCAGTGTCTCTGTGCCTCCGTGTCTCAGAGTCTCAGCGTCTCAGTGTCTCTGTGTCTCGGTGTCTCAGAGTCTCAGTGTCTCTGTGCCTCAGTGTCTCAATGCCTCAGTTTCTCAGAGTCTCAGTGTCTCAGTGTCTCTGCGTCTCAGTGTCTCAGAGTCTCAGTGTCTCTGTGTCTCAGTGTCTCAGTGTCCCAGTGTCCCTGCGTCTCAGTGCATCAGCATCTCAGAGAATCAGTGTCTCAGGGTCTGTGTGTCTCTATGCCTCAAAGGCACAGTGTCTCAGTGTCTCTGTGTCTCTGTGCCTCAGTGTCTCAGTGTCTAGAGTCTCAGTGTCTCTGTGTCTCAGTGTATCAGAGTCTCAGAGGCTCAGTGTCTCTCTTTCTCTGTGTCTCAGTGTCTCAGTGTCTCAGTCTCTCTGTGCCTCAGTCTATCAGACTCTCAGTGACTCTGTGTCTCAGTGTCTCTGCGTCTCAGTGTATCATTATCTCAGAAACTCAGCGTCTCCGTGCCTCTGTGTCTGAGTGACTCTGTGTCTCTGTGCCTCAGTGTCTCATTGCCTCAGTGTCTCAGAGTCTCAGTGTCTCTGTGCATCTGTGTCTCAGAGTCTCAGTGTCTCTGTGTCTCAGGGTCTTAGGGTCTCTGTGTCTCTGTGTCTCAGACTCTCAGTGTCCCAGTGTCTCTGTGTCTCTGTGTCTCAGAGGCTCAGTGTCTCTGTGCCTCAGTGTCTCAGTTTATCTGTGCTTCAGTGTCTCAGTTTATCTGTGTCTCAGAGTCTCAATGTCTCTGTGTCTCAGTTTCTCTGAACCTTATTGACTCAGTTTCTCAGGGTATCTGCGTCTCAGAGTATCTTTGTCTCTGGTCTCAGTGTCTCTGCATTTCGGTTTCTCTGTGCCTCAGTGTCTCAGTGTCTCAGTGTCTCTGTGTCTCAGAGTCACAGTGTCTCTGTGTCTCAGTGTATCAGTGTCGCAGAGATTCAGTGTCTCTGTGTTTCTCTGTGTCAATGTCTCTGTGTCCGAGTGTCTCAGTGTCTCAGAGTTTCAGTGAGTCTGTGTCTCTGTGTCTCAGAGATTCTGTGTCACAGTGTCTCAGAGTTTCAGTGTCTCTATGACTCTGTGTCTCAGTGTCTCTGTGCCTCAGTGTCTCAGAGTCTCAGTGTATCTGTGTATCTGTGTCTCAGTGCCTCAGTGTCTCAGTGTCTCAGTGTTTCAGTTTCCCTGTGCCTCAGTCTCTCAGTGTCTTACTGTCTCTGTGTCACAGTGTCTCTGTCTCTCAGCGTCTCAGAGTCTCAGTGTCTCTGTGTCTCAGTGTATCAGTGTCTCTGTGCCTCATTGTCTCTGTGTTTCTGTGTTACTGTGTCTCAGTGTCTCAGAATCTCAGAGTCTCAATCTCTCAGAATCTGTCGCAGAGATTCTCTCAGACTCTCTCAGAGTCATGTTGCCTCAGTGTCTCAGTTTCTCTGTATCTGAGTGTCTCTGTGCCTCAATGTCACAGTGTCTCAGAGACTCAGTGTCTCTGTGACTCAGTGTCTCAGTGTTTTTCTATCTCTGTGTCTCAGTGTCTCAGAATCTCAGTGTCTCTGTGTCTGAGTTTCTCAGTGCCTCAGTGTCTCTGTGTCTCAGTGTCCCAGAGTCTCAGTGTCTCCGTGTCTCTGTGTCTCATTGTCTCAGTGTCTCAGTGTCTCAGTGTCCCTCTACTTCTGCGCCTCAGTGTCTCAGTGTCTCTATGTCTCAGTGTCTCTCTGCCTCATTGTCACAGTGTCTCAGTGTCTCAGATTATCAGTGTCTCTGTGTCTCAGTGTCTCAGTGTTTTTCTATCTCTGTGTCTCAGTGTCTCAGAAAATCAGTGTCTCTTTGTCTCTGTGTCTGAGTTTCTCTGTGCCTCAGTGTCATAGTGTCACAGTGTCTCAGTGTCTCTGTGTCTCACTGTCTCAGTGTCTCAGTGTCTCAGAATCTCAGTGTCTCTGTGTCTCAGTGTCTCAAAGTCTTTGTGTACAGTGTCTCAGAGTCTCAGTGTGTCTGTGTCTCAGTGTATCAGCATCTCAGAGAGTCAGTGTCTCTGTGTCTGAGTGTCTCTGTGCCTCAAAGGCATAGTGTCTCAGTGACTCAGTGTCTCAGAGTCTCAGTCTTTCTCTATCTCTGTGCCTCAGTGTCTCAGTGTCTAGAGTCTCAGTGTCTCTGTGTCTCAGTGTATCAGTGTCTCAGAGACTCGGTGTCTCTGTTTCTCTGTGTCTCAGTGTCTCTGTGCCTATGTGTCACAGTGTCTCAGTGTCTCAGATTATCAGGGTCTCTGTGTCTCAGTGTCTCAGTGTTTCTCTGTCTCTGTGTCTCACTGTCTCAGTGTCTCAGTGTCTCAGAGTCTCAGTGTCTCAGTGCCTCTGTGTCTCAGTGTCTCAGTGTCTCTGTGTCTCAATGTATCAGCATCTCAGAGAATCAGTGTCTCTGTGTCTGAGTGTCTCTGTGCCTCAATGGCATAGTGTCTCAGTGTCTCAGTGACTCAGTGTCTCAGTTTCTCAGTGTTTCTCTATCTCTGTGCCTCAGTGTCTCAGTGTCTAGAGTCTCAGTGTCTCTGTGTGTCAGTGTATCAGTGTCTCAGAGTCTCAGTGTCTCTGTTTCTCTGTGCCTCAGTGTCTCTGTGCCTAAGTGTCACAGCGTCTCAGTGTCTCAGATTATCAGTGTGTCAGTGTATCAGTGTCTCAGAGAATCTGTGTCTCTGGGTCTCACTGTCTTAGTGCCTCAGTGTCTCAGTGCCTTAGTGTCTCAGTGTCCCTATGTCTCTGTGTCTCAGAGTCTCAGTGTCTCTGTGTCTCAGTGTCTCAGTGTTCCAGTGTCCCTGTGTCTCAGTGTATCAGCATCTCAGAGAATCAGTGTCTCAGTGTCTGTCTGTCTCTATGGCTCAATGGCACAGTGTCTCAGTATCTCTGTGTCTCAATGTCTCAGTGTCTCAGTGTTTCTCTATCTCTGTGTCTCAATATCTGTGTGTCTCTGTGTCTCTGTGCCTCAGTGTCTCAGTATCTAGAGTCTCAGTGTCTCTGTGTCTCAGTGTATCAGAGTCTCAGAGGCTCAGTGTCTGTGTTTCTCTGTGTCTCAGTGTCTCAGTGTCTCTGTGCCTCAGTCTATCAGACTCTCAGTGACTCTGTGTCTCAGTGTCTCTGTTTCTCAGTGTATCATTATCTCAGAGACTCAGCGTCTCTGTGTCTCTGTGTCTGAGTGACTCTGTGTCTCTGTGTCTCTGTGCCTCAGTGTCTCATTGCCTCAGTGTCTCAGAGTCTCAGTGTCCCTGTGTCTCTGTGTCTCAGTGTCTCTGTGTCTCAGTGTCTCTGTGCCTCTGTGTCAGAGTCTCAGTGTCTCTGTGTCTCTGTGTCTCAGTGTCTCAGTGTTTTTCTATCTCTGTGTCTCAGTGTCTCAGAAAATCAGTGTCTCTTTGTCTCTGTGTCTGAGTTTCTCTGTGCCTCAGTGTCATAGTGTCACAGTGTCTCAGTGTCTCTGTGTCTCACTGTCTCAGTGTCTCAGTGTCTCAGAATCTCAGTGTCTCTGTGTCTCAGTGTCTCAAAGTCTTTGTGTACAGTGTCTCAGAGTCTCAGTGTGTCTGTGTCTCAGTGTATCAGCATCTCAGAGAGTCAGTGTCTCTGTGTCTGATTGTCTCTGTGCCTCAAAGGCATAGTGTCTCAGTGACTCAGTGTCTCAGAATCTCAGAGTCTCAATCTCTCAGAATCTGTCGCAGAGATTCTCTCAGACTCTCTCAGAGTCATGTTGCCTCAGTGTCTCAGTTTCTCTGTATCTGAGTGTCTCTGTGCCTCAATGTCACAGTGTCTCAGAGACTCAGTGTCTCTGTGACTCAGTGTCTCAGTGTTTTTCTATCTCTGTGTCTCAGTGTCTCAGAATCTCAGTGTCTCTGTGTCTGAGTTTCTCAGTGCCTCAGTGTCTCTGTGTCTCAGTGTCCCAGAGTCTCAGTGTCTCCGTGTCTCTGTGTCTCATTGTCTCAGTGTCTCAGTGTCTCAGTGTCCCTCTACTTCTGCGCCTCAGTGTCTCAGTGTCTCTATGTCTCAGTGTCTCTGTGCCTCATTGTCACAGTGTCTCAGTGTCTCAGAATCTCAGTGTCTCTGTGTCTCAGTGTCTCAAAGTCTTTGTGTACAGTGTCTCAGAGTCTCAGTGTGTCTGTGTCTCAGTGTATCAGCATCTCAGAGAGTCAGTGTCTCTGTGTCTGAGTGTCTCTGTGCCTCAAAGGCATAGAGTCTCAGTGACTCAGTGTCTCAGAATCTCAGAGTCTCAATCTCTCAGAATCTGTCGCAGAGATTCTCTCAGACTCTCTCAGAGTCATGTTGCCTCAGTGTCTCAGTTTCTCTGTATCTGAGTGTCTCTGTGCCTCAATGTCACAGTGTCTCAGAGACTCAGTGTCTCTGTGACTCAGTGTCTCAGTGTTTTTCTATCTCTGTGTCTCAGTGTCTCAGAATCTCAGTGTCTCTGTGTCTGAGTTTCTCAGTGCCTCAGTGTCTCTGTGTCTCAGTGTCCCAGAGTCTCAGTGTCTCCGTGTCTCTGTGTCTCATTGTCTCAGTGTCTCAGTGTCTCAGTGTCTCAGTGTCCCTCTACTTCTGCGCCTCAGTGTCTCAGTGTCTCTATGTCTCAGTGTCTCTGTGCCTCATTGTCACAGTGTCTCAGTGTCTCAGATTGTCAGTGTCTCTGTGTCTCAGTGTTTTTCTATCTCTGTGTCTCAGTGTCTCAGAAAATCAGTGTCTCTTTGTCTCTGTGTCTGAGTTTCTCTGTGCCTCAGTGTCATAGTGTCACAGTGTCTCAGTGTCTCTGTGTCTCACTGTCTCAGTGTCTCAGTGTCTCAGAATCTCAGTGTCTCTGTGTCTCAGTGTCTCAAAGTCTTTGTGTACAGTGTCTCAGAGTCTCAGTGTGTCTGTGTCTCAGTGTATCAGCATCTCAGAGAGTCAGTGTCTCTGTGTCTGAGTGTCTCTGTGCCTCAAAGGCATAGTGTCTCAGTGACTCAGTGTCTCAGAGTCTCAGTCTTTCTCTATCTCTGTGCCTCAGTGTCTCAGTGTCTAGAGTCTCAGTGTCTCTGTGTCTCAGTGTATCAGTGTCTCAGAGACTCTGTGTCTCTGTTTCTCTGTGTCTCAGTGTCTCTGTGCCTATGTGTCACAGTGTCTCAGTGTCTCAGATTATCAGGGTCTCTGTGTCTCAGTGTCTCAGTGTTTCTCTGTCTCTGTGTCTCACTGTCTCAGTGTCTCAGTGTCTCAGAGTCTCAGTGTCTCAGTGCCTCTGTGTCTCAGTGTCTCAGTGTCTCTGTGTCTCAATGTATCAGCATCTCAGAGAATCAGTGTCTCTGTGTCTGAGTGTCTCTGTGCCTCAATGGCATAGTGTCTCAGTGTCTCAGTGTCTCAGTGACTCAGTGTCTCAGTTTCTCAGTGTTTCTCTATCTCTGTGCCTCAGTGTCTCAGTGTCTAGAGTCTCAGTGTCTCTGTGTCTCAGTGTATCAGTGTCTCAGAGACTCAGTGTCTCTGTTTCTCTGTGTCTCAGTGTCTCTGTGCCTAAGTGTCACAGCGTCTCAGTGTCTCAGATTATCAGTGTGTCAGTGTATCAGTGTCTCAGAGAATCTGTGTCTCTGGGTCTCACTGTCTTAGTGCCTCAGTGTCTCAGTGCCTTAGTGTCTCAGTGTCCCTATGTCTCTGTGTCTCAGAGTCTCAGTGTCTCTGTGTCTAAGTGTCTCAGAGTCTCAGTGTCTCTGTGTCTCAGTGTCTCAGTGTTCCAGTGTCCCTGTGTCTCAGTGTATCAGCATCTCAGAGAATCAGTGTCTCAGTGTCTGTC
This sequence comes from Prionace glauca, assembly GCA_037974335.1. NCBI lineage: Eukaryota > Metazoa > Chordata > Chondrichthyes > Carcharhiniformes > Carcharhinidae > Prionace > Prionace glauca. The sequence continues at coordinate 218,983 of JBBMRE010000193.1, read as the reverse complement.
TGTCTCTATGGCTCAATGGCACAGTGTCTCAGTATCTCTGTGTCTCAATGTCTCAGTGTCTCAGTGTTTCTCTATCTCTGTGTCTCAATATCTGTGTGTCTCTGTGTCTCTGTGCCTCAGTGTCTCAGTATCTAGAGTCTCAGTGTCTCTGTGTCTCAGTGTATCAGAGTCTCAGAGGCTCAGTGTCTGTGTTTCTCTGTGTCTCAGTGTCTCAGTGTCTCTGTGCCTCAGTCTATCAGACTCTCAGTGACTCTGTGTCTCAGTGTCTCTGTTTCTCAGTGTATCATTATCTCAGAGACTCAGCGTCTCTGTGTCTCTGTGTCTGAGTGACTCTGTGTCTCTGTGTCTCTGTGCCTCAGTGTCTCATTGCCTCAGTGTCTCAGAGTCTCAGTGTCCCTGTGTCTCTGTGTCTCAGTGTCTCTGTGTCTCAGTGTCTCTGTGCCTCTGTGTCAGAGTCTCAGTGTCTCTGTGTCTCTGTGTCTCAGTGTCTCAGTGTTTTTCTATCTCTGTGTCTCAGTGTCTCAGAAAATCAGTGTCTCTTTGTCTCTGTGTCTGAGTTTCTCTGTGCCTCAGTGTCATAGTGTCACAGTGTCTCAGTGTCTCTGTGTCTCACTGTCTCAGTGTCTCAGTGTCTCAGAATCTCAGTGTCTCTGTGTCTCAGTGTCTCAAAGTCTTTGTGTACAGTGTCTCAGAGTCTCAGTGTGTCTGTGTCTCAGTGTATCAGCATCTCAGAGAGTCAGTGTCTCTGTGTCTGAGTGTCTCTGTGCCTCAAAGGCATAGTGTCTCAGTGACTCAGTGTCTCAGAGTCTCAGTCTTTCTCTATCTCTGTGCCTCAGTGTCTCAGTGTCTAGAGTCTCAGTGTCTCTGTGTCTCAGTGTATCAGTGTCTCAGAGACTCTGTGTCTCTGTTTCTCTGTGTCTCAGTGTCTCTGTGCCTATGTGTCACAGTGTCTCAGTGTCTCAGATTATCAGGGTCTCTGTGTCTCAGTGTCTCAGTGTTTCTCTGTCTCTGTGTCTCACTGTCTCAGTGTCTCAGTGTCTCAGAGTCTCAGTGTCTCAGTGCCTCTGTGTCTCAGTGTCTCAGTGTCTCTGTGTCTCAATGTATCAGCATCTCAGAGAATCAGTGTCTCTGTGTCTGAGTGTCTCTGTGCCTCAATGGCATAGTGTCTCAGTGTCTCAGTGTCTCAGTGACTCAGTGTCTCAGTTTCTCAGTGTTTCTCTATCTCTGTGCCTCAGTGTCTCAGTGTCTAGAGTCTCAGTGTCTCTGTGTCTCAGTGTATCAGTGTCTCAGAGACTCAGTGTCTCTGTTTCTCTGTGTCTCAGTGTCTCTGTGCCTAAGTGTCACAGCGTCTCAGTGTCTCAGATTATCAGTGTGTCAGTGTATCAGTGTCTCAGAGAATCTGTGTCTCTGGGTCTCACTGTCTTAGTGCCTCAGTGTCTCAGTGCCTTAGTGTCTCAGTGTCCCTATGTCTCTGTGTCTCAGAGTCTCAGTGTCTCTGTGTCTAAGTGTCTCAGAGTCTCAGTGTCTCTGTGTCTCAGTGTCTCAGTGTTCCAGTGTCCCTGTGTCTCAGTGTATCAGCATCTCAGAGAATCAGTGTCTCAGTGTCTGTCTGTCTCTATGGCTCAATGGCACAGTGTCTCAGTATCTCTGTGTCTCAATGTCTCAGTGTCTCAGTGTTTCTCTATCTCTGTGTCTCAATATCTGTGTGTCTCTGTGTCTCTGTGCCTCAGTGTCTCAGTGTCTAGAGTCTCAGTGTCTCTGTGTCTCAGTGTATCAGAGTCTCAGAGGCTCAGTGTCTGTGTTTCTCTGTGTCTCAGTGTCTCAGTGTCTCTGTGCCTCAGTCTATCAGACTCTCAGTGACTCTGTGTCTCAGTGTCTCTGTTTCTCAGTGTATCATTATCTCAGAGACTCAGCGTCTCTGTGTCTCTGTGTCTGAGTGACTCTGTGTCTCTGTGTCTCTGTGCCTCAGTGTCTCATTGCCTCAGTGTCTCAGAGTCTCAGTGTCCCTGTGTCTCTGTGTCTCAGTGTCTCTGTGTCTCAGTGTCTCTGTGCCTCTGTGTCAGAGTCTCAGTGTCTCTGTGTCTCTGTGTCTCAGTGTCTCAGTGTTTTTCTATCTCTGTGTCTCAGTGTCTCAGAAAATCAGTGTCTCTTTGTCTCTGTGTCTGAGTTTCTCTGTGCCTCAGTGTCATAGTGTCACAGTGTCTCAGTGTCTCTGTGTCTCACTGTCTCAGTGTCTCAGTGTCTCAGAATCTCAGTGTCTCTGTGTCTCAGTGTCTCAAAGTCTTTGTGTACAGTGTCTCAGAGTCTCAGTGTGTCTGTGTCTCAGTGTATCAGCATCTCAGAGAGTCAGTGCCTCTGTGTCTGAGTGTCTCTGTGCCTCAAAGGCATAGTGTCTCAGTGACTCAGTGTCTCAGAGTCTCAGTCTTTCTCTATCTCTGTGCCTCAGTGTCTCAGTGTCTAGAGTCTCAGTGTCTCTGTGTCTCAGTGTATCAGTGTCTCAGAGACTCGGTGTCTCTGTTTCTCTGTGTCTCAGTGTCTCTGTGCCTATGTGTCACAGTGTCTCAGTGTCTCAGATTATCAGGGTCTCTGTGTCTCAGTGTCTCAGTGTTTCTCTGTCTCTGTGTCTCACTGTCTCAGTGTCTCAGTGTCTCAGAGTCTCAGTGTCTCAGTGCCTCTGTGTCTCAGTGTCTCAGTGTCTCTGTGTCTCAATGTATCAGCATCTCAGAGAATCAGTGTCTCTGTGTCTGAGTGTCTCTGTGCCTCAATGGCATAGTGTCTCAGTGTCTCAGTGTCTCAGTGACTCAGTGTCTCAGTTTCTCAGTGTTTCTCTATCTCTGTGCCTCAGTGTCTCAGTGTCTAGAGTCTCAGTGTCTCTGTGTCTCAGTGTATCAGTGTCTCAGAGACTCAGTGTCTCTGTTTCTCTGTGTCTCAGTGTCTCTGTGCCTAAGTGTCACAGCGTCTCAGTGTCTCAGATTATCAGTGTGTCAGTGTATCAGTGTCTCAGAGAATCTGTGTCTCTGGGTCTCACTGTCTTAGTGCCTCAGTGTCTCAGTGCCTTAGTGTCTCAGTGTCCCTATGTCTCTGTGTCTCAGAGTCTCAGTGTCTCTGTGTCTAAGTGTCTCAGAGTCTCAGTGTCTCTGTGTCTCTGTGTCTCTGTGTCTCAGTGCATCAGTGTCTCAGAGTCTCTGTGTCTCTGTGTCTGTGTCTCTGTGCCTCAGTGTCTCATTGCCTTAGTTTCTCAGAGTCTCAGTATCCCTGTATCTCAGTGACTCAGAGTCTCAGCGTCTCAGTGTCTCTGTGTCTCAGTGTCTCAGAGTCTCAGTGTCTCTGTGTCTCAGTGTCTCAGTGTTCCAGTGTCCCTGTGTCTCAGTGTATCAGCATCTCAGAGAATCAGTGTCTCAGTGTCTGTCTGTCTCTATGGCTCAATGGCACAGTGTCTCAGTATCTCTGTGTCTCAATGTCTCAGTGTCTCAGTGTTTCTCTATCTCTGTGTCTCAATATCTGTGTGTCTCTGTGTCTCTGTGCCTCAGTGTCTCAGTGTCTAGAGTCTCAGTGTCTCTGTGTCTCAGTGTATCAGAGTCTCAGAGGCTCAGTGTCTGTGTTTCTCTGTGTCTCAGTGTCTCAGTGTCTCTGTGCCTCAGTCTATCAGACTCTCAGTGACTCTGTGTCTCAGTGTCTCTGTTTCTCAGTGTATCATTATCTCAGAGACTCAGCGTCTCTGTGTCTCTGTGTCTGAGTGACTCTGTGTCTCTGTGTCTCTGTGCCTCAGTGTCTCATTGCCTCAGTGTCTCAGAGTCTCAGTGTCCCTGTGTCTCTGTGTCTCAGTGTCTCTGAGTCTCAGTGTCTCTGTGCCTCTGTGTCAGAGTCTCAGTGTCTCTGTGTCTCAGGGTCTCAGGGTCTCTATGTCTCAGTGTCTCTGTGTCTCAGACTCTCTGTGTCCCAGTGTCTCTGTGTCTCTGTGTCTCAGAGGCTCAGTGTCTCTGTTCCTCAGTGTCTCAGTTTATCTGTGCATCAGTGACTCAGTTTCTCAGGGTATCTGCGTCTCAGAGTATCTTTGTCTCTGGTCTCAGTGTCTCTGCATTTCGGTTTCTCTGTGCATCAGTGTCTCAGTGTCTCTGTGTCTCAGAGTCACAGTGTCTCTGTGTCTCAGTGTATTGGTGTCGCAGAGATTCAGTGTCTCTGTGTTTCTCTGTCTCAGTGTCTCTGTGTCCGAGTGTCTCAGTGTCTCAGAGTTTCAGTGAGTCTGTGTCTCTGTGTCTCAGAGATTCTGTGTCACAGTGTCTCAGAGTTTCAGTGTCTCTATGTCTCTGTGTCTCAGTGTCTCTGTGCCTCAGTGTCTCAGAGTCTCAGTGTATCTGTGTATCTGTGTCTCAGTGCCTCAGTGTCTCAGTGTTTCAGTGTCCCTGTGCCTCAGTCTCTCAGTGTCTTACTGTCTCTGTGTCCCTGTGTCACAGTGTCTCTGTCTCTCAGCGTCTCAGAGTCTCAGTGTCTCTGTATCTCTGTGCCTCATTGTCTCTGTGTCTCTGTGTCTCTGTGTTACTGTGTCTCAGTGTCTCACAGTCTCAATCTCTCGGAATCTCTGAGTCTTGGTGCCTCAGTGTCTCAGTTTCACTGTATCTGAGTGTCTCTGTGCCTCAATGTCACAGTGTCTCAGAGTCTCAGATTATCAGTGTCTCTGTCTCATAGATTCTCTATCTCTGTGCCTCAGTGTCTCAGAGTCTCAATGTATCAGTGTCTCAGAGACTCAGTGTCTCTGTGTCTCAGTATCTCTGTGTCTGAGTTTCTCTGTGCCTCAGTGTCTCTGTGTCTCAGTGTCTCAGAATCTCAGTGTCTCTGTGTCTCAGTGCCTCAGTGTCTCAGAGTCTCAGTGTCTCTGTGTCTCAGTGTCTCAGTGTCTCAGTGTCTCTGTGTCTCTGTGTCTCAGTGCCTCAGTGTCTCAGAGTCTCAGTGTCTCTGTGTCTCAGTGTCTCAGTGTCTCAGTGTCTCAGTGTCTCAGTGTCTCTGTGTCTCTGTGTCTCAGTGTCTCAGTGTCTCAGTGCCTCAGTGTCTCAGTGCCTCAGTGTCTCAGTTTCTCTGTGCCTCATTGTCACAGTGTCTCTGTGTCTCTGTGTCTCAGTGCCTCAGTGTCTCAGTTTCTCTGTGCCTCATTGTCACAGTGTCTCTGTGTCTCTGTGTCTCAGTGTCTCAGTGTTCCTCTATCTCTGCGCCTCAGTGTCTCAGTGTCTCTACGTCTCAGTTTCTCAGTGCCTCAGTGTCACAGTGTCTCTGTGTCTCTGTGTCTCAGTGTCTCAGTGTCTCAGTGTCTCTGTGTCTCATTGTCATAGTGTCTCAGTGTCACAGATTATCAGTGTCTCAGTGTCTCAGTGTTTTTCTATCTCTGTGTCTCAGTGTCTCAGAAAATCAGTGTCTCTTTGTCTCTTCGTCTGAGTTTCTCTGTGCCTCAGTGTCATAGTGTCACAGTGTCTCTGTGTCTCACTGTCTCAGTGTCTGAGTGTCTCAGTGTCTCAGAGTCTCAGTGTCTCTGTGTCTCAGTGTCTCAAAGTCTATATGTACAGTGTCTCAGAGTTTCAGTGTGTCTGTGTCTCAGTGCCTCTGAGTCTCAGTGTCTCTGTGTCTCAGTGTATCAGCATCTCACAGAATCAGTGTCTCTGTGTCTGAGTGTCTCTGTGCCTCAATGGCATAGTGTCTCAGTGTCTCAGTGTTTCTCTATCTCTGTGCCTCAGTGTCTCAGTGTCTAGAGTCTCAGTGTCTCAGTGTCTCTGTGTCTCAGTGTATCGTGTCTCAGAGACTCAGTGTCTCTGTTTCTCTGTGTCTCAGTGTCTCTGTGCCTTAGTGTCTCAGTGTCTCAGTGTTTCTCTATCTCTGTGCCTCAGTGTCTCAGTGTCTAGAGTCTCAGTGTCTCTGTGTCTCAGTGTATCAGTGTCTCAGAGACTCAGTGTCTCTGTGTCTCTGTGTCTCAGTGTCTCAGAGTCTCAGTGTCTCTGTGTCTCTGTGGCTCAGTGCATCAGTGTCTCAGAGTCTCAGTGTCTCTGTGTCTCTGTGCCTCAGTGTCTCATTGCCTTAGTTTCTCAGTGTCTCAGTATACCTGTATCTCAGTGTCTCAGAGTCTCAGCGTCTCAGTGTCTCTGTGTCTCAGTGTCTCAGAGTCTCAGTGTCTCTGTGTTTCAGTGTCTCAGTGTCCCAGTGTCCCTGTGTCTCAGTGTATCAGCATCTCAGAGAATCAGTGTCTCAGTGTCTGTGTGTCTATATGCCTGAATGGCACAGTGTCTCAGTGTCTCTGTGTCTCAATGTCTCAGTGTCTCAGTGTTTCTCTATCTCTGTGTCTCAATGTCTGTGTGTCTCTGTGTCTCTGTGTCTCAGTGTCTCTGTGCCTAGGTGTCACAGTGTCTCAAATCATCAGTGTGTCAGTGTATCAGTATCTCCGAGACTCAGCGTCTCTGTGACTCTGTGTCTGAATGACTCTGTGTCTCTGTGTCTCAGTGTCTCTGTGTCTCAGTGTCTCTGTGCCTCCGTGTCTCAGATTCTCATCGTCTCAGTGTCTCTGTGTCTCAGTATCTCAGAGTCTCAGTGTTTCAGAGTCTCAGTGTCTCAGTGTCTCTGTGTCTCTGTGTCTCAATGTCTCCGTGTCTCAGTGTTTCTCTATCTCTGTGTCTCAGTGTCTGTGTGTCTCTGTGTCTCTGTGCCTCAGTGTCTCAGTGTCTAGAGTCTCAGTGTCTCTGTGTCTCAGTGTATCAGAGTCTCAGAGGCTCAGTGTCTCTGTTTCTCTGTGTCTCAGTGTCTCTGTGCCTAAGTGTCACAGTGTCTCACTTTCTCAGATTATCAGCGTCTCCTTGTCTCTGTGTCTGAGTGACTCTGTGTCTCAGTGTCCCTCTGTCTCTGTGTCTCAGTGTCTCTGTGCCTCAGTGTCTCTGTGCCTCTGTGTCTCAGAGTCTCAGAGTCTCAGTGTCTCTGTGTCTCAGTGTCTCTGTGCCTCTGTGTCTCAGAGTCTCAGAATCTCTGCGTCTCTGTGTCTCCATGTCTGAGTGTCTCTGTGTCTCTGTGTCCCACTATCTCTGAGTATCAGTGTCTCAGTGTCCCTGTGTCTCACTGTCTCAGAGTCTCACTGTCTCAGTGTCTCAGCGTCTCAGAGTCTCAGTGTCTCTGTGTCTCAGTTTCTCTGTCTCTCAGTGCCTCCATGCCTCTGTGTCTCTTTGTCTCAGTGTCTCAGAGTCTCAGTGTCTTTGTGTCTCAGAGGCTCAGTGTCTCTGTGTCTCAGAGTCTCAGTGTCTCTGTGTCTCAGTGTCTCAAAGTTTTGTGTCTCAGTGTCTCTGTGTCTCAGTATCTCAGAGTCTCAGTGTCTCTGTGTCTCTGTGTTTCAGTGTAGCAGTGTCTCAGAGACTCTGTCTCTTTGTCTCTGTGTCTCTGTCTCTGTGTCTCAGTGTCTCAGGGTCTCAAAGTCTTTGTGTCTCAGTGTCTCAGTTTCTCTGTGTCCCAGTGTCTCTGAGTCTCAGTGTCTCAGTGTCTCTGTGTCTCGGTGTCTTAGAGTCTCACTGTCTCTGTGTCTCAGTGTCTCTGTGTCCCAGTACCTCTGAGTCTTAGTGTTCAGTGTCTCAGTGTCTCAGCGCCTCAGAATCTCAGTGTCTCTGTGTTTCAGTGTCTTTCTGTCTCTGTGTCTCAGTGTCTCAGTGTCTCTGTGTCTCTGTGTCTGAGAGGCTCAGTGTTTCTGTGACTCAGGGTCTCAGTGTCTCAGTGCCTCTGTGTCTCTGTGTCTCAGTGTCTCAGTGTCTCTGTGTCTTTGTGTCTCAGAGGCTCAGTGTCTCTGTGTCTCTGTGTCTCAGAGGCTCAGCGTCTCTGTGTCTCAGGGTCTCTGTGTCCCTGTGTCTCAGTGTCCCTGTGTCTCTGTGTCTCAGACTCACAGTGTCCCTGTGTCTCTGTGTCTCAGAGGCTCAGTGTCTCTGTGTTTCAGTGTCTTTCTGTCTCTGTGTCTCAGTGTCTCAGTGTCTCTGTGTCTCTGTGTCTGAGAGGCTCAGTGTTTCTGTGACTCAGGGTCTCAGTGTCTCAGTGCCTCTGTGTCTCTGTGTCTCAGTGTCTCTGTGTCTCTGTGTCTTTGTGTCTCAGAGGCTCAGTGTCTCTGTGTCTCTGTGTCTCAGAGGCTCAGCGTCTCTGTGTCTCAGGGTCTCTGTGTCCCAGTGTCTCAGTGTCCCTGTGTCTCTGTGTCTCAGACTAACAGTGTCCCTGTGTCTCTGTGTCTCAGAGGCTCAGTGTCTCTGTGCCTCAGTGTCTCAGTTTATCTGTGCATCAGTGTCTCAGTTTACCTGTGTCTCAGATTCTCAATGTCTCTGTGTCTCAGTTTCTCTGTGCCTTAGTGACTCAGTTTCTTAGGGTATCTATGTCTCAGTGTCTCTGTGTCTCTGTGTCTCAGACTCTCTGTGTCCCAGTGTCTCTGTGTCTCTGTGTCTCAGAGGCTCAGTGTCTCTGTTCCTCAGTGTCTCAGTTTATCTGTGCATCAGTGACTCAGTTTCTCAGGTTATCTGCGTCTCAGAGTATCTTTGTCTCTGGTCTCAGTGTCTCTGCATTTCGGTTTCTCTGTGCCTCAGTGTCTCTGTGTCTCTGTGTCTCAGTGTGTCTGTGCCTCAGTGTCTCAGTGTATCTGTGTTTCAGTGTCTCTGTGTCTCAGTGTCTCACAGTCTCAGTGTCTCAGAGTCTAAGTGTCTCAATGTCTCAGTGTATCTGTGCCTCAGTGTCTCTGTGCCTCAGTGTCTCAGAGTCTAAGTGTCTCAGTGTCTCTGTGTCTCAGTGTCTCTGTGCCTCAGTGTCTCATTGCCTTAGTTTCTCAGAGTCTCAGTATCCCTGTGTCTCTGTGTCTCAGTGTCTCTGTGTCTCTGTGTCTCTGTGCCTCCGTGTCTCAGAGCTCAGCATCTCAGAGTCTCAGTGTCTCAGAGTCTCAGTGTTTCTGTGTCTCAGTGCATCAGTGTCTCACAGTCTCTGTGTCTCAGTATCCCTGTGTCTCAGTGTCTCAGAGTCTCAGCGTCTCAGTGTTTCTGTGTCTCAGTGTCTCTGTGCCTCAGTGTTTCATTGCCTCAGTGTCTCAGTGTCTCAGTGTCCCTGTGTTTCTGTGTCTCAGTGTCTCTGTGCCTCTGTGTCTCAGTGTCTCTGTGTCTCAGTGTCTCAGACTCGAAGTGTCTCTGTGTCTCAGTGTCTCTGTGCCTCTGTGTCTCAGTGTCTCTGTGTCTCAGTGTCTCAGACTCGAAGTGTCTCTGTGTCTCAGTGTCTCGGTGTCTCTGTGTTTCTCTATCTCTGTGCCTCAGTGTATCCGTGTCTCAGAGACTCAGTGTCTCTGTTTCTCTGTGTCTCAGTGTCTCTGTGCCTAAGTGTCCACAGTGTCTCAGTGTCTCAGATCATCAGTGAGTCAGTGTATCAGTATCTCAGAGACTCAGCGTCTCCGTGTCTCTGTGTCTGAGTGACTCTGTGTCTCAGTGTCTCTGTGTCTCAGTGTCTCAGTGCCTCAGTGTCTCAGAGTCTCACTGTCTCTGTGTCTCATTGTCACTGTGCCTCAGTGTCTCAGTGTCTTAGTGTCTGTGTGTCTCAGTGTGTCTGTGCCTCAGTGTCTCTTTGTCTCTGTGTCTCAATGTCTCAGAGTCTCTCTGTCTCTGTGTCTCAGTTTATCTGTGCCTCAGTGTTTCAGAGTCTTAGAGTCTCAGTGTCTCTGTGTCTCCGTGCCTCAGTGTTTCATTGCCTCAGTGTCTCAGAGTCTCAGTGTCCATGTGTCTCTGTGTCTCAGTGTCTCTGTGCCTCTGTGTCTCAGTGTTTCTGTGTCTCAGTGTCTCAGTGTCCATGTGTCTCTGTGTCTCTGTGTCTCAGTGTCTCTGTGCCTCTGTGTCTCAGTGTTTCTGTGTCTCAGTGTCTTAGAGTCTCAGTGAATCTGTGTCTCAGTATCACTGTGCCTCAGTGTCTCAGAGTCTCAATGTCACAGTGTCTCTGTGTCGCAGGATCTCTGTGCCTCAGTGTCTCTGTGTCTCAGTGTCTCTGTGCCTCAGTGTATCAGTGTCTCAGAGACTCAGTGTCTCTGTTTCTCTGTGTCTCAGTGTCTCTGTGCCTAGGTGTCACAGTGTCTCAGATCATCAGTGTGTCAGTGTATCAGTATCTCCGAGACTCAGCGTCTCCGTGTCTCTGTGTCTGAGTGACTCTGTGTCTCTGTGTCTCAGTGTCTCTGTGTCTCAGTGTCTCTGTGCCTCCGTGTCTCAGATTCTCATCGTCTCAGTGTCTCTGTGTCTCAGGATCTCAGAGTCTCAGTGTTTCAGAGTCTCAGTGTCTCAGTGTCTCTGTGTCTCAATGTCTCCGTGTCTCAGTGTTTCTCTATCTCTGTGTCTCAGTGTCTGTGTGTCTCTGTGTCTCTGTGCCTCAGTGTCTCAGTGTCTAGAGTCTCAGTGTCTCTGTGTCTCAGTGTATCAGAATCTCAGAGGCTCAGTGTCTCTGTTTCTCTGTGTCTCAGTGTCTCTGTGCCTAAGTGTCACAGTGTCTCACTTTCTCAGATTATCAGCATCTCCTTGTCTCTGTGTCTGAGTGACTCTGTGTCTCAATGTCCCTCTGTCACTGTGTCTCAGTGCCTCTGTGCCTCAGTGTCTCTGTGCCTCTGTGTATCAGAGTCTCAGAATCTCTGCGTCTCTGTGTCTCCATGTCTCAGTGTCTCAGTGTCTCTGTGTCTCTGTGTTTCAGTGTAGCAGTGCCGCAGAGAATCAGTGTCTCTTTGTCTCTGTGTCTGAGTGTCTGAGAGTCTCAAAGTCTTTGTGTCTCAGTGTCTCAGTTTCTCTGTGCCCCAGTGTCTCTGTGCCTCAGTGTCTCAGTGTCTCTGTGTCCCACTATCTCTGAGTATCAGAGATACTTTGTGTCACAGAGTCTCAGTGTCTCTGTGTCTCAGTGTCTCAAAGTTTTGTGTCTCAGTGTCTCTGTGTCTCAGTATCTCAGAGTCTCAGTGTCTCTGTGTCTCTGTGTTTCAGTGTAGCAGTGTCTCTGAGACTCTGTCTCTTTGTCTCTGTGGCTGAGTGTGTGAGTGTCTCAGTGTCTCTGTCTCTGTGTCTCAGTGTCTCAGGGTCTCAAAGTCTTTGTGTCTCAGTGTCTCAGTTTCTCTGTGTCCCAGTGTCTCTGAGTCTCAGTGTCTCAGTGTCTCTGTGTCTCAGTGTCTTCGAGTCTCACTATCTCTGTGTCTCAGTGTCTCTGTGTCCCAGTATCTCTGAGTCTTAGTGTTCAGTGTCTCTGTGTCTCTGTGTCTCTGTGTCTCTGTGTCTTTGTGTCTCAGAGGCTCAGTGTCTCTGTGTCTCTGTGTCTCAGAGGCTCAGTGTCTCTGTGTCTCAGGGTCTCTGTGTCCCTGTGTCTCAGTGTCCCTGTGTCTCTGTGTCTCAGACTCTCAGTGTCCCAGTGTCTCTGTGTCTCAGAGGCTCAGTGTCTCTATGCCTCAGTGTCTCAGTGTATCTGTGCATCAGTGTCTCAGTTTACCTGTGTCTCAGAGTCTCAATGTCTCTGTGTCTCAGTTTCTCTGTGCCTTAGTGACTCAGTTTCTCAGGGTATCTGCGTCTCAGAGTATCTTTGTCTCTGGTCTCAGTGTCTCTGCATTTCGGTTTCTCTGTGCCTCAGTGTCTCTGTGTCTCTGTGTCTCAGTGTGTCTGTGCCTCAGTGTCTCAGTGTATCTGTGTTTCAGTGTCTCTGTGTCTCAGTGTCTCACAGTCTCAGTGTCTCAGAGTCTAAGGTCTCAATGTCTCAGTGTATCTGTGCCTCAGTGTCTCTGTGCCTCAGTGTCTCAGAGTCTAAGTGTCTCAGTGTCTCTGTGTCTCAGTGTCTCAGTGTCTCAGAGTCTCAGTGTCTCTGTGTCTCAGTGTCTCTGTGCCTCAGTGTCTCATTGCCTTAGTTTCTCAGAGTCTCAGTATCCCTGTGTCTCTGTGTCTCAGTGTCTCTGTGTCTCTGTGTCTCTGTGCCTCCGTGTCTCAGATCTCAGCATCTCAGAGTCTCAGTGTCTCAGAGTCTCAGTGTTTCTGTGTCTCAGTGCATCAGTGTCTCACAGTCTCTGTGTCTCAGTATCCCTGTGTCTCAGTGTCTCAGAGTCTCAGCGTCTCAGTGTCTCTGTGTCTCAGTGTCTCCGAGTCTCACTGTCTCTGTGCCTCAGGGTCTCAGTGTCTCAGTGCCTCAGTGTATCAGTATCTCATAGACGTAGTGTCTCCGTGTCTCTGTGTCTTAGTGACTCTGTGTCTCTGTGTCTCAGTGTCTCTGTGCCTCAGTGTTTGATTGCCTCAGTGTCTCAGTGTCCCTGTGTCTCTGTGTCTCTGTGTCTCAGTGTCTCTGTGCCTCTGTGTCTCAGTGTCTCAGTGTCTCTGTGTCTCAGTGTCTCAGACTCGAAGTGTCTCTGTGTCTCAGTGTCTCGGTGTCTCTGTGTTTCTCTATCTCTCTGCCTCAGTGTATCAGTGTCTCGGAGACTCAGTGTCTCTGTTTCTCTGTGTCTCAGTGTCTCTGTGCCTAAGTGTCCACAGTGTCTTCAGTGTCTCAGATCATCAGTGAGTCAGTGTATCAGTATCTCAGAGACTCAGAGTCTCCGTGTCTCTGTGTCTGAGTGACTCTGTGTCTCAGTGTCTCAGTGTCTCTGTGTCTCAGAGTCTCAGAGTCTCAGTGTCTCAGTGTCTCTGTGCCTCAGTGTCTCAGTGTCTAGAGTCTCAGTGTCTCTGTGTCTCAGTGTATCAGAGTCTCAGAGGCTCAGTGTCTCTGTTTCTCTGTGTCTCAGTGTCTCTGTGCCTAAGTGTCACAGTGTCTCACTTTCTCAGATTATCAGCGTCTCCGTGTCTCTGTGTCTGAGTGACTCTGTGTCTCAGTGTCCCTCTGTCTCTGTGTCTCACTGTGTCTGTGCCTCAGTGTCTCTGTGCCTCTGTGTCTCAGAGTCTCAGAGTCTCAGTGTCTCTGTGTCTCAGTGTCTCTGTGCCTCAGTTTCTCTGCGCCTCAGTAGCTCTGCGTCTCTGTGTCTCCATGTCTCAGTGTCTCAGTGTCTCTGTGTCTCAGAGACTCAGTGTCTCAGTGCCTCATTGACTCAGTGTCTCCGAGTCTCAGAGTCTCAGTGTCTCAGAGTCTCTGTGTCTCAGAGTCTCAGTGTCTCAGAGTCTCAGCGTCTCTGTGTCTCTGTGTTTCAGTGTAGCAGTGCCGCAGAGAATCAGTGTCTCTTTGTCTCTGTGTCTGAGTGTCTGAGAGTCTCAGTGTCTCAGTGTCTCTGTCTCTGTGTCTCTGTGCCTCAGTGTCTCAGAGTGTCACTGTTTCTGTGTCTCAGTGTCTCAGTGTCTCTGTGTCCCAGTATCTCTGAGTCTCAGTGTTTCAGTGTCTCAGCTTCTCAGAGTCTCAGTGTCTCTGTGTTTCAATGTCTTTGTGTCTCTGTGTCTCAGTGCCTCTGTGTCTCAGTTTCTCTGTGTCTCAGTGCCTCCATGTCTCTGTGTCTCTTTGTCTCAGTGTCTCAGAGTCTCAGTGTCTTTGTGTCTCAGAGGCTCAGTGTCACTGTGTCTCAGAGGCTCAGAGTCTCAATGTCTCTGTGTCTCAGTTTGTCTGTGTCTCAGTGCCTCCATGTCTCTGTGTCTCTTTGACTCAGTGTCTCAGAGTCTCAGTGTCTTTGTGTCTCAGAGGCTCAGTGTCTCTGTGTCTCTGTGTCTCAGAGGCTCAGAGTCTCAATGTCTCTGTGTCTCAGCTTCTCTGTACCTTAGTGACTCAGTTTCTCAGGGTATCTGCGTCTCAGAGTATCTTTGTCTCTGGTAAGAGTGTCTCTGCATTTCGGTTTCTCTGTGCCTCAGTCTCTCAGTGTCTCTGTATCTCAGAGTCACAGTGTCTCTGTGTCTCTGTGTATCAGTGTCTCAGAGATTCAGTGTCTCTGTGTCTCTCTGTCTCAATGTCTCTGTGTCCCAGTGTCTCAGTGTCTCAGAGTCACAGAGTGTCAGTGTCTCAGTGTCTCAGAGTCTCAGTGTCTCTGTGCCTCAGTGTCTCATTGCCTTAGTTTCTCAGGATCTCAGTATCCCTGTGTCTCTGTGTCTCAGTGTCTCAGTGTCCCAGTGTTTCTGTGTCTCAGTATCCCTGTGTCTCAGAGTCTCAGTGTTTCTGTGTCTCAGTACATCAGTGTCTCACAGTCTCTGTGTCTCAGTGTCTCAGAGTCTCAGTGTTTCTGTGTCTCAGTACATCAGTGTCTCACAGTCTCTGTGTCTCAGTATCCCTGTGTCTCAGTGTCTCAGAGTCTCAGCGTCTCAGTGTCTCAATGTCTCCGAGTCTCAGTGTCTCTGTCTCTGTGTCTCAGTGTCTCAGGGTCTCAAAGTATTTGTGTCTCAGTGTCTCAGTTTCTCTGTGTCCCAGTATCTCTGAGTCTCAGTGTCTCTGTGTCTCAGTGTCTCAGAGTCTCACTGTCTCAGTGTCTCAGCGTCTCAGAGTCTCAGTGTCTCTGTGTTTCAGTGTCTCTGTGTCTCTGTGTCTCAGTGTCTCAGTGTCTCAGTGTCTCAGTTTCTCTGTGTCTCAGTGCCTCCATGTCTCTGTGTCTCTTTGTCTCACTGTCTCAGAGTCTCAGTGTCTTTGTGTCTCAGAGGCTCAGTGTCTCAGTGTCTCTGTGTCTCAGAGGCTCAGTGTCTCTGTGTCTCAGGGTTGCAGTGTCTCTGTATCTCAGTGTCTCTGTGTCTCAGACTCTCAGTGTCCCAGAGTCTCTGTGTCTCAGAGGCTCAGTGTCTCTGTGCCTCAGTGTCTCAGTTTATCTGTGCATCAGTGTCTCAGTTTGTCTGTGTCTCAGAGTCTCAATGTCTCTGTGTCTCAGTTTCTCTGTGCCTTAGTGACTCAGTTTCTCAGGGTATCTGCGTCTCAGAGTATCTTTGTCTCTGGTCTCAGTGTCTCTGCATTTCGGTTTCTCTGTGCCTCATTGTCTCAGTGTCTCTGTATCTCAGAGTGTCACAGTGTCTCTGTGTCTCAGTGTATCAGTGTTCTCAGAGATTCAGTGTCTCTGTGTCTCTCTGTCTCAGTGTCTCTGTGTCCCAGTGTCTCAGTGTCTCAGAGTTTCAGTGAGTCTGTGTCTCTGTGTCTCAGATTCTCTGTGTCACAGTGTCTCAGAGTTTCAGTGTCTCTATTTCTCTGTGTCTCAGTGTCTCTGTGCCTCAGTGTCTCAGAGTTTCAGTGTCTCTTTGTCTCTGTCTCTCAGTGTCTCTGTGCCTCAGTGTCTCAGAGTCTCAGTGTCTCTGTGTATCTGTGTCTCAGTGCCTCAGTGTTTCAGTGTCTCTGTGCCTCAGTCTCTCAGTGTCTTACTGTCTCTGTGTCTCTGTGTCACAGTGTCTCTGTGCCTCAGCGTCTCAGAGTGTCAGTGTCTCTGTGTCTCAGTGTCTCTGTACCTTAGTGACTCAGTTTCTCAGGGTATCTGCGTCTCAGAGTATCTTTGTCTCTGGTAAGAGTGTCTCTGCATTTCGGTTTCTCTGTGCCTCAGTCTCTCAGTGTCTCTGTATCTCAGAGTCACAGTGTCTCTGTGTCTCAGTGTATCAGTGTCTCAGAGATTCAGTGTCTCTGTGTCTCTCTGTCTCAGTGTCTCTGTGTCCCAGTGTCTCAGTGTCTCAGAGTCTCAGTGTCTCTGTGCCTCAGTGTCTCATTGCCTTAGTTTCTCAGGATCTCAGTATCCCTGTGTCTCTGTGTCTCAGTGTCTCAGTGTCCCAGTGTTTCTGTGTCTCAGTATCCCTGTGTCTCAGTGTCTCAGAGTCTCAGTGTTTCTGTGTCTCAGTACATCAGTGTCTCACAGTCTCTGTGTCTCAGTATCCCTGTGTCTCAATGTCTCAGAGTCTCAGTGTTTCTGTGTCTCAGTACATCAGTGTCTCACAGTCTCTGTGTCTCAGTATCCCTGTGTCTCAGTGTCTCAGAGTCTCAGTGTTTCTGTGTCTCAGTACATCAGTGTCTCACAGTCTCTGTGTCTCAGTATCCCAGTGTCTCAGAGTCTCAGCGTCTCAGTGTCTCAGTGTCTCCGAGTCTCAGTGTCTCTGTCTCTGTGTCTCAGTGTCTCAGGGTCTCAAAGTATTTGTGTCTCAGTGTCTCAGTTTCTCTGTGTCCCAGTATCTCTGAGTCTCAGTGTCTCTGTGTCTCAGTGTCTCAGAGTCTCACTGTCTCAGTGTCTCAGCGTCTCAGAGTCTCAGTGTCTCTGTGTTTCAGTGTCTCTGTGTTTCAGTGTCTCTGTGTCTCAGTGTCTCTGTGTCTCAGTTTCTCTGTCTCTCAGTGCCTCCATGTCTCTGTGTCTCTTTGTCTCACTGTCTCAGAGTTTCAGTGTCTTTGTGTCTCAGAGGCTCAGGGTCTCAGTGTCTCTGTGTCTCAGAGGCTCAGTGTCTCTGTGTCTCAGGGTCTCAGTGTCTCTGTATCTCAGTGTCTCTGTGTCTCAGACTCTCAGTGTCCCAGAGACTCTGTGTCTCAGAGGCTCAGTGTCTCTGTGCCTCAGTGTCTCAGTTTATCTGTGCATCAGTGTCTCAGTTTGTCTGTGTCTCAGAGTCTCAATGTCTCTGTATCTCAGTTTCTCACAGGGTCTCACGGTGTCTCAGTCTCTGGGTCTCAGGGTCTCAGATTCTCAGGTTCTCTTGGTCTCTGGGAGTTAGTGTCTCATTGTCTCAGGTTCTCAATGTCTCAGTGTCTCATGGTCTCTGGGTCTCCTGGTCTCAGGGTATCTGTTTCTCTGGATCTCAGTGACTCTGGGTCTCAGGGTCTCAGTATCTCAGGGTCTCTGTGTCTTTGGCTCTCTTGGTCTCAGGGCCTCTGGGTGTCTGCGTCTCAGTTTCTCAGTGTCTCTGGGTCTCTGGGTTTGAGTGTCTCAGTGTCTCTGGGAATCATTTTCTCACACTTTCTGGGTCTCAGGGACTCAGGGCCTCAGTGTCCCAGTGTTTCAGAGATTCAGTGTCTCGAGGGCTCATACTCTCAGTGTCTCAGGGTCTCAGTGTTTCAGTGTCTCAGCATCTCTGGGTGTAAGTGTCCCAGTGTGTCCCTGTCTCTCAGAGCCTCAGTGCCTGTGTTTCTCAGTGTTTCTGTTTCTCAGTGTCTCAGGGTCACAGTATCTCAGGTTCTCTGGGTCTCAGGATCTTTGGGTCTCAGTGTCTCAGGTTACCAGTGTCTCCGTACCTCAGGGTCATAGTGTCTCAGTGTCTCAGAGATTCAGTGTTTCGAGGTCTCAGGCTCTCAGTGTCTCAGGGACTCAGTGTCTCAGTGTCTCAGCTCTCAGTGTCTCAGGGGCTCAGTGTCTCACTGTCTGAGTCTCAGGGTCTCAGGGCCTCAGTGTCACTGTGTCTCAGGGTCTCAGTGTCTCAGGTTCTCAGCTTCTCAGTGTCTCAGTGTCACAGGGTCTCTGTGCCTCTGGACCTCTGGGTCTCAGGGTCTATGGGTCTCAGTGTCCCAGTGCCTTAGGGTCTCAGTGTCTCAGCGTCTCAGTGTCTCTCGGTCTCTGGTTCTCTGGGTCTCTGGATCTAAAGGTGTCAGGCTCTCAGTTTGTCATTGTCTCAGGGTCTCAGTCTTAGTGTCTCAGGGTCTCAGTGTCTGAGTGTTTCAATGTCTCAGTGTCTCAGGGTCTTAGTGTCTCAGGGGCACAGGGCCACAGTGCCTCAGTGTATCAGGGTCGCAGAGTCTCAGGATCTCAGGGTCTCAAGGACTCAGGGCCGCATTGCCCAGAGTCTCAGAGTCTCTGTGTCTCAGGCTCTCAGGTTCTCTGGGTTTCTGTGTCTCAGTATCCCTGAATCTCTGGGTCTCTGGGTTTCAGTGTTTCATTGACTCTGCGTCTCAGTGTCTCTGTGTCTCATTGTGTCAGGGTCTCTCAGTGTTTCGGGATCTCAGGGTCTCAGTATCTCAGTGTCTCAGTGACTCAGTGTCTCAGGGTCTCAGTGTCTCAGTGTCTCAGGGTCTCACCGTCTCAGTGTCACTGTGTGTCAGTCTCTCAGTGTCTCAGCTTCTCAGAGTCTCTGGGTCTCAGGGTCTCTTGGTCTCTGGATGTCTGGGTCTCAGGTTCTCTGGGTCTCAGTGTCTCAGTGCCTCAGGGACACAGTTTCTCAAGGTCTCAGGGTCTCTGGGACTCAGGTTCTCAGTGTCCCTGGGTCTCTGGGTTCAGCATTTCAGTGCCTCTGGGTCTCAATGTCTCAGGGTGTCAGGATCTCATTGTCTCAGGGTCTCAGTGTCTCAGTGCCTCAGTTTCTCAGTGTCTCAGCGTCCCAGGGTGTCTGTGTCCCAGTGTGTCAGTCTCTCAATCTCTCAGTGTCTCAGGGTCACTGGGTCTCGGGGACTCAATGTCTCAAACTCTCAGTGCCTCAGGGTCTCAGTATCTCAGGGTCTCAGTCTCTCAGTGTCTCAGAGCCTCAGTTTCTCAGTGTCTCAGGGTCTCAGTGTCTCAGGGTCTCTTTGCCTCTGGATGTCTGGGTCTCAGGGTCTCACAGTCTCTGGGTCTCAGTGCATCAGGGTCTCAGTTACTCAGGGCCTCAGAGTCTCTGGGCCTCACGGTCTCAGTGTCCCTGGGTCTCTGGGATTCAGTGTCTCAGTGCCTCTGGGTCTCAGTTTCTCAGGTCTCAGTCTCTCAGAGTCACAGTGTCTCAGGGTGTCAGGGTCTCAATGTTTCAGGGTCTCAGTGTCCCAGTGTCTCAGTGCCTCAGGGTCTCAGGGCCTCAGTGTCTCAGCGTCCCAGGGTGTATGTGCCTCAGTGTGTCAGTCTCTCAGTGTCTCGGTGTCTCAGTGTCTCAGTGTCTCAATGTCTCAGGTCTCTGGGTACCTGGGTCTCAGCGTCTCTGGGTCTCTGGGACACTGGGTCACAATGTCTCAGAGTCTCAGGGTCACAGTGTTTCAGTGTCTCAGGATCTCCGGTCTCAGAGTCTCTTGTATCAGGATCTCAGTGCCCCAGGGTCTCAGTGTCTCAGAGTCTCAGTGCCCCAGGGTTTCAGTATCTCAGTGTCTCAGAGTCTCAGTGTCTCAGTGTCTCAGAGTCTCAGTGCCCCAGGGTTTCAGTGTCTCAGTGTCTCAGAGTCTCAGTGTCTCAGTGTCTCAGAGTCTCAGGGTCTCAGTGTCTCAGTGTCTCAGTGTGTCAGTGTCTCAGAGGTTTAGTGTCTTAGGCTCTCAGGGTCTTGGGGACTCAATGTCTGAATCTCTCAGTGTCTAAGGGTCTGTGTCTCAGTGTCTCTGGGCCTCTGGATCTCTGGTCTCAGGGTCTCAGTGTCTCAGGGTCTCAGCGTCTCAGTATGCCAGTCTCTCAGTGTATCAATGTCTCAGGGTCTCTGGGTCCCTGGTTCTCAGCATCTCTGGGTCTCTGGGACACTGGGTCTCAGAATCGTTGGGTCTCTGGTACACTGGGTCTCAGTATCTCAGTGTCTCATGGTCTCACTTTCTCCGTGTCTCAGCGTTTTTGGGTCCCTGTGCCTCAGTGCCACATGGTCTCAGGGTGTCAGTTTAATAGTGTCTCAGTGACGTAGTGTCTCAGGGTCTCAGTGTCTCAGTGTCTCAGGGTCTCACTTTCTCCGTGTCTCACTGTCTCAGTGTTTTTGTGTCTCTGTGTCTCAGTGTCTCAGGGTCTCAGGGTTTCAGGGTCTCAGTGTTGCAGTGTCTCAGCGTCTCTGGTCCCAGGTCACTGGATCTCTGGGTCTCAGGGTCACAGTGTCTCAGGGCCTCACTGTCTCAATGTCTCAGGGCCTCAGTGTCTCATGTCTCAGGGTCTCAGTTTCTCAGTTCTCAGGGTCTCTGGCTCTCTGGGTCTCAGGCTCTCTGGGTCTCAGTTTCTCAGGGTCTCAGGGACACACTGCCTCAGTTTATCAGTGTCTCAGTGAATCTGTTTCTCAGGGTCTCTGTGCCTCAGTGTTTAAGGGTCTCAGCGTCTCAGTGTCTCTGGGTCTCAGTCTCTCAGGTTTTTTGGGTCTCAGTATCTCACTGTCTCACGGTCTCAGGGTCTCTGGATCTCAGTTTCCCAGGGTCTCAGGGTCTCAGTATCTCAGTGCCTCAGGGTCTCTGGGTCACTTCGTGTCTGGGCCTCATTGTATCAGGGTCTCAGGGGCTCTGGATCTCTGGTTTTCTGGGTCTCTTGGTCTGTGGGTCTCACTGTCTCTGTGTCTCAGGGTCTCTGGTTCTCCGTTTCTCAGGGTGTCAGGGTCTCAGGGTCACTGTGTCTCAGTGTCTCAGTCTCTCAGGGCCTCAGAGTCTCACTGTCTCAGTGTCTCAGTGTCTCAGTATCTCAGTGTCTCCGTGTCTCAGGGTCTCTGCGACTCTGGGTCTCAGTGTCTCAGGGTCTCAGTGTCTCAGGGTCTCAGGGTCTCAGCTTCTCACTGTCCAGGTGTTTCAGGGTCTCAGCGTTTCTATGCCTCAGTGGTTAGCACTGCTGCTTCACAGCTCCAGGGTCCTGGGTTCGATTCCCGGCTCGGGTCACTGCCTGTGTGGAATTTGCACATTCTCCTCGTGTCTGCGTGGGTTTTCTCCGGGTGCTCCGGTTTCCTCCCACAGTCCAAAGATGTGCGGGTTAGGTTCATTGGCTATGCTAAAATTGCCCCTTAGTGTCCTGGGATGTGTAGGTTAGAGGGATTAGCAGGTAAAATGTCTAGGGGTATGGGGATAGGGTCTGTGTGGGATTGTGTTCGGTGCAGACTCGATGGGCCGAAGGGCTTGTTTCTGCACTGTAGGGTTCTATGTCTATGTCTATGTCAGTGTCTCAGGGTCTCTGGATCTCTGGGTCCCAGGGTCTCAGTGTCTAAGAGTCTCGGGGTCTCAGGGTCTCAGTATTTCAGTTCCTCAGGGCCTCAGGGTCTCAGCTTCTCACTGTCCAGTTGATTCATGGTCTCAGTGTCTCTGCATCTCTCATACTAAGGGCCTCAGAGTCTCTGTGTCTCAGGGTCTCAGTGTCTCAGGGTCTCTGGATCTCTGGGTCCTAGGGTCTCAGGGTCTATGAGTCTCAGGGTCTCCGGGTCTCTGTGTCTCAGTGTTTCTGGCTCTCTGGATCTCTGTGTCTCTGGGTGTCATTGATTCAGGATCTCAGTGTCTCAAAGCTGCAGGGTCTCTGTGTCTCAGTGTCTCTGTGTCTTTGGGTCTCAGTGTCTGTGGGCCTATGGGCCTCTGGTTCTCAGTGTCTCAGTGTCTCAGGGTGTCAGGGTCTCTGGGTCTCAGTGTCTCAGGGTGTCAGGGTCTCTGGGACCCATGGTCACAGGGTCTCTCGGTCTCTGAGTCTCAGTGTCTCAGGTTCTCAGGATCTCAGTGTCTCAATGTCTCAGGGTCTCTGGGTCCCTGGTTCTCAGCGTCTCTGGGTTTCTGGGACACTGGGTCTCAGAATCTCTGGGTCTCTGGTACACTGGGTCTCAGTGTTTCAGTGTCTCATGGTCTTAGGTCTCAGTTTCATAGTGTCTCAGTGTCTCAGTGCCTCATGGTCTCACTTTCTCTGTGTCTCAGGGTCTCTGGGTCTCAGTGTTTCAGGTTCTCTAGGTCTCAGTTTCTCAGGGTCTCAGGGACTCAGTGTCTCAGTTTATCAGTGTCTCAGTCTATCTGTGTCTCAGGGTCACTGTGCCTCAGTGTCTCAGTGTCTCCGTGTTTCTGGGTCTCAGTGTTTCAGGTTCTTTGTGTCTCAGTGTCTCAGTATCTCACTGTCTCACGGTCTCAGGGTCTCTGGATCTCAGTTTCACAGGGTCTCAGGGTTTCAGTGTCTCAGGGTCTCTGGGTCACTGCATGTCTGGGCCTAATTGTATCAGGGTCTCAGGGGCTCTGGATCTCTGCTTCTCTGGGTCTCTTGGTCTGTGGGTCTCACTGTCTCTGTGTCTCAGGGTCTCTGGGTCTCCGTTTCTCAGGGTGTCGGGTCTCAGGGTCACTGTGTCTCAGTGTCTCAGCCTCTCAGGGCCTCAGAGTCTCACTGTCTCAGTCTCTCAGTATCTCGCAGCTGTATAGGGCATTGGTGAGGCCGCAGCTGGAGTACTGTGTGCAGTTTTGGGCGCCGCACCTGCGCAAGGATGTTTTGGCCCTGGAGGGAGTGCAGAGGAGGTTTACTCGGCTGATACCGGAGTTGAGGGGATTGAGCTATGAGGAGAGGCTGAATAAACTAGGCTTGTACTCGTTAGAGTTTAGAAGAATGAGGGGAGATCTCATTGAGACGTATAAGATGATGAATGGGATGGATAGGATAGAGGTGGAGAGACTGTTCCCGCTCAAAAAAGACAGTAGGACTAGGGGGCACAGCCTCAAGATAAAGGGGGGGGCGGTTTAGAACAGAGTTGAGGAGGAACTTCTTCACTCAAAGGGTGGTGAATCTCTGGAATTCTCTGCCCGTTGAAGTGGTGGAGGCTGCCTCGCTAAATATTTTTAAGAAACGGGTTGATGGGTTTTTGATAAGAGAAGGGATTAAGGGTTATGGGGAGAGGGCGGGAAGGTGGAGCTGAGTCACGACAGATCAGCCATGATCTTATTGAATGGCGGGGCAGGCTCGAAGGGCCAGATGGCCTACTCCTGCTCCTATTTCTTATGTTCTTATGTTCTTATGTTCATGTTCTCAGTGTCTCCGTGTCTCAGGGTCTCAGTGTCGCAGTGTCTCTGCGTTTCAGGGACTCAGTGCCTCAGGGTCTCAGGGTCTCTGGGACTCTGGGTCTCAGTGTCTCAGGGTCTCAGTGTCGCAATGTTCTTGCGTTTCACGGTCTCAGTGTCTCAGGGTCTCAGGGTCTCAGCTTCTCACTGTCCAGGTGTTTCAGGGTCTCAGGGTTTCTGTGCCTCAGTGTCTCAGGGTCTCTGGATCTCTGGGTTCCGGAGTCTCGGGTCTAAGAGTCTCGGGGTCTCAGGGTCTCAGTGTCTCTGGGTCTCTGCGCCTCAGTGTCTCAGGGCCTCTGGGTCTCTGGCTCTCTGGATCTCAGTGTCTCTGGGTCTCAGGGTTTCAGGATCTCAGTGTCTTAAAGTCTCAGGGTAACTGTGTCTTTGGGTCTCAGTGACTTTGGGCCGATGGTCCTGTGGTTCTAAGTGTCTCAGGGGCTCAGGGTCTTTGGGTTTCAGGGTCTCTGGGTCTCAGTGTCTCAGTCTCTCAGGGTCCCAGGGTTTCAGGGTCTCTGGATCTCTGGGATTTTGGGCTCTGGGTCTCTCAGTCTCAGGGACTCTGAGTCTCAGTGTCTCTGGGCCTCAGTGTCTCAGGATCTCTGGGTCTCAGGGTCTCAGTGTCTCAGTGTCTCAATGTCTCAGGTTCTCAGGATCTCAGTATCTCAGTGTCTCAGGGTCTCTTGTTCCCTGGGTCTCAGCGTTTCTGGGTCTCTGGGACACTGGGTCTCGGTGTCTCAGTCTCTCAGTGCCTCAATGTCTCAGGTTTTCTGGATCTTTGGGTCTCAGGGTTTCAGAGTCTCTGGGTCTCACTGTCTCAGTTTCTCAGCCTCTCTGTGAGTCAGTGTCACAGTGTCTCGGTGTCTCTGTGCCTCTGGGTCTCAGTGTCTCAGTGTTTCTGGGCCTCAGTGTCACAGTGTCTCAGTGTCTCAGTGTCTCAGGGTCTCAGTGTCTCAGTGTCTCAGTGTCTCAAGGTCTCTTGGTCTCTGGGTCTCAGTGTCTCAGAATCTCAGTGTCTCAATGTCTCAGGTCTCAGGGTTTCTGGGTCTGTGGGTCTCTGGGTCTCTCAGTGTCTGGGTCACAGTGTCAAAGTTTCTCAGGATCTCTGGGTCTCTGGGAGTTAGTGTCTCAGTCTCTCAGTCTCTCTGTGTCCCTGTGTCTCTGTGTCTCAGTGTCTCTGTGTCTCTGTGTCTCAGTGTCTCAGTGTCTCAGCGCCTCATGGTCTCAGTGCCTCAGGGTCTCCGTGTCTCAGGGTCTCTGGGTCTCAGTGTCTCAGGGTTTCAGGGTTGCAGTATCTCAGTCTATCAGTGTCTCAGGGTCTCTTGGTCTCTGGATGTCTGTGTCTCAGGGTCTCTGGGTTTCAGGGTCTCAGTGTCCCTGGATCTCTGGGTATCAGCATTTCAGTGCCTCTGGGTCTCAGAGACACCGTGTCTCAATGTCTCAGGGTGTCAGAATCTCATTGCCTCAGGGTCTCAGTGTCTCATTGTCTCAGGGTCTCAGTGTCTCAGTGTCTCAGGGTCTCTGGGTCTCAGTCTCTTAGTGTCTCAGTGTCTCAGTCTCTCAGTGCCTCAGATTCACAGTATCTCAGTGTCTCAGTGTCCCAGGGTGTCTGTGTCTCAGTGTGTCAGTTTCACTGGGTCTCGGGGACTCAATGTCTCAAACTCTCAGTGCTTCAGGGTCTCAGTATCTCAGGGTCTCAGTCTCTCAGTGTCTCAGAGCCTCAGGTTCTCAGTGTCTCAGTGTCTCATTGCCTCTGGATGTTTGGGTCTCAGGGTGTCAGGGTCTCTGGGTCTCAGTGTCTCAGTGCATCAGGGTCTCAGGGTCTGAGAGTCTCTGGGCCACACGGTCTCAGTATCCCTGAGTCTCTGGGTTTCAATGTCTCAGTGCTCTGGGTCTCAGGGTCTCAGGTCTCAGTGTCTCAGAGTGTCAGGGTCTCAATGTTTCAGGGTCTCAGTGTCTCAGTGCCTCAGGGTCTCAGGGCCCCAGTGTGTCAGTCTCTCAGTGTCTCAGTGTGTCAGTGTCTCAGAGTCTCAGGGTCTCAGGGTCTCTGAATCTCTGGGTCTCAGAGATTCAGAGTCTCAGTATCTCAGTGTCTCAGGGTCACAATGTCTCAGTGTCTCAGGATCTCACATCGCAGAGTCTCTTGTCTCAGGATTTCAGTGCCCCAGGGTCTCAGGGTCTCAGGTCTCAGGGTCTCTGTGTCTCAGCGTTTCAGTGTCTCAGGGTCTCAGTGTTTCACTGTCTCAGTGTTTCAGGGTCTCAGTTCCTCAGTGTCAAAGTGTCTTCGGGTCTCAGTATCTCAGTCTGTCAGTGTCTCAGGGTCTCTTGGTCTCTGGATGTCTGTGTCTCAGTGTCTCTGTGGATCAGTGTCTCGGAGCCTCAGTGTCTCAATGTCTCAGGGTCTCAGTATCTCCGTGCCTCAGTGGTTCAGGGTCTCAATGACCCCGGGTCCCTGGGTCTCAAGGTCTCAGGTTTTCTGGGTCTCTGGGTCTCAGGCTCTCTGTTTCTCTGGGTGTCAGTGTCTCAGGGTCTCAGTATCTCAGTGTCTCAGTATCTCAGTGTCTCAGGGTCTCAGTGTCTCAGGGTCTCAGTATCTCAGTGTCTCAGTATCTCAGTGTCTCAGTGTCTCAGTGACTCAGTGTCTCTGTGTCTCAGGACCTTAGGGTCTCAGTGTCTCTGCATCTCTGAGTCTGGGTCACAGTGTCTCAGTTTCTCAGGATCTCTGGGTCTCTGTGAGTTAGTGTCTCAGTCTCTCTGTGTCTCAGTTTCTCTGTGTCTCTGTGTCTCAGTGTCTCTGTGTCTCTGTGTCTCTGTGTCTCAGTGTCTCTGTGTCTCAGCGCCTCATGGTCTCAGTGCCTCAGGGTTTCAGGATTTCAGGGTTTCAGGGTTGCAGTATCTCAGTCTCTCAGTGTCTCAGCGTCTCTGAGTCTCAGCGTCTCTGAGTCTCAGCGTCTCTGAGTCTCAGTATCTCAGTGTCTCAGTGTCTCAATCTCTCAGTGTCTCTGTGTCTCTGTGTCTCAGTGACTCAGTGTCTCAGTGTCTCAGCGCCTCATGGTCTCAGTGCCTCAGGGTCTCAGTGTCTGAGGTTCTCTGGGTCTCTGTGTCACTGGGTCTCTCAGTGTCTGGGTCACAGTGTCTCAGTTTCTCAGGATCTCTGGGTCTCTGTGAGTTAGTGTCTCAGTCTCTCAGTCTCTCTGTGTCTCTGTGTCTCAGTGTCTCTGTGTCTCTGTGTCTCAGTGACTCAGTGTCTCAGTGTCTCAGCGCCTCATGGTCTCAGTGCCTCAGGGTCTCAGTGTCTCAGGTTCTCTGGGTCTCTGTGTCACTGGATCTCTCAGTGTCTGGGTCACAGTGTCTCAGTTTCTCAGGATCTCTGGGTCTCTGTGAGTTAGTGTCTCAGTCTCTCTGTGTCTCAGTTTCTCTGTGTCTCAGTGTCTCTGTGTCTCTGTGTCTCAGTGTCTCTGTGTCTCTGTGTCTCAGTGTCTCTGTGTCTCAGCGCCTCATGGTCTCAGTGCCTCAGGGTCTCAGTGTCTCAGTGTCTCAGTGTCTCAGGGTCTCCAGATCTCAGGGTCTCTGTGTCTCATGTCCCAGTATCTCAGGGTCTCAGTTTCTCAGTGTCTAAGGGTCTCAGTTTCTCAGTGTCTAAGGGTCTCAGTGGCTCAGGGTCTCTGGCTCTCTGGTTCTCAGATTCTCAGGGTCTCAGTGACTCAGTGTCTCAGTGTATCTGTGTCTCAGGGTCACTGTGCCTCAGTGTCTAAGAGTCTCAGCGTCTCAGTATCTCACTGTCTCACGGTCTCAGGGTCTCTGGTTCTCAGTTTCTCAGGGTCTCTGGGTTTCAGTGTCTCAGTGCCTCGATGTCTCCGTGTCTCAGGGGCTCAGGGTCTCAGTGTCCAAGAGTCTCAGTGTCCAAGAGTCTCAGGGTCTCTGGGTCTCAGATTCTCACTGTCTCGTTGACTCAGTTTCTCAGGGTTTCTGGGCCTCAGGGTCCCTGGGTCTCTGGGCCTCAGAGTGTCTGGGCCTCAGGGTGTCTCGGTCACAGGGTCTCAGGGTCTCTGGGACTCTTGGCTTCTGGGTCTCTGGGGCTCAGGGTCTCATGGTCTCTGGGTCTCTGGAACTCAGTGTCTCAGGGTCTACATGTCTCAGGGTCTCTGGGTTTCTGGGAGTTGCGTCTCAGTGTCCCGTGTCTCAGGGTCTCAGGGTCTCTTGGTCTCAATGCTTAGTGTCTCAGGGTCTCAGTGCCTTAGGGTCTCTGGGTCTCTGGGTCTCTGGGTCGCAGTGTCTCGGCGTCTCAAAGTCTCAGTGTCTCAGGGTCTCAGTAACTCAGTGTCTCAGGGTCTCAGGGTCTCAGGTTCTCAGGTTCTCAGTGTCTCTATTTTTCAGGATCTCAGTGTCTCAGGGTCTCAGTGTCTTGGTGTCTCAGAGTCTCAGGGTCTCAGTGTCTGAGGGGCTCAGTTTCTCAGTGTCTCAGTCTCTCAGGGTCTCAGTGTCTCAGTGTCTCAGGGTCTCTGGGTCTCTTGGTGCCCAGCTCTCTGGTCTCAGTGTCTCAGTGTCTCAGGGTCTCTTGGTCTCATGGTCTCTGGGTTTCAGTGTTTCAGTATCTCAGTGTCTCAGTGTCTCATTGACTCAGAGTCTCTGGGTCTGTGGGTCTCAGGGTCTCTGGGTCTGAGGGTCTCAGGGTCCCTGGGTTATTCAGACTCACGGTCTCTCAGTCTCTGGGTTTCAGTGTCTCTGTGTCTCAGTGTCTCAGTGTTCCTCTATCTCTGCGCCTCAGTGTCTCAGTGTCTCTACGTCTCAGTTTCTCAGTGCCTCAGTGTCACAGTGTCTCTGTGTCTCTGTGTCTCAGTGTCTCAGTGTCTCAGTGTCTCTGTGTCTCATTGTCATAGTGTCTCAGTGTCACAGATTATCAGTGTCTCAGTGTCTCAGTGTTTTTCTATCTCTGTGTCTCAGTGTCTCAGAAAATCAGTGTCTCTTTGTCTCTTCGTCTGAGTTTCTCTGTGCCTCAGTGTCATAGTGTCACAGTGTCTCTGTGTCTCACTGTCTCAGTGTCTGAGTGTCTCAGTGTCTCAGAGTCTCAGTGTCTCTGTGTCTCAGTGTCTCAAAGTCTATATGTACAGTGTCTCAGAGTTTCAGTGTGTCTGTGTCTCAGTGCCTCTGAGTCTCAGTGTCTCTGTGTCTCAGTGTATCAGCATCTCACAGAATCAGTGTCTCTGTGTCTGAGTGTCTCTGTGCCTCAATGGCATAGTGTCTCAGTGTCTCAGTGTTTCTCTATCTCTGTGCCTCAGTGTCTCAGTGTCTAGAGTCTCAGTGTCTCAGTGTCTCTGTGTCTCAGTGTATCGTGTCTCAGAGACTCAGTGTCTCTGTTTCTCTGTGTCTCAGTGTCTCTGTGCCTTAGTGTCTCAGTGTCTCAGTGTTTCTCTATCTCTGTGCCTCAGTGTCTCAGTGTCTAGAGTCTCAGTGTCTCTGTGTCTCAGTGTATCAGTGTCTCAGAGACTCAGTGTCTCTGTGTCTCTGTGTCTCAGTGTCTCAGAGTCTCAGTGTCTCTGTGTCTCTGTGGCTCAGTGCATCAGTGTCTCAGAGTCTCAGTGTCTCTGTGTCTCTGTGCCTCAGTGTCTCATTGCCTTAGTTTCTCAGTGTCTCAGTATACCTGTATCTCAGTGTCTCAGAGTCTCAGCGTCTCAGTGTCTCTGTGTCTCAGTGTCTCAGAGTCTCAGTGTCTCTGTGTTTCAGTGTCTCAGTGTCCCAGTGTCCCTGTGTCTCAGTGTATCAGCATCTCAGAGAATCAGTGTCTCAGTGTCTGTGTGTCTATATGCCTGAATGGCACAGTGTCTCAGTGTCTCTGTGTCTCAATGTCTCAGTGTCTCAGTGTTTCTCTATCTCTGTGTCTCAATGTCTGTGTGTCTCTGTGTCTCTGTGTCTCAGTGTCTCTGTGCCTAGGTGTCACAGTGTCTCAAATCATCAGTGTGTCAGTGTATCAGTATCTCCGAGACTCAGCGTCTCTGTGACTCTGTGTCTGAATGACTCTGTGTCTCTGTGTCTCAGTGTCTCTGTGTCTCAGTGTCTCTGTGCCTCCGTGTCTCAGATTCTCATCGTCTCAGTGTCTCTGTGTCTCAGTATCTCAGAGTCTCAGTGTTTCAGAGTCTCAGTGTCTCAGTGTCTCTGTGTCTCTGTGTCTCAATGTCTCCGTGTCTCAGTGTTTCTCTATCTCTGTGTCTCAGTGTCTGTGTGTCTCTGTGTCTCTGTGCCTCAGTGTCTCAGTGTCTAGAGTCTCAGTGTCTCTGTGTCTCAGTGTATCAGAGTCTCAGAGGCTCAGTGTCTCTGTTTCTCTGTGTCTCAGTGTCTCTGTGCCTAAGTGTCACAGTGTCTCACTTTCTCAGATTATCAGCGTCTCCTTGTCTCTGTGTCTGAGTGACTCTGTGTCTCAGTGTCCCTCTGTCTCTGTGTCTCAGTGTCTCTGTGCCTCAGTGTCTCTGTGCCTCTGTGTCTCAGAGTCTCAGAGTCTCAGTGTCTCTGTGTCTCAGTGTCTCTGTGCCTCTGTGTCTCAGAGTCTCAGAATCTCTGCGTCTCTGTGTCTCCATGTCTGAGTGTCTCTGTGTCTCTGTGTCCCACTATCTCTGAGTATCAGTGTCTCAGTGTCCCTGTGTCTCACTGTCTCAGAGTCTCACTGTCTCAGTGTCTCAGCGTCTCAGAGTCTCAGTGTCTCTGTGTCTCAGTTTCTCTGTCTCTCAGTGCCTCCATGCCTCTGTGTCTCTTTGTCTCAGTGTCTCAGAGTCTCAGTGTCTTTGTGTCTCAGAGGCTCAGTGTCTCTGTGTCTCAGAGTCTCAGTGTCTCTGTGTCTCAGTGTCTCAAAGTTTTGTGTCTCAGTGTCTCTGTGTCTCAGTATCTCAGAGTCTCAGTGTCTCTGTGTCTCTGTGTTTCAGTGTAGCAGTGTCTCAGAGACTCTGTCTCTTTGTCTCTGTGTCTCTGTCTCTGTGTCTCAGTGTCTCAGGGTCTCAAAGTCTTTGTGTCTCAGTGTCTCAGTTTCTCTGTGTCCCAGTGTCTCTGAGTCTCAGTGTCTCAGTGTCTCTGTGTCTCGGTGTCTTAGAGTCTCACTGTCTCTGTGTCTCAGTGTCTCTGTGTCCCAGTACCTCTGAGTCTTAGTGTTCAGTGTCTCAGTGTCTCAGCGCCTCAGAATCTCAGTGTCTCTGTGTTTCAGTGTCTTTCTGTCTCTGTGTCTCAGTGTCTCAGTGTCTCTGTGTCTCTGTGTCTGAGAGGCTCAGTGTTTCTGTGACTCAGGGTCTCAGTGTCTCAGTGCCTCTGTGTCTCTGTGTCTCAGTGTCTCAGTGTCTCTGTGTCTTTGTGTCTCAGAGGCTCAGTGTCTCTGTGTCTCTGTGTCTCAGAGGCTCAGCGTCTCTGTGTCTCAGGGTCTCTGTGTCCCTGTGTCTCAGTGTCCCTGTGTCTCTGTGTCTCAGACTCACAGTGTCCCTGTGTCTCTGTGTCTCAGA
Source organism: Prionace glauca (assembly GCA_037974335.1). NCBI lineage: Eukaryota > Metazoa > Chordata > Chondrichthyes > Carcharhiniformes > Carcharhinidae > Prionace > Prionace glauca. The sequence goes on along the minus strand of JBBMRE010000193.1, from coordinate 189,008 downwards.
GGCTCAGTGTCTCTGTGTTTCAGTGTCTTTCTGTCTCTGTGTCTCAGTGTCTCAGTGTCTCTGTGTCTCTGTGTCTGAGAGGCTCAGTGTTTCTGTGACTCAGGGTCTCAGTGTCTCAGTGCCTCTGTGTCTCTGTGTCTCAGTGTCTCTGTGTCTCTGTGTCTTTGTGTCTCAGAGGCTCAGTGTCTCTGTGTCTCTGTGTCTCAGAGGCTCAGCGTCTCTGTGTCTCAGGGTCTCTGTGTCCCAGTGTCTCAGTGTCCCTGTGTCTCTGTGTCTCAGACTAACAGTGTCCCTGTGTCTCTGTGTCTCAGAGGCTCAGTGTCTCTGTGCCTCAGTGTCTCAGTTTATCTGTGCATCAGTGTCTCAGTTTACCTGTGTCTCAGATTCTCAATGTCTCTGTGTCTCAGTTTCTCTGTGCCTTAGTGACTCAGTTTCTTAGGGTATCTATGTCTCAGTGTCTCTGTGTCTCTGTGTCTCAGACTCTCTGTGTCCCAGTGTCTCTGTGTCTCTGTGTCTCAGAGGCTCAGTGTCTCTGTTCCTCAGTGTCTCAGTTTATCTGTGCATCAGTGACTCAGTTTCTCAGGTTATCTGCGTCTCAGAGTATCTTTGTCTCTGGTCTCAGTGTCTCTGCATTTCGGTTTCTCTGTGCCTCAGTGTCTCTGTGTCTCTGTGTCTCAGTGTGTCTGTGCCTCAGTGTCTCAGTGTATCTGTGTTTCAGTGTCTCTGTGTCTCAGTGTCTCACAGTCTCAGTGTCTCAGAGTCTAAGTGTCTCAATGTCTCAGTGTATCTGTGCCTCAGTGTCTCTGTGCCTCAGTGTCTCAGAGTCTAAGTGTCTCAGTGTCTCTGTGTCTCAGTGTCTCTGTGCCTCAGTGTCTCATTGCCTTAGTTTCTCAGAGTCTCAGTATCCCTGTGTCTCTGTGTCTCAGTGTCTCTGTGTCTCTGTGTCTCTGTGCCTCCGTGTCTCAGAGCTCAGCATCTCAGAGTCTCAGTGTCTCAGAGTCTCAGTGTTTCTGTGTCTCAGTGCATCAGTGTCTCACAGTCTCTGTGTCTCAGTATCCCTGTGTCTCAGTGTCTCAGAGTCTCAGCGTCTCAGTGTTTCTGTGTCTCAGTGTCTCTGTGCCTCAGTGTTTCATTGCCTCAGTGTCTCAGTGTCTCAGTGTCCCTGTGTTTCTGTGTCTCAGTGTCTCTGTGCCTCTGTGTCTCAGTGTCTCTGTGTCTCAGTGTCTCAGACTCGAAGTGTCTCTGTGTCTCAGTGTCTCTGTGCCTCTGTGTCTCAGTGTCTCTGTGTCTCAGTGTCTCAGACTCGAAGTGTCTCTGTGTCTCAGTGTCTCGGTGTCTCTGTGTTTCTCTATCTCTGTGCCTCAGTGTATCCGTGTCTCAGAGACTCAGTGTCTCTGTTTCTCTGTGTCTCAGTGTCTCTGTGCCTAAGTGTCCACAGTGTCTCAGTGTCTCAGATCATCAGTGAGTCAGTGTATCAGTATCTCAGAGACTCAGCGTCTCCGTGTCTCTGTGTCTGAGTGACTCTGTGTCTCAGTGTCTCTGTGTCTCAGTGTCTCAGTGCCTCAGTGTCTCAGAGTCTCACTGTCTCTGTGTCTCATTGTCACTGTGCCTCAGTGTCTCAGTGTCTTAGTGTCTGTGTGTCTCAGTGTGTCTGTGCCTCAGTGTCTCTTTGTCTCTGTGTCTCAATGTCTCAGAGTCTCTCTGTCTCTGTGTCTCAGTTTATCTGTGCCTCAGTGTTTCAGAGTCTTAGAGTCTCAGTGTCTCTGTGTCTCCGTGCCTCAGTGTTTCATTGCCTCAGTGTCTCAGAGTCTCAGTGTCCATGTGTCTCTGTGTCTCAGTGTCTCTGTGCCTCTGTGTCTCAGTGTTTCTGTGTCTCAGTGTCTCAGTGTCCATGTGTCTCTGTGTCTCTGTGTCTCAGTGTCTCTGTGCCTCTGTGTCTCAGTGTTTCTGTGTCTCAGTGTCTTAGAGTCTCAGTGAATCTGTGTCTCAGTATCACTGTGCCTCAGTGTCTCAGAGTCTCAATGTCACAGTGTCTCTGTGTCGCAGGATCTCTGTGCCTCAGTGTCTCTGTGTCTCAGTGTCTCTGTGCCTCAGTGTATCAGTGTCTCAGAGACTCAGTGTCTCTGTTTCTCTGTGTCTCAGTGTCTCTGTGCCTAGGTGTCACAGTGTCTCAGATCATCAGTGTGTCAGTGTATCAGTATCTCCGAGACTCAGCGTCTCCGTGTCTCTGTGTCTGAGTGACTCTGTGTCTCTGTGTCTCAGTGTCTCTGTGTCTCAGTGTCTCTGTGCCTCCGTGTCTCAGATTCTCATCGTCTCAGTGTCTCTGTGTCTCAGGATCTCAGAGTCTCAGTGTTTCAGAGTCTCAGTGTCTCAGTGTCTCTGTGTCTCAATGTCTCCGTGTCTCAGTGTTTCTCTATCTCTGTGTCTCAGTGTCTGTGTGTCTCTGTGTCTCTGTGCCTCAGTGTCTCAGTGTCTAGAGTCTCAGTGTCTCTGTGTCTCAGTGTATCAGAATCTCAGAGGCTCAGTGTCTCTGTTTCTCTGTGTCTCAGTGTCTCTGTGCCTAAGTGTCACAGTGTCTCACTTTCTCAGATTATCAGCATCTCCTTGTCTCTGTGTCTGAGTGACTCTGTGTCTCAATGTCCCTCTGTCACTGTGTCTCAGTGCCTCTGTGCCTCAGTGTCTCTGTGCCTCTGTGTATCAGAGTCTCAGAATCTCTGCGTCTCTGTGTCTCCATGTCTCAGTGTCTCAGTGTCTCTGTGTCTCTGTGTTTCAGTGTAGCAGTGCCGCAGAGAATCAGTGTCTCTTTGTCTCTGTGTCTGAGTGTCTGAGAGTCTCAAAGTCTTTGTGTCTCAGTGTCTCAGTTTCTCTGTGCCCCAGTGTCTCTGTGCCTCAGTGTCTCAGTGTCTCTGTGTCCCACTATCTCTGAGTATCAGAGATACTTTGTGTCACAGAGTCTCAGTGTCTCTGTGTCTCAGTGTCTCAAAGTTTTGTGTCTCAGTGTCTCTGTGTCTCAGTATCTCAGAGTCTCAGTGTCTCTGTGTCTCTGTGTTTCAGTGTAGCAGTGTCTCTGAGACTCTGTCTCTTTGTCTCTGTGGCTGAGTGTGTGAGTGTCTCAGTGTCTCTGTCTCTGTGTCTCAGTGTCTCAGGGTCTCAAAGTCTTTGTGTCTCAGTGTCTCAGTTTCTCTGTGTCCCAGTGTCTCTGAGTCTCAGTGTCTCAGTGTCTCTGTGTCTCAGTGTCTTCGAGTCTCACTATCTCTGTGTCTCAGTGTCTCTGTGTCCCAGTATCTCTGAGTCTTAGTGTTCAGTGTCTCTGTGTCTCTGTGTCTCTGTGTCTCTGTGTCTTTGTGTCTCAGAGGCTCAGTGTCTCTGTGTCTCTGTGTCTCAGAGGCTCAGTGTCTCTGTGTCTCAGGGTCTCTGTGTCCCTGTGTCTCAGTGTCCCTGTGTCTCTGTGTCTCAGACTCTCAGTGTCCCAGTGTCTCTGTGTCTCAGAGGCTCAGTGTCTCTATGCCTCAGTGTCTCAGTGTATCTGTGCATCAGTGTCTCAGTTTACCTGTGTCTCAGAGTCTCAATGTCTCTGTGTCTCAGTTTCTCTGTGCCTTAGTGACTCAGTTTCTCAGGGTATCTGCGTCTCAGAGTATCTTTGTCTCTGGTCTCAGTGTCTCTGCATTTCGGTTTCTCTGTGCCTCAGTGTCTCTGTGTCTCTGTGTCTCAGTGTGTCTGTGCCTCAGTGTCTCAGTGTATCTGTGTTTCAGTGTCTCTGTGTCTCAGTGTCTCACAGTCTCAGTGTCTCAGAGTCTAAGGTCTCAATGTCTCAGTGTATCTGTGCCTCAGTGTCTCTGTGCCTCAGTGTCTCAGAGTCTAAGTGTCTCAGTGTCTCTGTGTCTCAGTGTCTCAGTGTCTCAGAGTCTCAGTGTCTCTGTGTCTCAGTGTCTCTGTGCCTCAGTGTCTCATTGCCTTAGTTTCTCAGAGTCTCAGTATCCCTGTGTCTCTGTGTCTCAGTGTCTCTGTGTCTCTGTGTCTCTGTGCCTCCGTGTCTCAGATCTCAGCATCTCAGAGTCTCAGTGTCTCAGAGTCTCAGTGTTTCTGTGTCTCAGTGCATCAGTGTCTCACAGTCTCTGTGTCTCAGTATCCCTGTGTCTCAGTGTCTCAGAGTCTCAGCGTCTCAGTGTCTCTGTGTCTCAGTGTCTCCGAGTCTCACTGTCTCTGTGCCTCAGGGTCTCAGTGTCTCAGTGCCTCAGTGTATCAGTATCTCATAGACGTAGTGTCTCCGTGTCTCTGTGTCTTAGTGACTCTGTGTCTCTGTGTCTCAGTGTCTCTGTGCCTCAGTGTTTGATTGCCTCAGTGTCTCAGTGTCCCTGTGTCTCTGTGTCTCTGTGTCTCAGTGTCTCTGTGCCTCTGTGTCTCAGTGTCTCAGTGTCTCTGTGTCTCAGTGTCTCAGACTCGAAGTGTCTCTGTGTCTCAGTGTCTCGGTGTCTCTGTGTTTCTCTATCTCTCTGCCTCAGTGTATCAGTGTCTCGGAGACTCAGTGTCTCTGTTTCTCTGTGTCTCAGTGTCTCTGTGCCTAAGTGTCCACAGTGTCTTCAGTGTCTCAGATCATCAGTGAGTCAGTGTATCAGTATCTCAGAGACTCAGAGTCTCCGTGTCTCTGTGTCTGAGTGACTCTGTGTCTCAGTGTCTCAGTGTCTCTGTGTCTCAGAGTCTCAGAGTCTCAGTGTCTCAGTGTCTCTGTGCCTCAGTGTCTCAGTGTCTAGAGTCTCAGTGTCTCTGTGTCTCAGTGTATCAGAGTCTCAGAGGCTCAGTGTCTCTGTTTCTCTGTGTCTCAGTGTCTCTGTGCCTAAGTGTCACAGTGTCTCACTTTCTCAGATTATCAGCGTCTCCGTGTCTCTGTGTCTGAGTGACTCTGTGTCTCAGTGTCCCTCTGTCTCTGTGTCTCACTGTGTCTGTGCCTCAGTGTCTCTGTGCCTCTGTGTCTCAGAGTCTCAGAGTCTCAGTGTCTCTGTGTCTCAGTGTCTCTGTGCCTCAGTTTCTCTGCGCCTCAGTAGCTCTGCGTCTCTGTGTCTCCATGTCTCAGTGTCTCAGTGTCTCTGTGTCTCAGAGACTCAGTGTCTCAGTGCCTCATTGACTCAGTGTCTCCGAGTCTCAGAGTCTCAGTGTCTCAGAGTCTCTGTGTCTCAGAGTCTCAGTGTCTCAGAGTCTCAGCGTCTCTGTGTCTCTGTGTTTCAGTGTAGCAGTGCCGCAGAGAATCAGTGTCTCTTTGTCTCTGTGTCTGAGTGTCTGAGAGTCTCAGTGTCTCAGTGTCTCTGTCTCTGTGTCTCTGTGCCTCAGTGTCTCAGAGTGTCACTGTTTCTGTGTCTCAGTGTCTCAGTGTCTCTGTGTCCCAGTATCTCTGAGTCTCAGTGTTTCAGTGTCTCAGCTTCTCAGAGTCTCAGTGTCTCTGTGTTTCAATGTCTTTGTGTCTCTGTGTCTCAGTGCCTCTGTGTCTCAGTTTCTCTGTGTCTCAGTGCCTCCATGTCTCTGTGTCTCTTTGTCTCAGTGTCTCAGAGTCTCAGTGTCTTTGTGTCTCAGAGGCTCAGTGTCACTGTGTCTCAGAGGCTCAGAGTCTCAATGTCTCTGTGTCTCAGTTTGTCTGTGTCTCAGTGCCTCCATGTCTCTGTGTCTCTTTGACTCAGTGTCTCAGAGTCTCAGTGTCTTTGTGTCTCAGAGGCTCAGTGTCTCTGTGTCTCTGTGTCTCAGAGGCTCAGAGTCTCAATGTCTCTGTGTCTCAGCTTCTCTGTACCTTAGTGACTCAGTTTCTCAGGGTATCTGCGTCTCAGAGTATCTTTGTCTCTGGTAAGAGTGTCTCTGCATTTCGGTTTCTCTGTGCCTCAGTCTCTCAGTGTCTCTGTATCTCAGAGTCACAGTGTCTCTGTGTCTCTGTGTATCAGTGTCTCAGAGATTCAGTGTCTCTGTGTCTCTCTGTCTCAATGTCTCTGTGTCCCAGTGTCTCAGTGTCTCAGAGTCACAGAGTGTCAGTGTCTCAGTGTCTCAGAGTCTCAGTGTCTCTGTGCCTCAGTGTCTCATTGCCTTAGTTTCTCAGGATCTCAGTATCCCTGTGTCTCTGTGTCTCAGTGTCTCAGTGTCCCAGTGTTTCTGTGTCTCAGTATCCCTGTGTCTCAGAGTCTCAGTGTTTCTGTGTCTCAGTACATCAGTGTCTCACAGTCTCTGTGTCTCAGTGTCTCAGAGTCTCAGTGTTTCTGTGTCTCAGTACATCAGTGTCTCACAGTCTCTGTGTCTCAGTATCCCTGTGTCTCAGTGTCTCAGAGTCTCAGCGTCTCAGTGTCTCAATGTCTCCGAGTCTCAGTGTCTCTGTCTCTGTGTCTCAGTGTCTCAGGGTCTCAAAGTATTTGTGTCTCAGTGTCTCAGTTTCTCTGTGTCCCAGTATCTCTGAGTCTCAGTGTCTCTGTGTCTCAGTGTCTCAGAGTCTCACTGTCTCAGTGTCTCAGCGTCTCAGAGTCTCAGTGTCTCTGTGTTTCAGTGTCTCTGTGTCTCTGTGTCTCAGTGTCTCAGTGTCTCAGTGTCTCAGTTTCTCTGTGTCTCAGTGCCTCCATGTCTCTGTGTCTCTTTGTCTCACTGTCTCAGAGTCTCAGTGTCTTTGTGTCTCAGAGGCTCAGTGTCTCAGTGTCTCTGTGTCTCAGAGGCTCAGTGTCTCTGTGTCTCAGGGTTGCAGTGTCTCTGTATCTCAGTGTCTCTGTGTCTCAGACTCTCAGTGTCCCAGAGTCTCTGTGTCTCAGAGGCTCAGTGTCTCTGTGCCTCAGTGTCTCAGTTTATCTGTGCATCAGTGTCTCAGTTTGTCTGTGTCTCAGAGTCTCAATGTCTCTGTGTCTCAGTTTCTCTGTGCCTTAGTGACTCAGTTTCTCAGGGTATCTGCGTCTCAGAGTATCTTTGTCTCTGGTCTCAGTGTCTCTGCATTTCGGTTTCTCTGTGCCTCATTGTCTCAGTGTCTCTGTATCTCAGAGTGTCACAGTGTCTCTGTGTCTCAGTGTATCAGTGTTCTCAGAGATTCAGTGTCTCTGTGTCTCTCTGTCTCAGTGTCTCTGTGTCCCAGTGTCTCAGTGTCTCAGAGTTTCAGTGAGTCTGTGTCTCTGTGTCTCAGATTCTCTGTGTCACAGTGTCTCAGAGTTTCAGTGTCTCTATTTCTCTGTGTCTCAGTGTCTCTGTGCCTCAGTGTCTCAGAGTTTCAGTGTCTCTTTGTCTCTGTCTCTCAGTGTCTCTGTGCCTCAGTGTCTCAGAGTCTCAGTGTCTCTGTGTATCTGTGTCTCAGTGCCTCAGTGTTTCAGTGTCTCTGTGCCTCAGTCTCTCAGTGTCTTACTGTCTCTGTGTCTCTGTGTCACAGTGTCTCTGTGCCTCAGCGTCTCAGAGTGTCAGTGTCTCTGTGTCTCAGTGTCTCTGTACCTTAGTGACTCAGTTTCTCAGGGTATCTGCGTCTCAGAGTATCTTTGTCTCTGGTAAGAGTGTCTCTGCATTTCGGTTTCTCTGTGCCTCAGTCTCTCAGTGTCTCTGTATCTCAGAGTCACAGTGTCTCTGTGTCTCAGTGTATCAGTGTCTCAGAGATTCAGTGTCTCTGTGTCTCTCTGTCTCAGTGTCTCTGTGTCCCAGTGTCTCAGTGTCTCAGAGTCTCAGTGTCTCTGTGCCTCAGTGTCTCATTGCCTTAGTTTCTCAGGATCTCAGTATCCCTGTGTCTCTGTGTCTCAGTGTCTCAGTGTCCCAGTGTTTCTGTGTCTCAGTATCCCTGTGTCTCAGTGTCTCAGAGTCTCAGTGTTTCTGTGTCTCAGTACATCAGTGTCTCACAGTCTCTGTGTCTCAGTATCCCTGTGTCTCAATGTCTCAGAGTCTCAGTGTTTCTGTGTCTCAGTACATCAGTGTCTCACAGTCTCTGTGTCTCAGTATCCCTGTGTCTCAGTGTCTCAGAGTCTCAGTGTTTCTGTGTCTCAGTACATCAGTGTCTCACAGTCTCTGTGTCTCAGTATCCCAGTGTCTCAGAGTCTCAGCGTCTCAGTGTCTCAGTGTCTCCGAGTCTCAGTGTCTCTGTCTCTGTGTCTCAGTGTCTCAGGGTCTCAAAGTATTTGTGTCTCAGTGTCTCAGTTTCTCTGTGTCCCAGTATCTCTGAGTCTCAGTGTCTCTGTGTCTCAGTGTCTCAGAGTCTCACTGTCTCAGTGTCTCAGCGTCTCAGAGTCTCAGTGTCTCTGTGTTTCAGTGTCTCTGTGTTTCAGTGTCTCTGTGTCTCAGTGTCTCTGTGTCTCAGTTTCTCTGTCTCTCAGTGCCTCCATGTCTCTGTGTCTCTTTGTCTCACTGTCTCAGAGTTTCAGTGTCTTTGTGTCTCAGAGGCTCAGGGTCTCAGTGTCTCTGTGTCTCAGAGGCTCAGTGTCTCTGTGTCTCAGGGTCTCAGTGTCTCTGTATCTCAGTGTCTCTGTGTCTCAGACTCTCAGTGTCCCAGAGACTCTGTGTCTCAGAGGCTCAGTGTCTCTGTGCCTCAGTGTCTCAGTTTATCTGTGCATCAGTGTCTCAGTTTGTCTGTGTCTCAGAGTCTCAATGTCTCTGTATCTCAGTTTCTCACAGGGTCTCACGGTGTCTCAGTCTCTGGGTCTCAGGGTCTCAGATTCTCAGGTTCTCTTGGTCTCTGGGAGTTAGTGTCTCATTGTCTCAGGTTCTCAATGTCTCAGTGTCTCATGGTCTCTGGGTCTCCTGGTCTCAGGGTATCTGTTTCTCTGGATCTCAGTGACTCTGGGTCTCAGGGTCTCAGTATCTCAGGGTCTCTGTGTCTTTGGCTCTCTTGGTCTCAGGGCCTCTGGGTGTCTGCGTCTCAGTTTCTCAGTGTCTCTGGGTCTCTGGGTTTGAGTGTCTCAGTGTCTCTGGGAATCATTTTCTCACACTTTCTGGGTCTCAGGGACTCAGGGCCTCAGTGTCCCAGTGTTTCAGAGATTCAGTGTCTCGAGGGCTCATACTCTCAGTGTCTCAGGGTCTCAGTGTTTCAGTGTCTCAGCATCTCTGGGTGTAAGTGTCCCAGTGTGTCCCTGTCTCTCAGAGCCTCAGTGCCTGTGTTTCTCAGTGTTTCTGTTTCTCAGTGTCTCAGGGTCACAGTATCTCAGGTTCTCTGGGTCTCAGGATCTTTGGGTCTCAGTGTCTCAGGTTACCAGTGTCTCCGTACCTCAGGGTCATAGTGTCTCAGTGTCTCAGAGATTCAGTGTTTCGAGGTCTCAGGCTCTCAGTGTCTCAGGGACTCAGTGTCTCAGTGTCTCAGCTCTCAGTGTCTCAGGGGCTCAGTGTCTCACTGTCTGAGTCTCAGGGTCTCAGGGCCTCAGTGTCACTGTGTCTCAGGGTCTCAGTGTCTCAGGTTCTCAGCTTCTCAGTGTCTCAGTGTCACAGGGTCTCTGTGCCTCTGGACCTCTGGGTCTCAGGGTCTATGGGTCTCAGTGTCCCAGTGCCTTAGGGTCTCAGTGTCTCAGCGTCTCAGTGTCTCTCGGTCTCTGGTTCTCTGGGTCTCTGGATCTAAAGGTGTCAGGCTCTCAGTTTGTCATTGTCTCAGGGTCTCAGTCTTAGTGTCTCAGGGTCTCAGTGTCTGAGTGTTTCAATGTCTCAGTGTCTCAGGGTCTTAGTGTCTCAGGGGCACAGGGCCACAGTGCCTCAGTGTATCAGGGTCGCAGAGTCTCAGGATCTCAGGGTCTCAAGGACTCAGGGCCGCATTGCCCAGAGTCTCAGAGTCTCTGTGTCTCAGGCTCTCAGGTTCTCTGGGTTTCTGTGTCTCAGTATCCCTGAATCTCTGGGTCTCTGGGTTTCAGTGTTTCATTGACTCTGCGTCTCAGTGTCTCTGTGTCTCATTGTGTCAGGGTCTCTCAGTGTTTCGGGATCTCAGGGTCTCAGTATCTCAGTGTCTCAGTGACTCAGTGTCTCAGGGTCTCAGTGTCTCAGTGTCTCAGGGTCTCACCGTCTCAGTGTCACTGTGTGTCAGTCTCTCAGTGTCTCAGCTTCTCAGAGTCTCTGGGTCTCAGGGTCTCTTGGTCTCTGGATGTCTGGGTCTCAGGTTCTCTGGGTCTCAGTGTCTCAGTGCCTCAGGGACACAGTTTCTCAAGGTCTCAGGGTCTCTGGGACTCAGGTTCTCAGTGTCCCTGGGTCTCTGGGTTCAGCATTTCAGTGCCTCTGGGTCTCAATGTCTCAGGGTGTCAGGATCTCATTGTCTCAGGGTCTCAGTGTCTCAGTGCCTCAGTTTCTCAGTGTCTCAGCGTCCCAGGGTGTCTGTGTCCCAGTGTGTCAGTCTCTCAATCTCTCAGTGTCTCAGGGTCACTGGGTCTCGGGGACTCAATGTCTCAAACTCTCAGTGCCTCAGGGTCTCAGTATCTCAGGGTCTCAGTCTCTCAGTGTCTCAGAGCCTCAGTTTCTCAGTGTCTCAGGGTCTCAGTGTCTCAGGGTCTCTTTGCCTCTGGATGTCTGGGTCTCAGGGTCTCACAGTCTCTGGGTCTCAGTGCATCAGGGTCTCAGTTACTCAGGGCCTCAGAGTCTCTGGGCCTCACGGTCTCAGTGTCCCTGGGTCTCTGGGATTCAGTGTCTCAGTGCCTCTGGGTCTCAGTTTCTCAGGTCTCAGTCTCTCAGAGTCACAGTGTCTCAGGGTGTCAGGGTCTCAATGTTTCAGGGTCTCAGTGTCCCAGTGTCTCAGTGCCTCAGGGTCTCAGGGCCTCAGTGTCTCAGCGTCCCAGGGTGTATGTGCCTCAGTGTGTCAGTCTCTCAGTGTCTCGGTGTCTCAGTGTCTCAGTGTCTCAATGTCTCAGGTCTCTGGGTACCTGGGTCTCAGCGTCTCTGGGTCTCTGGGACACTGGGTCACAATGTCTCAGAGTCTCAGGGTCACAGTGTTTCAGTGTCTCAGGATCTCCGGTCTCAGAGTCTCTTGTATCAGGATCTCAGTGCCCCAGGGTCTCAGTGTCTCAGAGTCTCAGTGCCCCAGGGTTTCAGTATCTCAGTGTCTCAGAGTCTCAGTGTCTCAGTGTCTCAGAGTCTCAGTGCCCCAGGGTTTCAGTGTCTCAGTGTCTCAGAGTCTCAGTGTCTCAGTGTCTCAGAGTCTCAGGGTCTCAGTGTCTCAGTGTCTCAGTGTGTCAGTGTCTCAGAGGTTTAGTGTCTTAGGCTCTCAGGGTCTTGGGGACTCAATGTCTGAATCTCTCAGTGTCTAAGGGTCTGTGTCTCAGTGTCTCTGGGCCTCTGGATCTCTGGTCTCAGGGTCTCAGTGTCTCAGGGTCTCAGCGTCTCAGTATGCCAGTCTCTCAGTGTATCAATGTCTCAGGGTCTCTGGGTCCCTGGTTCTCAGCATCTCTGGGTCTCTGGGACACTGGGTCTCAGAATCGTTGGGTCTCTGGTACACTGGGTCTCAGTATCTCAGTGTCTCATGGTCTCACTTTCTCCGTGTCTCAGCGTTTTTGGGTCCCTGTGCCTCAGTGCCACATGGTCTCAGGGTGTCAGTTTAATAGTGTCTCAGTGACGTAGTGTCTCAGGGTCTCAGTGTCTCAGTGTCTCAGGGTCTCACTTTCTCCGTGTCTCACTGTCTCAGTGTTTTTGTGTCTCTGTGTCTCAGTGTCTCAGGGTCTCAGGGTTTCAGGGTCTCAGTGTTGCAGTGTCTCAGCGTCTCTGGTCCCAGGTCACTGGATCTCTGGGTCTCAGGGTCACAGTGTCTCAGGGCCTCACTGTCTCAATGTCTCAGGGCCTCAGTGTCTCATGTCTCAGGGTCTCAGTTTCTCAGTTCTCAGGGTCTCTGGCTCTCTGGGTCTCAGGCTCTCTGGGTCTCAGTTTCTCAGGGTCTCAGGGACACACTGCCTCAGTTTATCAGTGTCTCAGTGAATCTGTTTCTCAGGGTCTCTGTGCCTCAGTGTTTAAGGGTCTCAGCGTCTCAGTGTCTCTGGGTCTCAGTCTCTCAGGTTTTTTGGGTCTCAGTATCTCACTGTCTCACGGTCTCAGGGTCTCTGGATCTCAGTTTCCCAGGGTCTCAGGGTCTCAGTATCTCAGTGCCTCAGGGTCTCTGGGTCACTTCGTGTCTGGGCCTCATTGTATCAGGGTCTCAGGGGCTCTGGATCTCTGGTTTTCTGGGTCTCTTGGTCTGTGGGTCTCACTGTCTCTGTGTCTCAGGGTCTCTGGTTCTCCGTTTCTCAGGGTGTCAGGGTCTCAGGGTCACTGTGTCTCAGTGTCTCAGTCTCTCAGGGCCTCAGAGTCTCACTGTCTCAGTGTCTCAGTGTCTCAGTATCTCAGTGTCTCCGTGTCTCAGGGTCTCTGCGACTCTGGGTCTCAGTGTCTCAGGGTCTCAGTGTCTCAGGGTCTCAGGGTCTCAGCTTCTCACTGTCCAGGTGTTTCAGGGTCTCAGCGTTTCTATGCCTCAGTGGTTAGCACTGCTGCTTCACAGCTCCAGGGTCCTGGGTTCGATTCCCGGCTCGGGTCACTGCCTGTGTGGAATTTGCACATTCTCCTCGTGTCTGCGTGGGTTTTCTCCGGGTGCTCCGGTTTCCTCCCACAGTCCAAAGATGTGCGGGTTAGGTTCATTGGCTATGCTAAAATTGCCCCTTAGTGTCCTGGGATGTGTAGGTTAGAGGGATTAGCAGGTAAAATGTCTAGGGGTATGGGGATAGGGTCTGTGTGGGATTGTGTTCGGTGCAGACTCGATGGGCCGAAGGGCTTGTTTCTGCACTGTAGGGTTCTATGTCTATGTCTATGTCAGTGTCTCAGGGTCTCTGGATCTCTGGGTCCCAGGGTCTCAGTGTCTAAGAGTCTCGGGGTCTCAGGGTCTCAGTATTTCAGTTCCTCAGGGCCTCAGGGTCTCAGCTTCTCACTGTCCAGTTGATTCATGGTCTCAGTGTCTCTGCATCTCTCATACTAAGGGCCTCAGAGTCTCTGTGTCTCAGGGTCTCAGTGTCTCAGGGTCTCTGGATCTCTGGGTCCTAGGGTCTCAGGGTCTATGAGTCTCAGGGTCTCCGGGTCTCTGTGTCTCAGTGTTTCTGGCTCTCTGGATCTCTGTGTCTCTGGGTGTCATTGATTCAGGATCTCAGTGTCTCAAAGCTGCAGGGTCTCTGTGTCTCAGTGTCTCTGTGTCTTTGGGTCTCAGTGTCTGTGGGCCTATGGGCCTCTGGTTCTCAGTGTCTCAGTGTCTCAGGGTGTCAGGGTCTCTGGGTCTCAGTGTCTCAGGGTGTCAGGGTCTCTGGGACCCATGGTCACAGGGTCTCTCGGTCTCTGAGTCTCAGTGTCTCAGGTTCTCAGGATCTCAGTGTCTCAATGTCTCAGGGTCTCTGGGTCCCTGGTTCTCAGCGTCTCTGGGTTTCTGGGACACTGGGTCTCAGAATCTCTGGGTCTCTGGTACACTGGGTCTCAGTGTTTCAGTGTCTCATGGTCTTAGGTCTCAGTTTCATAGTGTCTCAGTGTCTCAGTGCCTCATGGTCTCACTTTCTCTGTGTCTCAGGGTCTCTGGGTCTCAGTGTTTCAGGTTCTCTAGGTCTCAGTTTCTCAGGGTCTCAGGGACTCAGTGTCTCAGTTTATCAGTGTCTCAGTCTATCTGTGTCTCAGGGTCACTGTGCCTCAGTGTCTCAGTGTCTCCGTGTTTCTGGGTCTCAGTGTTTCAGGTTCTTTGTGTCTCAGTGTCTCAGTATCTCACTGTCTCACGGTCTCAGGGTCTCTGGATCTCAGTTTCACAGGGTCTCAGGGTTTCAGTGTCTCAGGGTCTCTGGGTCACTGCATGTCTGGGCCTAATTGTATCAGGGTCTCAGGGGCTCTGGATCTCTGCTTCTCTGGGTCTCTTGGTCTGTGGGTCTCACTGTCTCTGTGTCTCAGGGTCTCTGGGTCTCCGTTTCTCAGGGTGTCGGGTCTCAGGGTCACTGTGTCTCAGTGTCTCAGCCTCTCAGGGCCTCAGAGTCTCACTGTCTCAGTCTCTCAGTATCTCAGTGTCTCATGTTCTCAGTGTCTCCGTGTCTCAGGGTCTCAGTGTCGCAGTGTCTCTGCGTTTCAGGGACTCAGTGCCTCAGGGTCTCAGGGTCTCTGGGACTCTGGGTCTCAGTGTCTCAGGGTCTCAGTGTCGCAATGTTCTTGCGTTTCACGGTCTCAGTGTCTCAGGGTCTCAGGGTCTCAGCTTCTCACTGTCCAGGTGTTTCAGGGTCTCAGGGTTTCTGTGCCTCAGTGTCTCAGGGTCTCTGGATCTCTGGGTTCCGGAGTCTCGGGGTCTAAGAGTCTCGGGGTCTCAGGGTCTCAGTGTCTCTGGGTCTCTGCGCCTCAGTGTCTCAGGGCCTCTGGGTCTCTGGCTCTCTGGATCTCAGTGTCTCTGGGTCTCAGGGTTTCAGGATCTCAGTGTCTTAAAGTCTCAGGGTAACTGTGTCTTTGGGTCTCAGTGACTTTGGGCCGATGGTCCTGTGGTTCTAAGTGTCTCAGGGGCTCAGGGTCTTTGGGTTTCAGGGTCTCTGGGTCTCAGTGTCTCAGTCTCTCAGGGTCCCAGGGTTTCAGGGTCTCTGGATCTCTGGGATTTTGGGCTCTGGGTCTCTCAGTCTCAGGGACTCTGAGTCTCAGTGTCTCTGGGCCTCAGTGTCTCAGGATCTCTGGGTCTCAGGGTCTCAGTGTCTCAGTGTCTCAATGTCTCAGGTTCTCAGGATCTCAGTATCTCAGTGTCTCAGGGTCTCTTGTTCCCTGGGTCTCAGCGTTTCTGGGTCTCTGGGACACTGGGTCTCGGTGTCTCAGTCTCTCAGTGCCTCAATGTCTCAGGTTTTCTGGATCTTTGGGGTCTCAGGGTTTCAGAGTCTCTGGGTCTCACTGTCTCAGTTTCTCAGCCTCTCTGTGAGTCAGTGTCACAGTGTCTCGGTGTCTCTGTGCCTCTGGGTCTCAGTGTCTCAGTGTTTCTACACAGTGAGCACGTGAATCTCTTTTTTCCCCGTGTCTCAGGGTCTCAGTGTCTCAGTGTCTCAGTGTCTCAAGGTCTCTTGGTCTCTGGGTCTCAGTGTCTCAGAATCTCAGTGTCTCAATGTCTCAGGTCTCAGGGTTTCTGGGTCTGTGGGTCTCTGGGTCTCTCAGTGTCTGGGTCACAGTGTCAAAGTTTCTCAGGATCTCTGGGTCTCTGGGAGTTAGTGTCTCAGTCTCTCAGTCTCTCTGTGTCCCTGTGTCTCTGTGTCTCAGTGTCTCTGTGTCTCTGTGTCTCAGTGTCTCAGTGTCTCAGCGCCTCATGGTCTCAGTGCCTCAGGGTCTCCGTGTCTCAGGGTCTCTGGGTCTCAGTGTCTCAGGGTTTCAGGGTTGCAGTATCTCAGTCTATCAGTGTCTCAGGGTCTCTTGGTCTCTGGATGTCTGTGTCTCAGGGTCTCTGGGTTTCAGGGTCTCAGTGTCCCTGGATCTCTGGGTATCAGCATTTCAGTGCCTCTGGGTCTCAGAGACACCGTGTCTCAATGTCTCAGGGTGTCAGAATCTCATTGCCTCAGGGTCTCAGTGTCTCATTGTCTCAGGGTCTCAGTGTCTCAGTGTCTCAGGGTCTCTGGGTCTCAGTCTCTTAGTGTCTCAGTGTCTCAGTCTCTCAGTGCCTCAGATTCACAGTATCTCAGTGTCTCAGTGTCCCAGGGTGTCTGTGTCTCAGTGTGTCAGTTTCACTGGGTCTCGGGGACTCAATGTCTCAAACTCTCAGTGCTTCAGGGTCTCAGTATCTCAGGGTCTCAGTCTCTCAGTGTCTCAGAGCCTCAGGTTCTCAGTGTCTCAGTGTCTCATTGCCTCTGGATGTTTGGGTCTCAGGGTGTCAGGGTCTCTGGGTCTCAGTGTCTCAGTGCATCAGGGTCTCAGGGTCTGAGAGTCTCTGGGCCACACGGTCTCAGTATCCCTGAGTCTCTGGGTTTCAATGTCTCAGTGCTCTGGGTCTCAGGGTCTCAGGTCTCAGTGTCTCAGAGTGTCAGGGTCTCAATGTTTCAGGGTCTCAGTGTCTCAGTGTCTCAGTGCCTCAGGGTCTCAGGGCCCCAGTGTGTCAGTCTCTCAGTGTCTCAGTGTGTCAGTGTCTCAGAGTCTCAGGGTCTCAGGGTCTCTGAATCTCTGGGTCTCAGAGATTCAGAGTCTCAGTATCTCAGTGTCTCAGGGTCACAATGTCTCAGTGTCTCAGGATCTCACATCGCAGAGTCTCTTGTCTCAGGATTTCAGTGCCCCAGGGTCTCAGGGTCTCAGGTCTCAGGGTCTCTGTGTCTCAGCGTTTCAGTGTCTCAGGGTCTCAGTGTTTCACTGTCTCAGTGTTTCAGGGTCTCAGTTCCTCAGTGTCAAAGTGTCTTCGGGTCTCAGTATCTCAGTCTGTCAGTGTCTCAGGGTCTCTTGGTCTCTGGATGTCTGTGTCTCAGTGTCTCTGTGGATCAGTGTCTCGGAGCCTCAGTGTCTCAATGTCTCAGGGTCTCAGTATCTCCGTGCCTCAGTGGTTCAGGGTCTCAATGACCCCGGGTCCCTGGGTCTCAAGGTCTCAGGTTTTCTGGGTCTCTGGGTCTCAGGCTCTCTGTTTCTCTGGGTGTCAGTGTCTCAGGGTCTCAGTATCTCAGTGTCTCAGTATCTCAGTGTCTCAGGGTCTCAGTGTCTCAGGGTCTCAGTATCTCAGTGTCTCAGTATCTCAGTGTCTCAGTGTCTCAGTGACTCAGTGTCTCTGTGTCTCAGGACCTTAGGGTCTCAGTGTCTCTGCATCTCTGAGTCTGGGTCACAGTGTCTCAGTTTCTCAGGATCTCTGGGTCTCTGTGAGTTAGTGTCTCAGTCTCTCTGTGTCTCAGTTTCTCTGTGTCTCTGTGTCTCAGTGTCTCTGTGTCTCTGTGTCTCTGTGTCTCAGTGTCTCTGTGTCTCAGCGCCTCATGGTCTCAGTGCCTCAGGGTTTCAGGATTTCAGGGTTTCAGGGTTGCAGTATCTCAGTCTCTCAGTGTCTCAGCGTCTCTGAGTCTCAGCGTCTCTGAGTCTCAGCGTCTCTGAGTCTCAGTATCTCAGTGTCTCAGTGTCTCAATCTCTCAGTGTCTCTGTGTCTCTGTGTCTCAGTGACTCAGTGTCTCAGTGTCTCAGCGCCTCATGGTCTCAGTGCCTCAGGGTCTCAGTGTCTGAGGTTCTCTGGGTCTCTGTGTCACTGGGTCTCTCAGTGTCTGGGTCACAGTGTCTCAGTTTCTCAGGATCTCTGGGTCTCTGTGAGTTAGTGTCTCAGTCTCTCAGTCTCTCTGTGTCTCTGTGTCTCAGTGTCTCTGTGTCTCTGTGTCTCAGTGACTCAGTGTCTCAGTGTCTCAGCGCCTCATGGTCTCAGTGCCTCAGGGTCTCAGTGTCTCAGGTTCTCTGGGTCTCTGTGTCACTGGATCTCTCAGTGTCTGGGTCACAGTGTCTCAGTTTCTCAGGATCTCTGGGTCTCTGTGAGTTAGTGTCTCAGTCTCTCTGTGTCTCAGTTTCTCTGTGTCTCAGTGTCTCTGTGTCTCTGTGTCTCAGTGTCTCTGTGTCTCTGTGTCTCAGTGTCTCTGTGTCTCAGCGCCTCATGGTCTCAGTGCCTCAGGGTCTCAGTGTCTCAGTGTCTCAGTGTCTCAGGGTCTCCAGATCTCAGGGTCTCTGTGTCTCATGTCCCAGTATCTCAGGGTCTCAGTTTCTCAGTGTCTAAGGGTCTCAGTTTCTCAGTGTCTAAGGGTCTCAGTGGCTCAGGGTCTCTGGCTCTCTGGTTCTCAGATTCTCAGGGTCTCAGTGACTCAGTGTCTCAGTGTATCTGTGTCTCAGGGTCACTGTGCCTCAGTGTCTAAGAGTCTCAGCGTCTCAGTATCTCACTGTCTCACGGTCTCAGGGTCTCTGGTTCTCAGTTTCTCAGGGTCTCTGGGTTTCAGTGTCTCAGTGCCTCGATGTCTCCGTGTCTCAGGGGCTCAGGGTCTCAGTGTCCAAGAGTCTCAGTGTCCAAGAGTCTCAGGGTCTCTGGGTCTCAGATTCTCACTGTCTCGTTGACTCAGTTTCTCAGGGTTTCTGGGCCTCAGGGTCCCTGGGTCTCTGGGCCTCAGAGTGTCTGGGCCTCAGGGTGTCTCGGTCACAGGGTCTCAGGGTCTCTGGGACTCTTGGCTTCTGGGTCTCTGGGGCTCAGGGTCTCATGGTCTCTGGGTCTCTGGAACTCAGTGTCTCAGGGTCTACATGTCTCAGGGTCTCTGGGTTTCTGGGAGTTGCGTCTCAGTGTCCCGTGTCTCAGGGTCTCAGGGTCTCTTGGTCTCAATGCTTAGTGTCTCAGGGTCTCAGTGCCTTAGGGTCTCTGGGTCTCTGGGTCTCTGGGTCGCAGTGTCTCGGCGTCTCAAAGTCTCAGTGTCTCAGGGTCTCAGTAACTCAGTGTCTCAGGGTCTCAGGGTCTCAGGTTCTCAGGTTCTCAGTGTCTCTATTTTTCAGGATCTCAGTGTCTCAGGGTCTCAGTGTCTTGGTGTCTCAGAGTCTCAGGGTCTCAGTGTCTGAGGGGCTCAGTTTCTCAGTGTCTCAGTCTCTCAGGGTCTCAGTGTCTCAGTGTCTCAGGGTCTCTGGGTCTCTTGGTGCCCAGCTCTCTGGTCTCAGTGTCTCAGTGTCTCAGGGTCTCTTGGTCTCATGGTCTCTGGGTTTCAGTGTTTCAGTATCTCAGTGTCTCAGTGTCTCATTGACTCAGAGTCTCTGGGTCTGTGGGTCTCAGGGTCTCTGGGTCTGAGGGTCTCAGGGTCCCTGGGTTATTCAGACTCACGGTCTCTCAGTCTCTGGGTTTCAGTGTCTCTGTATCTCAGTGTCTCAGTGTCTCTGTGTCATTGACTCAGAGTCTCAGGGTCCCTGGGTTATTCAGTCTCAGGGTTTCAATGTCTCAGTGCTTCATTTCTCAGGACCGCAGGGTCTCAGTGTCACAAGGTCTCAGTGTCACAGGGTCTCACGGTCTCTCAGTCTCTGGGTCTCAGGGACTCAGATTCTCAGGTTCTCTTGGTCTCTGGGAGTTAATGTTTCGTTGTCTCAGGTTCTCAATGTCTCAGTGTCTCAGAGTCTCTGGTTCTCCGGGTCTCAGGGTCTCTGTTTCACTGGGTCTCAGTGTCTCAGGGTCTGAGTATCTCAGTGTCTCAGTGTCTCAGTGACTCAGTGTCTCAGTGTGTCAAGGCCTCTGGGTCTCTGTGTCTCTGCGTATCTCGGTCTCAGTGTCTCAATGTCTCAGTGCCTCTGGGTCTCAGGGTCTCAGTAACTCCGTGTCTCAGTGACTCAGTGCCCAGTGTCTCATTGTCTCAGGGTCTCAGTGTCTCTGGGTCTTAGGGTCTCATTTCTCTAGGTCTCAGGGTCTCAATGTCTCAGCGTCTCAGGGTCTCAGGGTCCTTGGGTCTCAGGGTCGCTGCATCTCAGGGTCTCTGGGACTCTGTATCTCAATGTCTCTGTGTGTTTGGGTCTCTGGCTCTCAGGGCCTCTGGGTGTCTGCATCTCAGTTTCTCAGTGTCTCTGGGTCTCTGGGTTTGAGTGTCTCAGTGTCTCTCGGAATCAGTTTCTCACACTTTCTGGGTCTCAGCGTCTCAGGTTCTCAGGGTCTCTGTGTCTCAGTGTCTCAGCGTCTCAAAGTCTCAGTGTCACAGGTTCTCTCTGTCTCTGGGTGTCTGGGTCTCAGTATCTCATGGTCACAGTGTCTCAGTGATTCAGAGATTGTGTCTCGAGGACTCAGGGTCTCACTGTCTGAGTCGCAGGGTCTCAGTGTCTCAGTGTTTCAGTGTCTCAGCATCTCAGGGTTTCTGTGTCCCAGTGTGTCAGATTGTTTGTCTCTCAGTGCCTCCGTGTCACTGTGTCTCAGGGTCTCAGTGCCTCAGGGTCTCAGTGTCTCAGTGTCTCAGTGTCTCAGGGTCTCAGTGTCTCAGTGTCTCAGGGTTTCTGTGCCTCTGGACCTCTGGGTCTCAGGGTCTCTGGGTTTCAGTGTATCAGTGTCTCAGTGTCTCAGTGTCTCAGGGGCTCAGTGTCTGAGGGACTCATTTTCTCAGGGTCTCTGGGTCTCTTGGTGCCCAGCTCTCTGGTCTCAGTGTCTCAGGGTCTCAGGGCCTCTGTGTCTGAGGGTCTCAGTGTCCCTGGGTTATTCAGTCTCAGGGTTTCAGTGCCTCAGTGTTTCAGTATCTCAGTGTCTCAGTGTCTCATTGACTCAGAGTCTCTGGGTCTGTGGGTCTGTGGGTCTCAGGGTCTCTGGGTCTGAGGGTCCATGGGTTATTCAGTCTCAGGGTTTCAGTGCCTCA
The DNA here is from genome assembly GCA_037974335.1 of Prionace glauca. Taxonomy (NCBI): domain Eukaryota; kingdom Metazoa; phylum Chordata; class Chondrichthyes; order Carcharhiniformes; family Carcharhinidae; genus Prionace; species Prionace glauca. The sequence goes on along the minus strand of JBBMRE010000193.1, from coordinate 168,822 downwards.
GTGTTTCGTTTCTCAGGGCCACAGGGTCTCAATGTCACAGGGTCTCACGGTCTCTCAGTCTCTGGGTCTCAGGGTCCCTGGGAATCAGTGTCTCAATATCTCAGGTTCTCTGGGTCCCATGGTCACAGGGTCTCTCGGTCTCTGTGTCTCAGGTTCTCAGGATCTCAATGTCTCAGGGTCTCTGGGTCCCTGGTTCTCAGCATCTCAGGGTCTCTGGGTCCCTGGTTCTCAGCATCTCTGGGTCTCTGGTACACTGGGTCTCAGTATCTCAGTGTCTCATGGTCTCACTTTCTCCGTGTTTCACGTTTCTGGGTCCCTGTGCCTCAGTGCCTCAGGGTCTCAGGGTGTCAGTTTCATAGTCTCTCAGTGTTTCAATGTCTCAGGGTCTCTGGGTCCCTGGTTCTCAGCATCTCTGGGTCTCTGGGACACTGGGTCTCAGAATCGCTGGGTTTCTTGGACACTGGGTTTCAGTATCTCAGTGTCTCAATGTCTCATGGTCTCACTTTCTCCGTGTTTCACTGTTTCTGGGTCCATGTGCCTCAGTGCCTCAGGGTCTCAGGGTGTCAGTTTCATAGTGTCTCAGGGTTTCTGGGTCTCTGTGTCTCAGTGTCTCAGGGTCTCAGGGTTTCAGGATTGCAGTGCTCAGTCTCTCAGTGTCTTGGGGTCTCAGTGTTGCAGCGTCTCAGCGTCTCTGGGTCCCAGGTCACTGGATCTCTGGGTCTCAGGGTCCCAGTGTCTCAGGGTCCCAGTATCTCAGTTTCTCAGTTCTCAGTGTCTCTGGCTCTCTGGGTCTCAGTTTCTCAAGGTCTCAGGGACACAGTGCCTCAGTTTATCAGTGTCTCAGTGTATCTGTGTCTCAGGGTTACTGTGCCTCAGTGTCTCAGTGCCTCAGCGTCTCAGTGTCTCTGGGTCTCAGTGTCACAGGTTCTTTGGGTCACAGTATCTCACCGTCTCACGGTCTCAGGGTCTCTGGATCTCAGTTTCCCAGGGTCTCAGTGTCTCAGTATCTCAATGTCTCAGGGTCTCTGGGTCACTGCGTGTCTGGGCCTTATTGTATCAGGGTCTCAGGGGCTCTGGATCTCTGCTTCTCTGGGTCTCTTGGTCTGTGGGTCTCACTGTCTCTGTGTCTCAGGGTCTCTGGGTCTCCGTTTCTCAGGGTGTCAGGGTCTCAGGGTCACTGTGTCTCAGTGTCTCAGTCTCTCAGGGCCTCAGAGTCTCAGTATCTCAGTTTCTCCGTGTCTCAGGGTCTCTGGGACTCTGGGTCTCAGTGTCTCAGCTTCTCACTGTCCAGGTGTTTCAGGGTCTCAGGGTTTCTGTGCCTCAGTGTCTCAGGGTCTCTGGATCTCTGGGTCCCAGGGTCTCAGGGTCTAAGAGTCTCGGGGTCTCAGGATCTCAGTATTTCAGTTTCTCAGGGCCTCAGGGTCTCAGAGTGTCAGGGTCTCAGGGTCTCAGCTTCTCACTGTTCAGTTGTTTCAGGGTCTCAGGGTCTCTGCATCTCTCATATTAAGGGTCTCAGAGTCTCTGTGCCTCAGTGTCTTAGTTTCTCAGGGTCTCTGTGTCTCACTGTCTCTGGCTCTCTGGATCTCAGTGTCTCAAAGCCTCAGGGTATCTGTGTCTCAGTGTCTCTATGTCTTTGGGTCTCAGTGTCTGTGGGCCTATGGGCCTCTGGTTCTCAGTGTCTCAGTGTCTCAGGGTCTCAGTGTCTCAGGGTCTCAGGGACTCAGTGTCTCAGTGTCTCAGGGTCTCTGGGACTCAGTGTCTCTGGGTCACAGGGTCTCTGGATCTCAGGGTCTCTGGGACTCAGTGTCTCTGGGTCACAGGGTCTCTCGGTCTCTGGGTCTCAGTGTCTCAAGTTCTCAGGATCTCAGTGCCTCAATGTCTCAGTGTCTCAGGTTTTCTGGATCTTTGGGTCTCAGTGTCTCAGGGTCTCTGGGCCTCAGTGTCTCAGGGTCATTGTGTTCTGTGTTTAAGTGTCTCAGGGTCTCAGTATCTCAGTGTCTCAATGACTCAATGTTTCTTGGTCTCTGGGTCTCAATGTCTCAGGGTCTCATGGGCTCAGGGTCTCAGGGTCTCGGTGTCTCAGGGTCTCAGGGTCTCTGGGTCTTAGGGTCTCTGGATCTCGAGATTTCTGGGCTGTGGGTCTCTGGGTCTCTGGGTCACTGGGTCTCTCAGTGTCTGGGTCACAGTGTCTCAGTTTCTCAGGATCTCTGGGTCTCTGTGAGTTAGTGTCTCAGTCCCTCTGTGTCTCAGTGTCTCTGTGTCTCAGTGTCTCAGTCTCTCAGTGTCTCAGGATCTCAGTGTCTCAATGTCTCAGGTCTCAGGGTTTCTGGGTCTCAGGGTCTCTGGATCTCTGGATTTCTGGGCTGTGGGTCTCTCGGTCTCTGGGTCACTGGGTCTCTCAGTGTCTGGGTCACAGTGTCTCAGTTTCTCAGGATGTCTGGGTCTCTGTGAGTTAGTGTCTCAGTCTCTCTGTGTCTCTGTGTCTCAGTTTCTCTGTGTCTCTGTGTCTCAGTGTCTCAGTGTCTCTGTGTCTCTGTGTCTCAGCGCCTCAGTGCCTCATGGTCTCTGGGTCTCTGTGTCACTGGGTCTCTCAGTGTCTGGGTCACAGTGTCACAGTTTCTCAGGATCTCTGGGTCTCTGTGAGTTAGTGTCTCAGTCTCTCTGTGTCTCTGTGTCTCAGTTTGTCTGTGTCTCTGTGTCTCAGTGTCTCTGTGTCTCTGTGTCTCAGTGTCTCTGTGTCTCAGCGCCTCATGGTCTCAGTGTCTCAGCGTCTCTGAGTCTCAGGGTTTCAGGGTTGCAGTATCTCAGTGTCTCAGTGTCTCAATCTCTCAGTGTCTCTGGGTCTCTGGGTCTCAGTGTCGCAGAGTCTCAGTGTCTCAGTGTCTCAAGGTCTCTGGGTCTCAGAGTCTCAGGGTCACTGGGTCTCAGGGTCTCAGTGTCTCAGTGTCTCAGGGTCTCCAGATCTCATGGTCTCTGTGACTCATGTCCCAGTATCTCAGGGTCTCAGTTTCTCAGTGTCTAAGGGTCTCAGTTTCTCAGTGTCTCAGGGTCTCAGTGGCTCAGGGTCTCTGGCTCTCTGGGTCTCAGATTCTCAGGGTCTCAGTGACTCAGTGTCTCAGTGTATCTGTGTCTCAGGGTCACTGTGCCTCAGTGTCTATGAGTCTCAGTGTCTCAGTATCTCACTGTCTCACGGTCTCAGGGTCTCTGGTTCTCAGTAACTCTGGGTCTCTGGGTTTCAGTTTCTCAGGGTCTCAGAGTCTCTGTGCCTCGGTGTCTTAGTGTCTCAGGGTCTCAGTGTCTCAGAGTTTCTGTGTCTCAGGGTCACTGGGTCACTGGGTCTCAGGGTCTCAGTGTCTCAGGGTCTCTGTGTCTCAGTGTCTCATGTCCCAGTATCTCAGGGTCTCAGTTTCTCAGTGTCTAAGGGTTTCAGTTTCTCAGGGTCTCAGTGTCTCAGTGTCTCAGGGTCTCAGTGGCTCAGGGTCTCTGGCTCTCTGGGTCTCAGATTATTAGGGTCTCAGTGACTCAGTGTCTCAGTGTATCTGTGTTTCAGGGTCACTGTGCCTCAGTGTCTCAGTGTCTAAGAGTCTCAGCGTCTCACTGTCTCACTGTCTCAGGGTCTCTGGTTCTCAGTTTCTCAGGGTCTCTGGTTCTCAGTTTCTCAGGGTCTCTGGGTTTCAATTTCTCAGGGTCTCTGTGTATCAGTCCCTCAGTGTCTCAGTGTCTCAGGGTCTCTGGGTCTCAGTGCCTCCGTGTCTCAGGGGTTCAGGGTCTCAGTGTCCAAGAGTCTCAGTGTCCAAGAGTCTCAGGGTCTCTGGGTCTCAGATTCTCACTGTCTCGTTGACTCAGTTTCTCAGGGTTTCTGGTCCTCAGGGTCCCTGGGTCTCTGGGCCTCAGAGTGTCTGGGCCTCAGGGTGTCTCGGTCACAGGGTCTCAGGGTCTCTGGGACTCTTGGCCTCTGGGTCTCTGGGGCTCAGGGTCTCATGGTCTCTGGGTCTCTGGAACTCAGTGTCTCAGGGTCTACATGTCTCAGGGTCTCTGGGTTTCTGGGAGTTGCGTCTCAGTGTCCCGTGTCTCAGGGTCTCAGGGTCTCTTGGTCTCAGTGCTTAGTGTCTCTGGGTCTCAGTGCCTTAGGGTCTCTGGGTCGCAGTGTCTCGGCGTCTCAAAGTCTCAGTGTCTCAGGGTCTCAGTATCTCAGTGTCTCAGGGTCTCAGGGTCTCAGGGTCTCAGGTTCTCAGGTTCTCAGTGTCTCTATTTTTCAGGATCTCAGTATCTCAGTGTCTCAGGGTCTCAGGGTCTCAGGTTCTCAGGTTCTCAGTGTCTCTATTTTTCAGGATCTCAGTGTCTTGGTGTCTCAGTGTCTCAGTGTCTCAGTGTCTCAGTGTCTCAGTCTCTCAGGGTCTCAGTCTCTCAGGGTCTCAGTGTCTCAGGGTCTCTGGGTTTCTTGGTGCCCAGCTCTCTGGTCTCAGTGTCTCAGGGTCTCTTGGTCTCAGGGTCTCTGGGTCTCTTGGTCTCAGGGTCTCTGGGTTTCAGTGTCTCAGTATCTCTGTGTCATTGACTCAGAGTCTCTGGGTCTGTGGGTCTCAGGGTCTCTGGGTCTTAGGGTCTCAGGGTCCCTGGGTTATTCAGTCTCAGGGTTTCAATGTCTCAGTGCTTCATTTCTCAGGACCGCAGGGTCTCAGTGTCACAGGGTCTCAGTGTCACAGGGTCTCACGGTCTCTCAGTCTCTGGGTCTCAGGGACTCAGATTCTCAGGTTCTCTTGGTCTCTGGGAGTTAGTGTCTCGTTGTCTCAGGTTCTCAATGTCTCAGTGTCTCAGAGTCTCTGGTTCTCCGGGTCTCAGGGTGTCTGTTTCTCTGGGTCTCAGTGTCTCAGGGTCTGAGTATCTCAGTGTCTCAGTGTCTCAGTGACTCAGTGTCTCAGTGTGTCAAGGCCTCTGGGTCTCTGTGTCTCTGCGTATCTCGGTCTCAGTGTCTCAATGTCTCAGTGCCTCTGGGGCTCTGGATCTCAGTTTCTCAGGGTCTCAGTAACTTTGTGTCTCAGTGACTCAGTGCCCCAGTGTCTCATTGTCTCAGGGTCTCAGTGTCTCTGGGTCTCAGGGTCTCTGCATCTCAGGGTCTCTGGGACTCTGTATCTCAGTGTCTCTGTGTGTTTGGGTCTCTGGCTCTCAGGGCCTCTGGGTGTCTGCATCTCAGTTTCTCAGTGTCTCTGGGTCTCTGGGTTTGAGTGTCTCAGTGTCTCTAGGAATCAGTTTCTCACACTTTCTGGGTCTCAGTGTCTCAGGTTCTAAGGGTCTCTGGGTTTCAGTGTCACTGTGTCTCAGAGTCTCAGTGTCTCAGGGTCTCAGTGTCTCAGGGTCTCAGTGTCTCAGGGTCTCAGGGACTCAGTGTCTCACTGTCTGAGTCGCAGGGTCTCAGTGTCTCAGTGTTTCAGTGTCTCAGCATCTCAGGGTTTCTGTGTCCCAGTGTGTCAGATTGTTTGTCTCTCAGTGTCTCAGTGTCACTGTGTCTCAGGGTCTCAGCTTCTCAGTGTCTCAGTGTCTCAGGGTCTCAGTGGCTCAGGGTCTCTGGCTCTCTGGGTCTCAGATTATTAGGGTCTCAGTGACTCAGTGTCTCAGTGTATCTGTGTTTCAGGGTCTCAGTGTCTAAGAGTCTCAGCGTCTCACTGTCTCACTGTCTCAGGGTCTCTGGTTCTCGGTTTCTCAGGGGCTCTGGTTCTCAGTTTCTCAGGGTCTCTGGGTTTCAATTTATCAGGGTCTCTGTGTATCAGTCCCTCAGTGTCTCAGTGTCTCAGGGGCTCAGGGTCTCAGTGTCCAAGAATCTCAGTGTCCAAGAGTCTCAGGGTCTCTGGATCTCAGATTCTCACTGTCTCGTTGACTCAGTTTCTCAGGGTTTCTGGGCCTCAGGGTCTCAGTCTCTCAGGGCCTCAGGATCTCAGGTTCTCAGCTTCTCAGTGTTTCAGCGTCTCATAGAACATACATAGAACATTACAGCACAAACAGGCCCTTCGGCCCTCGAGTTGCGCCGATCGCATCAACCCCACCAATCTATAGACCTATCTATAACCCCCAATCCCATTAAATCCCATATACTCATCCAGAAGTCTTTTAAAAGACCCCAGCGAGTTCGCCTCCACCACCGACGACGGCAGCCGATTCCAATCACTCACCACCCTCTGAGTGAAAAACTTACCCCTAACATCACCTCTGTACTTCCCTCCCCGCACCTTAAACCTGTGCCCTCTCGTAGCGACCATTTCAACCCGGGGAAATAGCCTCTGAGAGTCCACCCTATCTATTCCTCTCAACATTTTATAAACTTCTATCAGGTCGCCTCTCAACCTTCGCCTCTCCAGGGAAAAGAGTCCCAGCTCCCTCAACCTATCTTCATAAGGCATGCCTCCCAGTCCAGGCAACATCCTTGTAAATCTCCTCTGCACCCTTTCAATAGCTTCTACGTCTTTCCTATAGTGAGGCGACCAGAACTGCGCACAGTACTCCAAATGAGGCCTGACAAGGGTCCTGTAAAGTTGCAGCATTACCTCCCGACTCCTAAACTCAATCCCTCGATTAATGAAGGCCAGTACACCATACACCTTCTTGACCACCTCCTCCACCTGCGAGGCCGATTTAAGAGTCCTGTGAACCCGGACCCCGAGATCCTTCTGCTCTTCAACGCTACTAAGACCCCTGCCCTTAATAGTGTACTCGTTCATCCCGTTGGTTCTGCCGAAATGGACGACTACACATTTATCCGCGTTGAAGTCCATCTGCCACTTCTCTGCCCATTCCTGCATCCTATCTATGTCCTGCTGCAACTTTTGACATCCTTCCAGACCATCCACAACACTACCGACCTTCGTGTCATCAGCGAACTTGCTAACCCATCCCTCCACTTCCTCATCCAGGTCATTTATGAAAATGACAAACAGCAAGGGTCCCAGAACAGATCCCTGGGGCACCCCACTGGTGACTGACCTCCATTCCGAAAAAGACCCATCCACAACCATAGGGACCGAGAGAGAGACAGGGAGCGAGTGAGAGACACAGGGATAGAGAGAGAGACACAGGGTCCGAGTGAGACACAGAGACCGAGAGAGAGAGACAGGGTCCGAGAGAGAGAGACACAGGGACCGAGTGAGACACAGAGACCGAGAGAGTGACAGGGACCGAGTGAGACACAGGGACCCAGAGAGAGTCACAGGGACCGACAGAGACACTGAAACTGAGAGAGAGAGACAGGGAGCAAGTGAGACACAGGGACCGAGAGAGAGACAGGGACCGAGTGACAGACACAGGGACCGAGAGAGACACAGGGACTGAGAGAGACACAGGGACCGAGAGAGAGACACAATCGTCCTAGAGAGAAAGACAGGGAGCGAGAGAGAGACACAGGGACCGAGAAAGACACAGGGACCGAGTGAGACACAGGGACCGAGAGAGAGACACAATCGTCCTAGAGAGAAAGACAGGGAGCGAGAGAGAGACACAGGGACCGACAAAGACACAGGGACCGAGTGAGACACAGAGACCGAGAGAGACACAGGGACCGAGAGAGAGACAGTGACCGAGAGAGACACAGGGACTGATAGAGAGAGACACAGGGACCGAGAGAGAGACACAAGGACCGAGAGAGACACAGGGACCGAGTGAGACACAGGGGTGAGAGGGAGACACAGGGACCGACAGAGACACAGGGACCGAGTGAGACACAGCGACCGAGAGAGACACAGGGACCGAGAGAGAGACACAGGGACCGAGAGAGACACCGGGACCGAGAGAGACACAGGGACCGAGAGAGAGGCAGGGGCCGAGAGAGACACACAGGGACCGAGAGAGAGACACAGGGAGCGAGAGCGAGACACAGGGACCGAGTGAGACACAGGGACTGACAGAGAGACACAGGGAGCAAGAGAGAGACACAGGGAACGAGAGAGAGACACAGGGACCGAGAAAGAGACACAGGGACTGGGAGAGAGACAGGGACCGAGAGAGACACCGGGACCGAGATTGACACAGGGACCGAGCGAGAGACACAGGGACCGAGAGAGACACAGGGACCGAGAGAGAGAGAGAGACACCAGGACCGAGAGAGACACAGGGACCGAGAGAGAGACAGGGACCGAGAGAGAGAGAGAGACACAGGGACCAAGAGAGAGACACAGGGACCAAAAGAGAGACACAGGGACCGAGAGAGAGACACAGGGACCGAGAGAGAGAATCAGGGACCGAGAGAGAGTCACAGGGACTGAGAGAGAGACAGGGACCGAGAGAGAGACACAGGAACCGAGTGAGACACAGGGACCGAGAGAGAGACACAGGGACCGAGAGAGAGAGACAGGGACCGAGAGAGACACAGGGACTGAGAGAGACACAGGGATCGAGAGAGACACAGGGACCGTGAGAGACACAGCGACCGAGAGAGAGACACAGGGACCGAGAGAGACACAGGGACCGACAGAGAGACACAGGGACCGAGAGAGACACAGGGACCGAGAGAGAGACACAGGGACCAAGAGAGAGACACAGGGACCAAGATAGAGTCACAGGGACCGAGAGAGAGACTCAGGGACCGAGAGAGAGTCACAGGGACTGAGAGAGAGACACAGGAACCGAGTGAGACACAGGGACCGAGAGAGAGACACAGGGACCGAGAGAGAGAGACAGGGACCGAGAGAGACACAGGGACTGAGAGAGAGAGACACAGGGACCGAGAGAGACACAGAGACCGAGAGAGACACAGGGACCGAGAGAGAGACACAGGGACCGAGAGAGACACCGGGACGGAGAGAGACACAGGGACCGAGAGAGAGACAGGGACCGAGAGAGAGAGAGACACAGGGACAAAGAGAGAGACACAGGGACCAAGAGAGAGACACAGCGACCGAGAGAGAGACACAGGGACCGAGAGAGAGACTCAGGGATCGAGAGAGAGACACAGGGACCAAGAGAGAGTCACAGGTACTGAGAGAGAGACAGGGACCGAGAGAGAGACAGGGAGCGAGTGAGAGACACAGGGATAGAGAGAGAGACACAGGGACCGAGTGAGACACAGAGACCGAGAGAGTGACAGGGACCGAGTGAGACACAGGGACCCAGAGAGAGTCACAGGGACCGACAGAGACACTGAAACTGAGAGAGAGAGACAGGGAGCAAGTGAGACACAGGGACCGAGAGAGAGACAGGGACCGAGTGAGAGACACAGGGACTGAGAGAGACACAGGGACCGAGAGAGAGACACAATCGTCCTAGAGAGAAAGACAGGGAGCGAGAGAGAGACACAGGGACCGAGAAAGACACAGGGACCGAGTGAGACACAGGGACCGAGAGAGAGACACAATCGTCCTAGAGAGAAAGACAGGGAGCGAGAGAGAGACACAGGGACCGAGAAAGACACAGGGACCGAGTGAGACACAGAGACCGAGAGAGACACAGGGACCGAGAGAGAGACAGTGACCGAGAGAGACACAGGGACTGATAGAGAGAGACACAGGGACCGAGAGAGAGACACAAGGACCGAGAGAGACACAGGGACCGAGTGAGACACAGGGGTGAGAGGGAGACACAGGGACCGAGAGAGACACAGGGACCGAGTGAGACACAGCGACCGAGAGAGACACAGGAACCGAGAGAGAGACACAGGGACAGAGAGAGACACCGGGACCGAGAGAGACACAGGGACCGAGAGAGAGGCAGGGACCGAGAGAGACACACAGGGACCGAGAGAGAGACACAGGGAGCGAGAGCGAGACACAGGGACCGAGTGATACACAGGGACTGACAGAGAGACACAGGGAGCAAGAGAGAGACACAGGGAACGAGAGAGAGACACAGGGACCGAGAAAGAGACACAGGGACTGGGAGAGAGACAGGGACCGAGAGAGACACCGGGACCGAGCGAGAGACACAGGGACCGAGAGAGACACAGGGACCGAGAGAGAGACACAGGGACCGAGAGAGGCACAGGGACCGAGTGAGAGACACAGGGACCGAGAGAGACACAGGGACCGAGAGAGAGACACAGGAACCGAGAGAGACACTGTGACTGAGACAGTCACAGGGACAAAGTGAGACCCAGGGACCGAGAGAGACGCAGAGAGCAAGAGAGAGAGACAGGGACCGAGAGAGAGACACAGTGACCGAGAGAGACACCGGGACCGAGAGAGACACAGGGACCGAGAGAGAGACAGGGACCGAGAGAGAGAGAGACACAGGGACCAAAAGAGAGACACAGGGACCAAGATAGAGTCACAGGGACCGAGAGAGAGACTCAGGGACCGAGAGAGAGTCACAGGGACTGAGAGAGAGACACAGGAACCGAGTGAGACACAGGGACCGAGAGAGAGACACAGGGACCGAGAGAGAGAGACAGGGACCGAGAGAGACACAGGGACTGAGAGAGACACAGGGATCGAGAGAGACACAGGGACCGAGAGAGACACAGGGACCGAGAGAGAAACAGGGACCGAGAGAGAAACAGGGACCGAGAGAGACACAGGGACCGACAGAGAGACACAGGGACCGAGAGAGACACAGGGACCGACAGAGAGACACAGGGACCGAGAGAGACACAGGGACGGAGATAGACACAGGGATCGAGAGAGACACAGGGACTGAGAGAGAGACCCAGGGACTGAGAGAGACACAGGGACCGAGAGAGACACAGGGACTGAGAGAGACACAGGGGCCGAGTGACACATAGGTACCGAGAGAGACACAGGGGCCGAGTGACACACAGGTACCGAGAGAGACACAAGGACTTAGACAAACACCAGGACCGAGAGAGACACAGGGACCGAGAGAGAGACACAGGGACCGAGAGAGTCACAGGGACCGAGAGAGAGACACAGGGACCAAGAGAGATACAGGGACCGAGAGAGAGACACAGGGACTGAGAGAGAGACACAGGGACTGAGAGAGAGACAGGGACCGAGAGAGACACAGGGGCCGAGTGACACATAGGCACCGAGAGAAATAGACACAGGGACAGAGAGAGACGCAGAGAGCAAGAGCGAGAGACAGGGACCGAGAGAGAGACACAGGGACCGAGAGAGACACCGGGACCGAGAGAGACACAGGGACCGAGAGAGAGACAGGGACCGAGAGAGAGAGAGACACAGGGACCAAGAGAGAGACACAGGGACCGAGAGAGAGACAGGGACCGAGAGAGAGACAGGGACCAAGAGAGACACAGGGGCCGAGTGACACACAGGGACCGAGTGAGACACAGGGACCGAGAGAGAGACAGTGACCGAGAGAGACACAGGGACTGAGAGAGAGAGACACAGAGACCGAGAGAGAGACACAAGGACCGAGAGAGACACAGGGACCGAGTGAGACACAGGGACTGAGTGACACACAGCGACCGAGAGAGACACAGGGACCGAGAGAGAGAGACACTGGGACCCAGAGAGACACAGGGACCGAGGGAGAGAGACACAGGGAACGAGAGAGACACAGGGACCGAGTGACACATAGCGACCGAGAGAGACACAGGGACCGAGAGAGAGAGACACTGGGACCGAGAGAGACACAGGGACCGAGGGAGAGAGACACAGGGAACGAGAGAGACACAGGGACCGAGTGAGAGACACAGGGACTGAGCGAGAGACACAGGGACCGAGTGAGAGTCACAGGGACCGAGAGAGACAGAGGGACTGAGAGAGTCACAGGGACCGAGAGAGAGACACAGGCACCGAGAGTGAAACACAGGGACCGAGAGAGACACAGGGGTGAGAGAGAGATACAGGGACCGAGAGAGACACAGGGACCGAGTGAGACACACGGACCGAGGGAGACACAGGGACCGAGAGAGAGACACAGGGACCAAGAGAGACACAGGGACCGAGAGAGAGACACAGGGACTGAGAGAGAGACACAGGGACTGAGAGAGAGACAGGGACCGGGAGAGACACAGGGGCCGAGTGACACACAGGCACCGAGAGAGAGAGACACAGGGACAGAGAGAGACGCAGAGAGTAAGAGAGAGAGACAGGGACCAAGAGAGAGACAGGGACCGAGAGAGAGAGAGAGACACAGGGGCCAAGAGAGAGACACAGGGACCGAGAGAGAGACACAGGGACCGAGAGAGAGACTCAGGGACCGAGAGAGAGACACAGGGACCAAAAGAGAGTTACAGGGACTGAGAGAGAGACAGGGACCGAGAGAGAGACAGGGACCAAGAGAGACAGAGGGGCCGAGTGACACACACGGACCGAGAGAGACACAGGGACCGAGAGAGACACCGGGACCGAGAGAGACACAGGGACCGAGAGAGAGACAGGGACCGAGAGAGAGAGAGACACAGGGACAAAGAGAGAGACACAGGGACCAAGAGAGAGACACAGCGACCGAGAGAGAGACACAGGGACCGAGAGAGAGACTCAGGGACCAAGAGAGAGACACAGGGACCAAGAGAGAGTCACAGGGACTGAGAGAGAGACATGGACCGAGAGAGAGACAGGGAGCGAGTGAGAGACACAGGGACAGAGAGAGAGACACAGGGACCGAGTGAGACACAGAGACCGAGAGAGAGAGACAGGGTCCGAGAGAGAGAGACACAGGGACCGAGTGAGACACAGAGACCGAGAGAGTGACAGGGGCCGAGTGAGACACAGGGACCCAGAGAGAGTCACAGGGACCGACAGAGACACTGAAACTGTGAGAGAGAGACAGGGAGCAAATGAGACACAGGGACCGAGAGAGAGACAGGGACCGAGTGAGAGACACAGGGACCGAGTGAGACACAGGGACCGAGAGAGACACAGGGACCGAGAGAGACACAGGGACCGAGTGAGACACAGAGACCGAGAGAGACACAGGGACCGAGAGAGAGACAGTGACCGAGAGAGACACAGGGACTGAGAGAGAGAGACACAGGGACTGAGAGAGAGAGACACAAGGACCGAGAGAGACACAGGGACCGAGTGAGACACAGGGGTGAGAGGGAGACACAGGGACCAACAGAGACACAGGGACCGAGTGAGACACAGCGACCGAGAGAGACACAGGGACCGAGAGAGAGACACAGGGACCGAGAGAGACACCGGGACCGAGAGAGACACAGGGACCGAGAGAGAGGCAGGGACCGAGAGAGACACACAGGGACCGAGAGAGAGACACAGGGAGCGAGAGCGAGACACAGGGACCGAGTGAGACACAGGGACTGACAGAGAGATACAGGGAGCAAGAGAGAGACACAGGGAACGAGAGAGAGACACAGGGACCGAGAAAGAGACACAGTGACTGAGAGAGAGACAGGGACCGAGAGAGACACCGGGACCGAGATTGACACAGGGACCGAGCGAGAGACAAAGGGACCGAGAGAGACACAGGGACCGAGAGAGAGACACAGGGACCGAGAGAGGCACAGGGACCGAGTGAGAGACATAGGGACCGAGAGAGACACAGGGACCGAGAGAGAGACACAGGAACCGAGAGAGACACTGTGACTGAGACAGTCACAGGGACAAAGTGAGACCCAGGGACCGAGAGAGACGCAGAGAGCAAGAGAGAGAGACAGGGACCGAGAGAGAGACACAGTGACCGAGAGAGACACCGGGACCGAGAGAGACACAGGGACCGAGAGAGAGACAGGGACCGAGAGAGAGAGAGACACAGGGACCAAGAGAGAGACACAGGGACCAAGAGAGAGTCACAGGGACCGAGAGAGAGACTCAGGGACCGAGAGAGAGTCACAGGGACTGAGAGAGAGACAGGGACCGAGAGAGAGACACAGGAACCGAGTGAGACACAGGAACCGAGAGAGAGACACAGGGACCGAGAGAGAGAGACAGGGACCGAGAGAGACACAGGGACTGAGAGAGACACAGTGATCGAGAGAGAAACAGGTACCGAGAGAGAGACACAGGGACCGAGAGAGACACAGGGACCAAGAGAGATACAGGGCCCGAGAGAGAGACACAGGGACTGAGAGAGAGACACAGGGACCGAGAGAGAGACACAGGGACCGAGAGAGAGACACAGGGACCAAGAGAGATACAGGGACCGAGAGAGAGACACAGGGACTGAGAGAGAGACACAGGGACTGAGAGAGAGACAGGGACCGAGAGAGACACAGGGGCCAAGTGAGACACAGGGACTGAGAGAGAGAGAGACACAGGGACAGAGAGAGACGCAGAGAGCAAGAGCGAGAGACAGGGACCGAGAGAGAGACACAGGGACCGAGAGAGACACCGGGACCGAGAGAGACACAGGGACCGAGAGAGAGACAGGGACCGAGAGAGAGAGAGAGACACAGGGACCAAGAGAGAGACACAGGGACCGAGAGAGAGACACAGGGACCGAGAGAGAGACTCAGGGACCGAGAGAGAGACACAGGGACCAAGAGAGAGTCACAGGGACTGAGAGAGAGACAGGGACCGAGAGAGAGACAGGGACCAAGAGAGACACAGGGGCCGAGTGACACACAGGGACCGAGAGAGACACAGGGACCGAGAGAGAGACAGTAACCGAGAGAGACACAGGGACTGAGAGAGAGAGACACAGAGACCGAGAGAGAGACACAAGGACCGAGAGAGACACAGGGACCGAGTGAGACACAGGGGTGAGAGGGAGACACAGGGACCGAGAGAGACACAGGGACCGAGTGACACACAGCGACCGAGAGAGACACAGGGACCGAGAGAGAGAGACACTGGGACCGAGAGAGACACAGGGACCGAGGGAGAGAGACACAGGGAACGAGAGAGACACAGGGACCGAGTGAGAGACACAGGGACTGAGCGAGAGACACAGGGACCGAGAGAGAGTCACAGGGACCGAGAGAGACAGAGGGACTGAGAGAGTCACAGGGACCGAGAGAGAGACACAGGCACCGAGAGTGAGACACAGGGACTGAGGTAGAGACACAGGGACGGAGAGAGAGACAGAGGGACCAAGAGAGAGACACAGGGACCGAGAGAGACACAGGGACCGAGTGAGACACACGGACCGAGGGAGACACAGGGACCGAGAGAGAGACTCAGGGACCGAGAGAGAGACACAGGGACCAAAAGAGAGTCACAGGGACTGAGAGAGAGAGACAGGGACCGAGAGAGAGACAGGGACCAAGAGAGACACAGGGGCCGAGTGACACACAGGGACCGAGAGAGACACCGGGACCGAGAGAGACACAGGGACCGAGAGAGAGACAGGGACCGAGAGAGAGAGAGACACAGGGACAAAGAGAGAGACACAGGGACCAAGAGAGAGACACAGAGACCGAGAGAGAGACACCGGGACCGAGAGAGAGACTCATGGACCAAGAGAGAGACACAGGGACCGAGAGAGAGACAAGGACCGAGAGAGACACAGGGACCGAGTGAGACACAGAGACCGAGAGAGAGAGACAGGGTCCGAGAGAGAGAGACACAGGGACCGAGTGAGACACAGAGACCGAGAGAGTGACAGGGACCGAGTGAGACACAGGGACCCAGAGAGAGTCACAGGGACCGACAGAGACACTGAAACTGAGAGAGAGAGACAGGGAGCAAATGAGACACAGGGACCGAGAGAGAGACAGGGACCGAGTGAGAGACACAGGGACCGAGTGAGACACAGGGACCGAGAGAGAGACACAATCGTCCTAGAGAGAAAGACAGGGAGCGAGAGAGAGACACAGGTACGAGAGAGACACAGGGACCGAGAGAGACACAGGGACCGAGTGAGACACAGAGACCGAGAGAGACACAGGGACCGAGAGAGAGACAGTGACCGAGAGAGACACAGGGACTGAGAGAGAGAGACACAGGGACCGAGAGAGAGACACAAGGACCGAGAGAGACACAGGGACCGAGTGAGACACAGGGACTGACAGAGAGACACAGGGAGCAAGAGAGAGACACAGGGAACGAGAGAGAGACACAGGGACCGAGAAAGAGACACAGGGACTGAGAGAGAGACAGGGACCGAGAGAAACACTGAGAGTAAGAGAGAGAGACAGTGACCGAGAGAGACACCGGGACCGAGATTGACACAGGGACCGAGCGAGAGACGCAGGGACCGAGAGAGACAGAGGGACCGAGAGAGAGACACAGGGACCGAGAGAGGCACAGGGACCGAGAGAGAGAGACACTGGGACCGAGAGAGACACAGGGTCCGAGGGAGAGAGACACAGGGAACGAGAGAGACACAGGGACCGAGTGAGAGACACAGGGACTGAGCGAGTCACAGGGACCGAGTGAGAGACACAGGGACCGAGAGAGACACAGGGACCGAGAGAGAGACACAGGGAGCGACAGCGAGACACAGGGACCGAGTGAGACACAGGGACTGACAGAGAGACACAGGGAGCAAGAGAGAGACACAGGAAACGAGAGAGAGACACAGGGACCGAGAAAGAGACACAGGGACTGAGAGAGAGACAGGGACCGAGAGAGACACCGGGACCGAGATTGACACAGGGACCGAGCGAGAGACACAGGGACCGAGAGAGACACGGGGACCGAGAGAGAGACACAGGGACCGAGAGAGGCACAGGGACCGAGTGAGAGACACAGGGACCGAGAGAGACACAGGGACCGAGAGAGAGACACAGGAACCGAGAGAGACACTGTGACTGAGACAGTCACAGGGACAAAGTGAGACCCAGGGACCGAGAGAGACACCGGGACCGAGATTGACACAGGGACCGAGCGAGAGACACAGGGACCGAGAGAGAGACAGGGACCGAGGGAGAGACACAGGGACCGAGAGAGACACCGGGACCGAGAGAGACACAGGGACCGAGAGAGAGACAGGGACCGAGAGAGAGAGAGACATAGGGACCAAGAGAGAGACACAGGGACCAAGATAGAGACACAGGGACCGAGAGAGAGACTCAGGGACCGAGAGAGAGTCACAGGGACTGAGAGAGAGACAGGGACCGAGAGAGAGACACAGGAACCGAGTGAGACACAGGGACTGAGAGAGAGACACAGGGACCGAGAGAGAGAGACAGGGACCGAGAGAGACACAGGGACCGAGAGAGACATAGGGACTGAGAGAGACACAGGGATCGAGAGAGACACAGGGACCTTGAGAGACACAGGGACCGAGAGAGAGACACAGGGACCAAGAGAGACACAGGGACCGACAGAGAGACACAGGGACCGAGAGAGACACAGGGACTGAGAGAGAGAGACACAGGGACCGAGAGAGACACAGAGACCGTGAGAGACACAGGGACTGAGAGAGAGAGACACAGGGACCGAGAGAGACACAGGGGACGAGTGACACACAGGGACCGAGAGAGAGACACAGGGACCGAGAGAGACACCGGGACGGAGAGAGACACAGGGACCGAGAGAGAGACAGGGACCGAGAGAGAGAGATTGACACAGGGACAAAGAGAGAGACACAGGGACCAAGAGAGAGACACAGCGACCGAGAGAGAGACACAGGGACCGAGAGAGAGACACAGGGATCGAGAGAGAGACACAGGGACCAAGAGAGACACAGGGACCGAGAGAGAGACAGGGAGCGAGTGAGAGACACAGGGACAGAGAGAGAGACACAGGGACCGAGTGAGACACAGAGACCGAGAGAGAGAGACAGGGTCCGAGAGAGAGAGACACAGGGACCGAGTGAGACACAGAGACCGAGAGAGTGACAGGGACCGAGTGAGACACAGGGACCCAGAGAGAGTCACAGGGACCGACAGAGACACTGAAACTGAGAGAGAGAGACAGGGAGCAAGTGAGACACAGGGACCGAGAGAGAGACAGGGACCGAGTGAGAGACACAGGGACCGAGTGAGACACAGGGACCGAGAGAGAGACACAATCGTCCTAGAGAGAAAGACAGGGAGCGAGAGAGAGACACAGGGACCGAGTGAGACACAGCGACCGAGAGAGACACAGGGACCGAGAGAGAGACACAGGGACCGAGAGAGACACCGGGACCGAGAGAGACACAGGGACCGAGAGAGAGGCAGGGACCGAGAGAGACACACAGGGACCGAGAGAGAGACACAGGGAGCGAGAGCGAGACACAGGGACCGAGAAAGAGACACAGGGACTGAGAGAGAGAGACAGGGACCGAGAGAGACACCGGGACCGAGAGAGAGACACAGGGACCGAGAGAGGCACAGGGACCGAGTGAGAGACACAGGGACCGAGAGAGACACAGGGACCGAGAGAGACACAGGAACCGAGAGAGAGACAGGGACCGAGAGAGAGAGAGACACAGGGACCAAGAGAGAGACACAGGGACCAAGATAGAGACACAGGGACCGAGAGAGACTCAGAGAGCAAGAGAGAGAGACAGGGACCGAGAGAGAGACAGGGACCGAGAGAGAGAGAGACACAGGGACCAAGAGAGAGACACAGGGACCAAGATAGAGTCACAGGGACCGAGAGAGAGACTCAGGGACCGAGAGAGAGAGACAAAGGGACCGAGTGAGACACAGAGACCGAGAGAGTGACAGGGACCGAGTGAGACAGAGGGACCCAGAGAGAGTCACAGGGACCGACAGAGACACTGAAACTGAGAGAGAGAGACAGGGAGCAAGTGAGACACAGGGACCGAGAGAGAGACAGGGACCGAGTGAGAGACACAGGGACCGAGAGAGACACAGGGACCGAGAGAGAGACACAATCGTCCTAGAGAGAAAGACAGGGAGCGAGAGAGAGACACAGGGACCGAGAAAGACAAAGGGACCGAGTGAGACACAGAGACCGAGAGAGACACAGGGACCGAGAGAGAGACAGTGACCGAGAGAGACACAGGGACTGAGAGAGAGAGACACAGGGACCGAGAGAGAGACACAAGGACCGAGATAGACACAGGGACCGAGTGAGACACAGGGGTGAGAGGGAGACACAGGGACCGAGAGAGACACAGGGACCGAGTGAGACACAGCGACCGAGAGAGACACAGGGACCGAGAGAGAGACACAGGGACCAAGAGAGACACCGGGACTGAGATAGACACAGGGATCGAGAGAGACACAGGGACTGAGAGAGAGACACAGGGACTGAGAGAGACACAGGGACTGACAGAGAGAGACACAGGGACCGAGAGAGACACAGGGACCGACAGAGAGACACAGGGACTGAGATAGACACAGGGATCGAGAGAGACACAGGGACTGAGAGAGAGACACAGGGACTGAGAGAGACACAGGGACCGAGAGAGACACAGGGACCGAGAGAGAGACACAGGGACCGAGAGAGACACAGGGACTGAGAGAGAGACACAGGGACCAAGAGAGATACACAGGGACCGAGAGAGAGACACAGGGACTGAGAGAGAGACACAGGGACTGAGAGAGAGACACAGGGACTGAGAGAGAGACAGGGACCGAGAGACAGACAGGGACCGAGAGAGAGAGAGACACAGGGACCAAGAGAGAGACACAGGGACCGAGAGAGAGACACAGGGACCGAGAGAGAGACACAGGGACTGAGAGAGAGACACAGGGACTGAGAGAGAGACAGGGACCGAGAGACAGACAGGGACCGAGAGAGAGAGAGACACAGGGACCAAGAGAGAGACACAGGGACCGAGAGAGAGACACAGGGACCGAGAGAGAGAGACACAGGGACAGAGAGAGACGCAGAAAGCAAGAGCGAGAGACAGGGACCGAGAGAGAGACACAGGGACCGAGAGAGACACCGGGACCGAGAGAGACACAGGGACCGAGAGACAGACAGGGACCCAGAGAGAGAGAGACACAGGGACCAAGAGAGAGACACAGGGACCGAGAGAGAGACACAGGGACCGAGAGAGAGACTCAGGGACCGAGAGAGAGACAAAGGGACCAAGTGAGAGTCACAGGGACTGAGAGAGAGACAGGGACAGGGACGAAGAGAGACACAGGGGCCGAGTGACACACAGGGACCGAGAGAGACACAGGGACCGAGAGAGAGACAGTGACCGAGAGAGACACAGGGACTGAGAGAGAGAGACACGGAGACCGAGAGAGAGACACAAGGACCGAGAGAGACACAGGGACCGAGTGAGACACAGGGGTGAGAGGGAGACACAGGGACTGAGAGAGACACAGGGACCGAGTGACACACAGCGACCGAGAGAGACACAGGGACCGAGAGAGAGAGACACTGGGACCGAGAGAGACACAGGGACCGAGGGAGAGAGACACAGGGAACGAGAGAGACACAGGGACCGAGTGAGAGACACAGGGACTGAGCGAGAGACACAGGGACCGAGAGAGAGTCACAGGGACCGAGAGAGACACAGGGACCGAGTGAGACACAGGGACTGAGAAAGAGACACAGGCACCGAGAGTGAGACACAGGGACTGAGATAGAGTCACAGGGATGGAGAGAGAGACAGAGGGACCAAGAGAGACACCAGGACGGAGAGAGACACAGGGACTGAGAGAGACACATGGACGGAGTGAGACACAGCGACCGAGAGAGTCACAGGGACCGAGAGAGAGACTCAGGGACCGAGAGAGACACCGGGACCGAGACAGACACAGGGTCCGAGAGAGAGGCAGGGACCGAGAGAGACACACAGGAACCAAGAGAGAGACACAGGGAGCGAGAGCGAGACATAGGGACCGAGTGAGAGACAGGGACTGACAGAGCGACACAGGGAGCAAGAGAGAGACACAGGGAACGAGAGAGAGACACAGGGAACGAGAGAGAGACACAGGGACCGAGAAAGAGACACAGGGACTGAGAGAGAGAGACAGGGACCGAGAGAGACACAGAGAGTAAGAGAGAGAGACAGGGACCGAGAGAGACACCGGGACCGAGATTGACACAGGGACCGAGCGAGAGACACAGGGACCGAGAGAGACACAGGGACCGAGAGAGAGACACAGGGACCGAGAGAGGCACAGGGACCGAGAGAGAGAGACACTGGGACCGAGAGAGACACAGGGACCGAGGGAGAGAGACACAGGGAACGAGAGAGACACAGGGACCGAGTGAGAGACAGAGGGACTGAGCGAGTCACAGGGACCGAGTGAGAGACACAGGGACCGAGAGAGACACAGGGAACGAGAGAGAGAGACACAGGAACCGAGAGAGACACTGTGACTGAGAAAGTCACAGGGACAAAGTGAGACACAGGGACCCAGAGAGAGACACAGGGACCGACAGAGACACTGAAACTGAGATAGAGAGACAGGGAGCAAATGAGACACAGGGACCGAGAGAGAGACATGGACCGAGTGAGAGACACAGGGACCGAGTGAGACACAGGGACCAAGAGAGAGACACAGGGACCGAGAGAGACACCGGGACCGAGAGAGACACAGGGACCGAGAGAGAGACAGGGACCGAGAGAGAGAGAGACACAGGGACCAAGAGAGAGACACAGGGACCAAGATAGAGAGACAGGGACCGAGAGAGAGACTCAGGGACCGAGAGAGAGACAGGGACCGAGAGAGAGACACAGGAACCGAGTGAGACACAGGGACCGAGAGAGAGACATAGGGACCGAGAGAGAGAGAGACAGGGACCGAGAGAGACACAGGGACCGAGAGATACACAGGGACCGAGAGATACACAGGAATCGAGACAGACACAGGGACCGAGAGAGAAACAGGGACCGAGAGATACACAGGGACTGACAGAGAGACACAGGGACCGAGAGAGACACAGGGACTGACAGAGAGACACAGGGACCGAGAGAGACACAGGGACCGACAGAGAGACACAGGGATCGAGAGAGACACAGGGACTGAGAGAGAGACACAGGGACCGAGAGAGAGACACAGGGACCGAGAGAGACACAGGGACCGAGAGAGACACAGGGACTGACAGAGAGACACAGGGACCGAGAGAGACACAGCGACCGAGAGAGACACAGGGACCGAGAGAGAGACACAGGGACCGAGAGAGACACCGGGACCGAGAGAGACACAGCGACCGAGAGAGAGGCAGGGACCGAGAGAGACACACAGGGACCGAGAGAGAGACATAGGGAGCGAGAGCGAGACACAGGGACCGAGTGAGACACAGGGACTGACAGAGAGACACAGGGAGCAAGAGAGAGACACAGGGAACGAGAGAGAGACACAGGGACCGAGAAAGAGACACAGGGACTGAGAGAGAGACAGGGACTGAGAGAGACACAGAGAGTAATAGAGAGAGACAGGGACCGAGAGAGACACCGGGACCGAGATCGACACAGGGACCGAGCGAGAGACACAGGGACCGACAGAGACACAGGGACCGAGAGAGAGACACAGGGACCGAGAGAAACACAGGGACCGAGAGAGAGAGACACTGGGACCGAGAGAGACACAGGGACCGAGGGAGAGAGACACAGGGAACGAGAGCGACACAGGGACCGAGTGAGAGACACAGGGACTGAGCGAGTCACAGGGACCGAGTGAGAGACACAGGGACCGAGAGAGACTCAGGGACCAAGAGAGAGACACAGGAACCGAGAGAGACACTGTGACTCAGACAGTCACAGGGACAAAGTGAGACACAGGGACCGAGAGAGACGCAGAGAGCAAGAGAGTGAGACAGGGACCAAGAGAGAGACACAGGGACCGAGAGAGACACCGGGACCGAGAGAGACACAGGGACCGAGAGAGAGACAGGGACCGAGAGAGAGAGAGACACAGGGACCGAGTGAGACACAGAGACCGAGAGAGTGACAGGGACCGAGTGAGACACAGGGACCCAGAGAGAGTCACAGGGACCGACAGAGACACTGAAAC
The DNA here is from genome assembly GCA_037974335.1 of Prionace glauca. Lineage (NCBI taxonomy): Eukaryota > Metazoa > Chordata > Chondrichthyes > Carcharhiniformes > Carcharhinidae > Prionace > Prionace glauca. The sequence goes on along the minus strand of JBBMRE010000193.1, from coordinate 146,201 downwards.
TGAGAGAGAGAGACAGGGAGCAAATGAGACACAGGGACCGAGAGAGTGACAGGGACCGAGTGAGAGACACAGGGACCGAGTGAGACACAGGGACCGAGAGAGAGACACAATCGTCGTAGAGAGAAAGACAGGGATCGAGAGAGAGACACAGGGACCGAGAGAGACACAGGGACCGAGTGAGACACAGAGACCGAGAGAGACACAGGGACCGAGAGAGAGATAGTGACCGAGAGAGACACAGGCTCTGAGAGAGAGAGACACAGGGACCGAGAGAGAGACACAAGGACCGAGAGAGACACAGGGACCGAGTGAGACACAGGGGTGAGAGGGAGACACAGGGACCGAGAGAGACACCGGGACCGAGAGAGACACAGGGACCGAGAGAGAGACAGGGACCGAGAGAGACACACAGGGACCGAGAGAGAGACATAGGGAGCGAGAGCGAGACACAGGGACCGAGTGAGACACAGGGACTGACAGAGAGACACAGGGAGCAAGAGAGAGACACAGGGAACGAGAGAGAGAGACACAGGGACAGAGAAAGAGACACAGGGACTGAGAGAGAGACAGGGACTGAGAGAGACACAGAGAGTAATAGAGAGAGACAGGGACCGAGAGAGAGACACCGGGACCGAGATCGACACAGGGACCGAGCGAGAGACACAGGGACCGACAGAGACACAGGGACCGAGAGAGAGACACACAAGGTCCGAGAGAGACACAGGGACCGACAGAGACCCAGGGACCGAGAGAAACACAGGGACCGAGAGAGAGAGACACTGGGACCGAGAGAGACACAGGGACCGAGGGAGAGAGACACAGGGAACGAGAGAGACACAGGGACCGAGTGAGAGACACAGGGACTGAGCGAGTCACAGGGACCGAGTGAGAGACACAGGGACCGAGAGAGACACAGGGACCAAGAGAGAGACACAGGAACCGAGAGAGACACTGTGACTGAGACAGTCACAGGGACCGAGAGAGACACCGGGACCGAGAGAGACACAGGGACCGAGAGAGAGAGAGACACAGGGACCGAGTGAGACACAGAGACCGAGAGAGTGAGTCAGGGAGCAAATGAGACACAGGGACCGAGAGAGAGACAGGGACCGAGTGAGAGACACAGGGACCGAGTGAGACACAGGGACCGAGAGAGAGACACAATCGTCGTAGAGAGAAAGACAGGGAGCGAGAGAGAGACACAGGGACCGAGAGAGACACAGGGACCGAGTGAGACACAGAGACCGAGAGAGACACAGGGACCGAGAGAGAGATAGTGACCGAGAGAGACACAGGCTCTGAGAGAGAGAGACACAGGGACCGAGAGAGAGACACAAGGACCAAGAGAGACACAGGGACCGAGTGAGACACAGGGGTGAGAGGGAGACACAGGGACCGAGAGAGACACAGGGACCGAGTGAGACACAGCGACCGAGAGAGACACAGGGACCGAGAGAGAGACACAGGGACCGAGAGAGACACCGGGACCGACAGAGAGACACAGGGACCGAGAGAGACACAGGGACTGAGATAGACACAGGGATCGAGAGAGACACAGGGACTGAGAGAGAGACACAGGGACTGAGAGAGACACAGGGACCGAGAGAGACACAGGGACTGAGAGAGACACAGGGGCCGAGTGACACACAGGTACCGAGAGAGACACAGGGACTTAGACAAACACCAGGACCGAGAGAGACAAAGGGACCGAGAGAGAGACACAGGGACCGAGAGAGACACAGGGACTGAGAGAGAGACACAGGGACCAAGAGAGATACAGGGACCGAGAGAGAGACACAGGGACTGAGAGAGAGACACAGGGACTGAGAGAGAGACAGGGACCGAGAGACAGACAGGGACCGAGAGAGAGAGAGACACATGGACCAAGAGAGAGACACAGGGACCGAGAGAGAGACACAGGGACCGAGAGAGAGAGACACAGGGACAGAGAGAGACGCAGAGAGCAAGAGCGAGAGACAGGGACCGAGAGAGAGACACAGGGACCGAGAGAGACACCGGGACCGAGAGAGACACAGGGACCGAGAGACAGACAGGGACCCAGAGAGAGAGAGACACAGGGACCAAGAGAGAGACACAGGGACCGAGAGAGACACCGGGACCGAGAGAGACACAGGGACCGAGAGACAGACAGGGACCCAGAGAGAGAGAGACACAGGGACCAAGAGAGAGACACAGGGACTGAGAGAGAGACAGGGACCGAGAGAGAGACAGGGACCAAGAGAGACACAGGGGCCGAGTGACACACAGGGACCGAGAGAGACACAGGGACCGAGAGAGAGACAGTGACCGAGAGAGACACAGGTACTGAGAGAGAGAGACACGGAGACCGAGAGAGAGACACAAGGACCGAGAGAGACACAGGGACCGAGTGAGACACAGGGGTGAGAGGGAGACACAGGGACTGAGAGAGACACAGGGACCGAGTGACACACAGCGACCGAGAGAGACACAGGGACCGAGAGAGAGAGACACTGGGACCGAGAGAGACACAGGGACCGAGGGAGAGAGACACAGGGAACGAGAGAGACACAGGGACCGAGTGAGAGACACAGGGACTGAGCGAGAGACACAGGGACCGAGAGAGAGTCACAGGGACCGAGAGAGACACAGGGACCGAGTGAGACACAGGGACTGAGAGAGTCACAGGGACTGAGAGAGAGACACAGGCACCGAGAGTGAGACACAGGGACTGAGATAGAGACACAGGGATGGAGAGAGAGACAGAGGGACCAAGAGAGACACCAGGACGGAGAGAGACACAGGGGTGAGAGGGAGACACAGGGACCGAGAGAGACACAGGGACCGAGTGAGACACAGCGACCGAGAGAAACACAGGGACCGAGAGAGAGACTCAGGGACCGAGAGACACACCGGGACCGAGACAGACACAGGGTCCGAGAGACAGGCAGGGACCGAGAGAGACACACAGGAACCAAGAGAGAGACGCGAGAGCGAGACATAGGGACCGAGTGAGAGACAGGGACTGTCAGAGCGACACAGGGAGCAAGAGAGAGACACAGGGAACGAGAGAGAGACACAGGGAACGAGAGAGAGACACAGGGACCGAGAAAGAGACACAGGGACTGAGAGAGACAGGGACCGAGAGAGACACAGAGAGTAAGAGAGAGAGACAGGGACCGAGAGAGACACCGGGACCGAGATTGACACAGGGACCGAGCGAGAGACACAGGGACCGAGAGAGACACAGGGACCGAGAGAGAGACACAGGGACCGAGAGAGGCACAGGGACCGAGAGAGAGAGACACTGGGACCGAGAGAGACACAGGGACCGAGGGAGAGAGACACAGGGAACGAGAGAGACACAGGGACCGAGTGAGAGACACAGGGACCGAGAGAGACACAGGGAACGAGAGAGAGAGACACAGGAACCGAGAGAGACACTGTGACTGAGAAAGACACAGGGACAAAGTGAGACACAGGGACCCAGAGAGAGACACAGGGACCGACAGAGACACTGAAACTGAGATAGAGAGACAGGGAGCAAATGAGACAATGGGACCGAGAGAGAGACATGGACCGAGTGAGAGACACAGGGACCGAGTGAGACACAGGGACCGAGAGAGAGACACAATCGTCCTAGAGAGAAAGACAGGGAGCGAGAGAGAGACACAGGGACCGAGAGAGACACAGGGACCGAGAGAGACACAGGGACCGAGTGAGACACAGAGACCGAGAGAGATACAGGGACCGAGAGAGACGCAGAGAGCAAGAGAGAGAGACAGGGACCGAGAGAGAGACACAGGGACCGAGAGAGACACCGGGACCGAGAGAGACACAGGGACCGAGAGAGAGACAGGGACCGAGAGAGAGAGAGACACAGGGACCAAGAGAGAGACACAGGGACCAAGATAGAGAGACAGGGACCGAGAGAGAGACTCAGGGACCGAGAGAGAGACAGGGACCGAGAGAGAGACACAGGAACCGAGTGAAACACAGGGACCGAGAGAGAGACACAGGGACCGAGAGAGAGAGAGACAGGGACCGAGAGAGACACAGGGACTGAGAGAGACACAGGGATCGAGTGTGACACAGGGATCGAGAGAGACACAGGGACCGAGAGAGAAACAGGGACCGAGAGATACACAGGGACCGACAGAGAGACACAGGGACCGAGAGAGACACAGGGACTGACAGAGAGACACAGGGACCGAGAGAGACACAGGGACCGACAGAGAGACACAGGGATCGAGAGAGACACAGGGACTGAGAGAGAGACACAGGGACCGAGAGAGAGACACAGGGACCGAGAGAGACACAGGGACCGAGAGAGACACAGGGACTGACAGAGAGATACAGGGACCGAGAGAGACACAGCGACCGAGAGAGACACAGGGACCGAGAGAGAGACACAGGGACCGAGAGAGACACCGGGACCGAGAGAGACACAGGGACCGAGAGAGACACACAGGGACCGAGAGAGAGACATAGGGAGCGAAAGCGAGACACAGGGACCGAGTGAGACACAGGGACTGACAGAGAGACACAGGGAGCAAGAGAGAGACACAGGGAACGAGAGAGAGACACAGGGACCGAGAAAGAGACACAGGGACTGAGAGAGAGACAGGGACTGAGAGAGACACAGAGATTAATAGAGAGAGACAGGGACCGAGAGAGACACCGGGAACGAGATCGACACAGGGACCGAGCGAGAGACACAGGGACCGACAGAGACACAGGGACCGAGAGAGAGACACAGGGACCGAGAGAGACACAGGGACCGAGGGAGAGAATCACAGGGAACGAGAGAGACACAGGGACCGAGTGAGAGACACAGGGACTGAGCGAGTCACAGGGACCGAGTGAGAGACACAGGGACCGAGAGAGACTCAGGGACCAAGAGAGAGACACAGGAACCGAGAGAGACACTGTGACTGAGACAGTCACAGGGACAAAGTGAGACACAGGAACCGAGAGAGACGCAGAGAGCAAGAGAGTGAGACAGGGACCAAGAGAGAGACACAGGGACCGAGAGAGACACCGGGACCGAGAGAGACACAGGGACCGAGAGAGAGACAGGGACCGAGAGAGAGAGAGACACAGGGACCGAGTGAGACACAGAGACCGAGAGAGTGACAGGGACTGAGTGAGACACAGGGACCCAGAGAGAGTCACAGGGACCGACAGAGACACTGAAACTGAGAGAGAGAGACAGGGAGCAAATGAGACACAGGGACCGAGAGAGTGACAGGGACCGAGTGAGAGACACAGGGACCGAGTGAGACACAGGGACCGAGAGAGAGACACAATCGTCGTAGAGAGAAAGACAGGGATCGAGAGAGAGACACAGGGACCGAGAGAGACACAGGGACCGAGTGAGACACAGAGACCGAGAGAGACACAGGGACCGAGAGAGAGATAGTGACCGAGAGAGACACAGGCTCTGAGAGAGAGAGACACAGGGACCGAGAGAGAGACACAAGGACCGAGAGAGACACAGGGACCGAGTGAGACACAGGGGTGAGAGGGAGACACAGGGACCGAGAGAGACACCGGGACCGAGAGAGACTCAGGGACCGAGAGAGAGGCAGGGACCGAGAGAGACACACAGGGACCGAGAGAGAGACATAGGGAGCGAGAGCGAGACACAGGGACCGAGTGAGACACAGGGACTGACAGAGAGACACAGGGAGCAAGAGAGAGACACAGGGAACGAGGGAGAGACACAGGGACCGAGAAAGAGACACAGGGACTGAGAGAGAGACAGGGACTGAGAGAGACACAGAGAGTAATAGAGAGAGACAGGGACCGAGAGAGAGACACCGGGACCGAGATCGACACAGGGACCGAGCGAGAGACACAGGGACCGACAGAGACACAGGGACCGAGAGAGAGACACAGGGACCGAGAGAAACACAGGGACCGAGAGAGAGAGACACTGGGACCGAGAGAGACGCAGGGACCGAGGGAGAGAGACACAGGGAACGAGAGAGACACAGGGACCAAGTGAGAGACACAGGGACTGAGCGAGTCACAGGGACCGAGTGAGAGACACAGGGACCGAGAGAGACACAGGGACCAAGAGAGAGACACAGGAACCGAGAGAGACACTGTGACTGAGACAGTCACAGGGACAAAGTGAGACACAGGGACCGAGAGAGACGCAGAGAGCAAGAGAGAGAGACAGGGACCAAGAGAGAGACACAGGGACCGAGATAGACACCGGGACCGAGAGAGACACAGGGACCGAGAGAGAGACAGGGACCGAGAGAGAGAGAGACACAGGGACCGAGTGAGACACAGAGACCGAGAGAGTGACAGGGACCGAGTGAGACACAGGGACCCAGAGAGAGTCACAGGGACCGACAGAGACACTGAAACTGAGAGAGAGAGACAGGGAGCAAATGAGACACAGGGACCGAGAGAGAGACAGGGGCCGAGTGAGAGACACAGGGACCGAGTGAGACACAGGGACCGAGAGAGAGACACAATCGTCGTAGAGAGAAAGACAGGGAGCGAGAGAGAGACACAGGGACCGAGAGAGACACAGGGACCGAGTGAGACACAGAGACCGAGAGAGACACAGGGACCGAGAGAGAGATAGTGACCGAGAGAGACACAGGCTCTGAGAGAGAGAGACACAGGGACCGAGAGAGAGACACAAGGACCGAGAGAGACACAGGGACCGAGAGAGACACAGGGGTGAGAGGGAGACACAGGGACCGAGAGAGACACAGGGACCGAGTGAGACACAGCGACCGAGAGAGACACAGGGACCGAGAGAGAGACAGAGGGACCGAGAGAGACACCGGGACCTAGAGAGACACAGGGACCGAGAGAGAGGCAGGGACCGAGAGAGAGACACAGGGACCGAGAGCGAGACACATGGAGCGAGAGCGAGACACAGGGACCGAGTGAGACACAGGGACTGACAGAGAGACACAGGGAGCAAGAGAGAGACACAGGGAACGAGAGAGAGACACAGGGACCGAGAAAGAGACACAGGGACTGAGAGAGAGACAGGGACCGAGAGAGACACCGGGACCGAGATTGACACAGGGACCGAGCGAGAGACACAGGGACCGAGAGAGACACAGGGACCGAGAGAGAGACACAGGGACCGAGAGAGGCACAGGGACCGAGTGAGAGACACAGGGACCGAGAGAGACACTGGGACCGAGAGAGAGACACAGGAACCGAGAGAGACACTGTGACTGAGACAATCACAGGGACAAAGTGAGACACAGGGACCGAGAGAGACGCAGAGAGCAAGAGAGACACCAGGACGGAGAGAGACACAGGGGTGAGAGAGAGATACAGGGACCGAGAGAGACACAGGGACCGAGAGAGACACAGGGACCGAGAGAGAGACACAGTGACCGAGAGAGAGACAGGGACCGAGAGAGAGAGACAGGGACCGAGAGAGACACAGGGAGCAAGAGAGAGACACAGGGACCGAGAGAGACACAGGGAGCAAGAGAGAGACACAGGGACCGAGACAGAGACAGGGACCGAGTGAGAGACACAGGGACCAAGAGAGAGACACAGGGACCGAGAGAGACACAGGGACCGAGTGAGAGACACAGGGATCGAGAGAGAGACTGGGACCGAGAGAGAGAATGACAGGGACCGAGAGAGAGACACAGGGACCGAGTGAGAGACAGGGACCGAGGGAGAGTGACAGGGTTCGAGAGAGAGAGACACAGGGACCGAGTGAGACACAGGGACCGAGAGAGACACCGGGATGGAGAGAGACACAGGGACCGAGAGAGAGACAGGGACCGAGAGAGAGAGAGACACAGGGACAAAGAGAGAGACACAGGGACCAAGAGAGAGACACAGCGACTGAGAGAGAGTCACAGGGACCTAGAGAGAGACTCAGGGACCGAGAGAGAGTCACAGGGACTGAGAGAGAGAGAGGGACCGAGAGAGAGACACAGGAATCGAGTGAGACACAGGGACCGAGAGAGAGACACAGGGACCGAGAGAGAGAGACAGGGACCGAGAGAGACACAGGGACTGAGAGAGACACAGGGACCGACAGAGAGACACAGGGACCGACAGAGAGACACAGGGATCGAGAGAGACACAGGGACCGTGAGAGACACAGGGACCGACAGAGAGACACAGGGACCGACAGAGAGACACAGGGACCGTGAGAGACACAGGGACCGACAGAGAGACACAGGGACCGACAGAGAGACACTGGGACCGAGAGAGACACCAGGACGGAGAGAGACACAGGGGTGAGAGAGAGACACAGGGACCGAGAGAGACACAGGGACCGAGAGAGAGACACAGGGACCAAGAGAGACACAGGGACCGAGAGAGAGACACAGTGACCGAGAGAGAGACAGGGACCGAGAGAGAGAGACAGGGACCGAGAGAGACACAGGGAGCAAGAGAGAGACACAGGGACCGAGAGAGACACAGGGAGCAAGAGAGAGACACAGGGACGGAGACAGAGACAGGGACCGAGTGAGAGACACAGGGACCGAGAGAGAGACACAGGGACCGAGAGAGACACAGGGACCGAGTGAGAGACACAGGGATCGAGAGAGAGACTGGGACCGAGAGAGAGAATGACAGGGACCGAGAGAGAGACACAGGGACCGAGTGAGAGACAGGGACCGAGGGAGAGTGACAGGGTTCGAGAGAGAGAGACACAGGGACCGAGTGAGACACAGGGACCGAGAGAGACACCGTGACGGAGAGAGACACAGGGACCGAGAGAGAGACAGGGTCCGAGAGAGAGAGAGACACAGGGACAAAGAGAGAGACACAGGGACCAAGAGAGAGACACAGCGACCGAGAGAGAGACACAGGGACCTAGAGTGAGACTCAGGGACCGAGAGAGAGACACAGGGACCGAGAGGCAGTCACAGGGACTGAGAGAGAGAGAGGGACTGAGAGAGAGACACAGGAACCAAGTGAGACACAGGGACCGAGAGAGAGACACAGGGACCGAGAGAGAGAGACAGGGACCGAGAGAGACACAGGGACTGAGAGAGACACAGGGACCGAGAGAGACACAGGGACCGACAGAGAGACACAGGGACCGACAGAGAGACACAGGGATCGAGAGAGACACAGGGACCGTGAGAGACACAGGGACCGACAGAGAGACACAGGGACCGACAGAGAGACACAGGGACCGAGAGAGACACAGGGACTGAGAGAGAGAGACACAGGGACCGAGAGAGACACAGGGACCGGGAGAGACACAGGGACTGAGAGAGAGAGACAGGGACCGAGAGAGAGACACAGGGACGGAGAGAGACACAGGGACCGAGAAAGAGACAGAGGGACTGAGAGAGAGACAGGGACCGAGAGAGACACCGGGACCGAGATTGACACAGGGACCGAGCGAGAGACACAGGGACCTAGAGAGACACAGGGACCGAGAGAGAGACACAGGGACCGAGAGAGGCACAGGGACCGAGTGAGAGAGACAGGGACCGAGAGAGACACAGGGACCGAGAGAGAGACACAGGAACCGAGAGAGACACTGTGACTGAGACAGTCACAGGGACAAAGTGAGACACAGGGACCGAGAGAGACGCAGAGAGCAAGAGAGAGAGACAGGGACCGAGAGAGAGACACAGGGACCGAGAGAAACACCGGGACCGAGAGAGACACAGGAACAGAGAGAGAGACAGGGACCGAGAGAGAGAGAGACACAGGGACCAAGAGAGAGACACAGGGACCAAGATAGAGACACAGGGACCGAGAGAGACACAGGGACCGAGTGAGACACAGCGACCGAGAGAGACACAGGCACCGAGAGAGACACCGGGACCGAGACAGACACAGGGTCCGAGAGAGAGGCAGGGACCGAGAGAGACACACAGGAACCAAGAGAGAGACACAGGGAGCGAGAGCGAGACACAGGGACCGAGTGAGAGACAGGGACTGACAGAGCGACACAGGGAGCAAGAGAGAGACACAGGGAACGAGAGAGAGACACAGGGAACGAGAGAGAGACACAGGGACCGAGAAAGAGACACAGGGACTGAGAGAGAGACAGGGACCGAGAGAGACACAGAGAGTAAGAGAGAGAGACAGGGACCGAGAGAGACACCGGGACCGAGATTGACACAGGGACCGAGCGAGAGACACAGGGACCGAGAGAGACACAGGGACCTAGAGAGAGACACAGGGACCGAGAGAGAGACAGGGACCGAGAGAGTCACTGGGACCGAGAGAGTCACAGGGACCGAGAGAGAGAGACATGGGAACCGAGAGAGACACATGGACCGAGAGAGAGACAGGGACCGAGAGAGAGAGAGACACAGGGACCGAGTGAGACACAGAGACCGAGTGAGACACAGAGACCGAGAGAGTGACAGGGACCGAGTGAGACACAGGGACCCAGAGAGAGTCACAGGGACGACAGAGACACTGAAACTAATAGAGAGAGAGACAGGGATCAAATGAGACACAGGGACCGAGAGAGAGACAGGGACCGAGTGAGAGACACAGGGACCGAGTGAGACACAGGGAACGAGAGAGAGACACAATCGTCCTAGAGAGAAAGACAGGGAGCGAGATAGAGACACAGGGACCGAGAGAGACACAGGGACCGAGTGAGACACAGAGACCGAGAGAGACACAGGGACCGAGAGAGAGATAGTGACCGAGAGAGACACAGGGACTGAGAGAGAGAGACACAGGGACCGAGAGAGAGACACAAGGACCGAGAGAGACACAGGGACCGAGTGAGACACAGGGGTGAGAGGGAGACACAGGGACCGAGAGAGACACAGGGACCGAGTGAGACACAGCGACCGAGAGAGACACAGGGACCGAGAGAGAGACACAGGGACCGAGAGAGACACCGGGACCGAGAGAGACACAGGGACCGAGAGAGAGGCAGGGACCGAGAGAGAGACACAGGGACCGAGAGAGAGACACAGGGAGCGAGAGCGAGACACAGGGACCGAGTGAGACACAGGGACTGACAGAGAGACACAGGGAGCAAGAGAGAGACACAGGGAACGAGAGAGAGACACCGGGACCGAGATTGACACAGGGACCGAGCGAGAGACACAGGGACCGAGAGAGACACAGGGACCGAGAGAGAGACACAGGGACCGAGAGAGGCACAGGGACCGAGTGAGAGACACAGGGACCGAGAGAGACACAGGGACCGAGAGAGAGACACAGGAACTGAGAGAGACACTGTGACTGAGACAGTCACAGGGACAAAGTGAGACACAGGGATCAAGAGAGACGCAGAGAGCAAGAGGGAGAGACAGGGACCGAGAGAGAGACACAGGGACCGAGAGAGACACCGGGACCGAGAGAGACACAGGAACCGAGAGAGAGACAGGGACCGAGAGAGAGAGAGACACAGGGACCAAGAGAGAGACACAGTGACCAAGATAGAGACACAGGGACCGAGAGAGAGACTCAGGGACCGAGAGAGAGTCACAGGGACTGAGAGAGAGACAGGGACCGAGAGAGAGACACAGGAACCGAGTTAGACACAGGGACCGAGAGAGAGACACTGGGACCGAGAGAGAGAGACAGGGACCGAGAGAGACACAGGGACTGAGAGAGACACATGGATCGAGAGAGATACAGGGACCGAGAGAGACACAGGGACCGAGAGAGAAACAGGGACTGAGAGAGACACAGGGACCGACAGAGAGACACAGGGACCGAGAGAGACACAGGGACTGACAGAGAGACACAGGGAACGAGAGAGACACAGGGACCGACAGAGAGACACAGGGATCGAGAGAGACACAGGGACTGAGAGAGAGACACAGCGACCGAGAGAGAGACACAGGGACCTAGAGAGAGACTCAGGGACCGAGAGAGAGACACAGGGACCGAGAGAGAGTCACAGGGACTGAGAGAGAGAGAGGGACTGAGAGAGAGACACAGGAACCGAGTGAGACACAGGGACCGAGAGAGAGACACAGGGACCGAGAGAGAGAGACAGGGACCGAGAGAGACACAGGGACTGAGAGAGACACAGGGACAGAGAGAGACACAGGGACCGACAGAGAGACACAGGGACCGACAGAGAGACACAGGGATCGAGAGAGACACAGGGACCGTGAGAGACACAGGGACCGACAGAGAGACACAGGGACCGACAGAGAGACACAGGGACCGAGAGAGACACAGGGACTGAGAGAGAGAGACACAGGGACCGAGAGAGACACAGGGACCGGGAGAGACACAGGGACTGAGAGAGAGACACAGGGACCGAGTGAGACACAGAGACCGAGAGAGTGACAGGGACCGAGTGAGACACAGGGACCCAGAGAGAGTCACAGGGACCGACAGAGACACTGAAACTGAGAGAGAGAGACAGGGAGCAAATGAGACACAGGGACCGAGAGAGAGACAGGGACCGAGTGAGAGACACAGGGACCGAGTGAGACACAGGGACCGAGAGAGAGACACAATCGTCCTAGAGAGAAAGACAGGGGGCGAGAGAGAGACACAGGGACCGAGAGAGACACAGGGACCGAGTGAGACACAGAGACCGAGAGAGACACAGGGACCGAGAGAGAGATAGTGACCGAGAGAGACACAGGGACTGAGAGAGAGAGACACAGGGACCGAGAGAGAGACACAAGGACCGAGAGAGACACAGGGACCGAGTGAGACACAGGGGTGAGAGGGAGACACAGGGACCGAGACAGACACAGGGACCGAGTGAGACACAGCGACCGAGAGAGACACAGGGACCGAGAGAGAGACACAGGGACCGAGTGAGAGACAGGGAACGAGGGAGAGTGACAGGGTTCGAGAGAGAGAGACACAGGGACCGCGTGAGACACAGGGACCGAGAGAGACACCGGGATGGAGAGAGACACAGGGACCGAGAGAGAGACAGGGACCGAGAGAGAGTGAGACACAGGGACAAAGAGAGAGACACAGGGACCAAGAGAGAGACACAGCGACCGAGAGAGAGACACAGGGACCTAGAGAGAGACTCAGGGACCGAGAGAGAGACACAGGGACCGAGAGAGAGTCACAGGGACTGAGAGAGAGAGAGGGACCGAGAGAGAGACACAGGAACCGAGTGAGTCACAGGGACCGAGAGAGAGACACAGGGACCGAGAGAGAGAGACAGGGACCGAGAGAGACACAGGGACTGAGAGAGACACAGGGACCGACAGAGAGACACAGGGACCGACAGAGAGACACAGGGATCGAGAGAGACACCGGGACCGTGAGAGACACAGGGACCGACAGAGAGACACAGGGACCGAGAGAGACACAGGGACTGAGAGAGAGAGACACAGGGACCGAGAGAGACACCAGGACGGAGAGAGACACAGGGGTGAGAGAGAGACACAGGGACGGAGAGAGAGACACAGGGACCAAGAGAGACACCAGGACGGAGAGAGACACAGGGGTGAGAGAGAGATACAGGGACCGAGAGAGACACAGGGACCGAGAGACAGACACAGGGACCAAGAGAGACACAGGGACCGAGAGAGAGACACAGTGACCGAGAGAGAGACAGGGACCGAGAGAGAGAGACAGGGACCGAGAGAGACACAGGGAGCAAGAGAGAGACACAGGGACCGAGAGAGACACAGGGATCAAGAGAGAGACACAGGGACGGAGACAGAGACAGGGACCGAGTGAGAGACACAGGGACCGAGAGAGAGACACAGGGACCGAGAGAGACACAGGGACCGAGTGAGATACACAGGGATCGAGAGAGAGACTGGGACCGAGAGAGTGAATGACAGGGACCGAGAGAGAGACACAGGGACCGAGTGAGAGACAGGGACCGAGGGAGAGTGACAGGGTTCGAGAGAGAGAGACACAGGGACCGAGTGAGACACAGGGACCGAGAGAGACACCGGGACGGAGAGAGACACAGGGACCGAGAGAGAGACAGGGACCGAGAGAGAGAGAGACACAGGGACAAAGAGAGAGACAGAGGGACCAAGAGAGAGACACAGCGACCGAGAGAGAGACACAGGGACCTAGAGAGAGACTCAGGGACCGAGAGAGAGACACAGGGACCGAGAGAGAGTCACAGGGACTGAGAGAGAGAGAGGGACTGAGAGAGAGACACAGGAACCGAGTGAGACACAGGGACCGAGAGAGAGACACAGGGACCGAGAGAGAGAGACAGGGACCGAGAGAGACACAGGGACCGACAGAGAGACACAGGGACCGACAGAGAGACAAAGGGACCGAGAGAGAGACACAGGGACCGAGAGAGAGAGACAGGGACCGAGAGAGACACAGGGACCGACAGAGAGACACAGGGACCGACAGAGAGACACAGGGACCGAGAGAGACACAGGGACTGAGAGAGAGAGACACAGGGACCGAGAGAGACACAGGGACCGGGAGAGACAGGGACTGAGAGAGAGAGACAGGGACCGAGAGAGAGACACAGGGACGGAGAGAGACACAGGGACCGAGAGAGAGACAGGGACCGAGAGAGAGAGAGACACAGGGACAAAGAGAGAGACACAGGGACCAAGAGAGAGACACAGCGACCGAGAGAGAGACACATGGACCTAGACAGAGACTCAGGGACCGAGAGAGAGACACAGGTACTGAGAGAGAGACAGGGACCGAGAGAGAGACAGGGAGCGAGTGAGAGACACAGGGACAGAGAGAGAGACACAGGGACCGAGTGAGACACAGAGACCGAGAGAGAGAGACAGGGTCCGAGAGAGAGAGACACAGGGACCGAGTGAGACACAGAGACCGAGAGAGTGACAGGGACCGAGTGAGACACAGGGACCCAGAGAGAGTCACAGGGACCGACAGAGACACTGAAACTGAGAGAGAGAGACAGGGAGCAAATGAGACACAGGGACCGAGAGAGAGACAGGGACCGAGTGAGAGACACAGGGACCGAGTGAGACACAGGGACCGAGAGAGAGACACAATCGTCCTAGAGAGAAAGACAGGGGGCGAGAGAGAGACACAGGGACCGAGAGAGACACAGGGACCGAGTGAGACACAGAGACCGAGAGAGACACAGGGACCGAGAGAGAGATAGTGACCGAGAGAGACACAGGGACTGAGAGAGAGAGACACAAGGACCGAGAGAGACACAGGGACCGAGTGAGACACAGGGGTGAGAGGGAGACACAGGGACCGAGAGAGACACAGGGACCGAGTGAGACACAGCGACCGAGAGAGACACAGGGACCGAGAGAGAGACACAGGGACCGAGAGAGAGGCCGGGACCGAGAGAGAGCCACAGGGACCGAGAGAGAGACACAGGGAGCGAGAGCGAGACACAGGGACCGAGTGAGACACAGGGACTGACAGAGAGACACAGGGAGCAAGAGAGAGACACAGGGAACGAGAGAGAGACACAGGGACCGAGAAAGAGACACAGGGACTGAGAGAGAGACAGGGACCGAGAGAGACACCGGGACCGAGATTGACACAGGGACCGAGCGAGAGACACAGGGACCGAGAGAGACACAGGGACCGAGAGAGAGACACAGGGACCGAGAGAGGCACAGGGACCGAGAGAGAGACTCAGGGACCGAGAGAGAGACACAGGGACCAAGAGAGAGTCACAGGGACTGAGAGAGAGACAGGGACCGAGAGAGAGACACAGGGACCAAGAGAGACACAGGGGCCGAGTGACACACAGGGACCGAGAGAGAGACAGTGACCGAGAGAGAGACAGTGACCGAGAGAGACACAGGGACCGAGTGAGACACAGGGACTGAGTGAGACAGAGGGACCGAGAGAAACACAGGGACAGAGGGAGAGAGACACAGGGAACGAGAGAGACACAGGGACCGAGTGAGAGACACAGGGACTGAGCGAGTCACAGGGGCCGAGAGAGACCAGGGACCGAGAGAGAGACACAGGGACCGAGAGAGAGACACAGGGACCGAGAGAGAGTCACAGGGACCGAGAGAGAGACACAGGGACTGAGATAGAGACACAGGGACCGAGAGAGATACACAAGGACCGAGAGAGACACAGGGACCGAGTGAGACACAGGGACCGAGAGAGACACAGGGACCGAGTGAGACACAGGGACCAAGAGAGAGACACAGGGACCGAGAGAGAGACACCGGGACCGAGAGAGACACAGGGACCGAGAGAGAGGCAGGGACCGAGAGAGGGACACGGACCGAGAGAGAGACACAGGGAGCAAGAGAGAGACACAGGGAACGAGAGAGAGACACAGGGACCGAGAATGAGACACAGGGACTGAGAGAGAGACAGGGACCGAGAGAGACACCGGGACCGAGATTGACACAGGGACCGAGCGAGAGACACAGGGACCGAGAGAGACACAGGGACCGAGAGAGAGACACAGGGACCGAGAGAGGCACAGGGACCGAGTGAGAGACACAGGGACCGAGAGAGACACAGGGACCGAGAGAGAGACACAGGAACCGAGAGAGACACTGTGACTGAGACAGTCACAGGGACAAAGTGAGACACAGGGACCGAGAGAGACGCAGAGAGCAAGAGAGAGAGACAGGGACCGAGAGAGAGACAGAGGGACCGAGAGAGACACCGGGACCGAGAGAGACACAGGGACGAAGAGAGAGACAGGGACGGAGAGAGAGAGAGACACAGGGACCAAGAGAGAGACACAGGGACCGAGAGAGACACAGGGACCGACAGAGAGACACAGGGATCGAGAGAGACACAGGGACTGAGAGAGAGACAGAGGGACTGAGAGAGAGACACAGGGACAGAGAGAGAGACACAGGGACCGAGAAAGAGACACAGGGACTGAGAGAGAGACAGGGACCGAGAGAGACACAGGGACCGAGAGAGACAGGGACCGAGAGAGACACAGGGACCGAGAGAGAGACAGGGACCGAGAGAGAGACACAAGGACCGAGAGAGAGACAGGGAGCGAGTGAGAGACACAGGGACAGAGAGAGAGACACAGGGACCGAGTGAGACACAGAGACCGAGAGAGAGAGACAGGGTCCGAGAGAGAGAGACACAGGGACCGAGTGAGACACAGAGACAGAGAGAGTGACAGGGACCGAATGAGACACAGGGACCCAGAGAGAGTCACAGGGACCGACAGAGACACTGAAACTGAGAGAGAGAGACAGGGAGCGAGAGAGAGTCACAGGGACCAAGAGAGACACAGGGGCCGAGTGACACACAGGGACCGAGAGAGAGACAGTGACCGAGAGAGAGACAGTGACCGAGAGAGACACAGGGACCGAGTGAGACACAGGGACTGAGTGAGACACAGGGACCGAGAGAAACACAGGGACCGAGGGAGAGACACAGCGACCGAGAGAGAGACACAGGGACCTAGAGAGAGACTCAGGGACCGAGAGAGAGACACAGGGACCAAGAGAGAGACACAGCGACCGAGAGAGAGATACAGGGACCTAGAGAGAGACTCAGGGACCGAGAGAGAGACACAGGGACCGAGAGAGAGTCACAGGGACTGAGAGAGAGAGAGGGACTGAGAGAGAGACACAGGAACCGAGTGAGACACAGGGACCGAGAGAGAGACACAGGGACCGAGAGAGAGAGACAGGGACCGAGAGAGACACAGGGACTGAGAGAGACACAGGGACCGAGAGAGACACAGGGACCGACAGAGAGACACAGGGACCGACAGAGAGACAAAGGGATCGAGAGAGACACAGGGACCGTGAGAGACACAGGGACCGACAGAGAGACACAGGGACCGAGAGAGACACAGGGACTGAGAGAGAGAGAGACACAGGGACCGAGAGAGACACAGGGACCGGGAGAGACACAGGGACTGAGAGAGAGAGAGAGGGACCGAGAGTGAGACACAGGTACTGAGAGAGAGACAGGGACCGAGAGAGAGACAGGGAGCGAGTGAGAGACACAGGGACAGAGAGAGAGACACAGGGACCGAGTGAGACACAGAGACCGAGAGAGAGAGACAGGGTCCGAGAGAGAGAGACACAGGGACCGAGTGAGACACAGAGACCGAGAGAGTGACAGGGACCGAGTGAGACACAGGGACCCAGAGAGAGTCACAGGGACCGACAGAGACACTGAAACTGAGAGAGAGAGACAGGGAGCAAATGAGACACAGGGACCGAGAGAGAGACAGGGACCGAGTGAGAGACACAGGGACCGAGTGAGACACAGGGACTGAGAGAGAGACACAATCGTCCTAGAGAGAAAGACAGGGGGCGAGAGAGAGACACAGGGACCGAGAGAGACACAGGGACCGAGTGAGACACAGAGACCGAGAGAGACACAGGGACCGAGAGAGAGATAGTGACCGAGAGAGACACAGGGACTGACAGAGAGAGACACAGGGACCGAGAGAGAGACACAAGGACCGAGAGAGACACAGGGACCGAGTGAGACACAGGGGTGAGAGGGAGACACAGGGACCGAGAGAGACACAGGGACCGAGAGAGAGACACAGGGACCGAGAGAGAGTCACAGGGACCGAGAGAGAGACACAGGGACTGAGATAGAGACACAGGGACCGAGAGAGAGACACAAGGACCGAGAGAGACACAGGGACCGAGTGAGACACAGGGACCGAGAGAGACACAGGGACCGAGTGAGACACAGGGACCGAGAGAGAGACACAGGGACCGAGAGAGAAACACCGGGACCGAGAGAGAGACACAGGGACCGAGAGAGAGGCAGGGACCGAGAGAGAGACACAGGGACCGAGTGAGACACAGGGACAGAGAGAGAGACACAGGGACCGAGTGAGACACAGGGACCGAGAGAGAGACACAGGGACCGAGAGAGAGGCAGGGACCGAGAGAGAGACACAGGGACCGAGAGAGAGACACAGGGAGCAAGAGAGAGACACAGGGAATGAGAGAGAGACACAGGGACCGAGAAAGAGACACAGGGACTGAGAGAGAGACAGGGACCGAGAGAGACACCGGGACCGAGATTGACACAGGGACCGAGCGAGAGACACAGGGACCGACAGAGACACAGGGACCGAGAGAGAGACACAGGGACCGAGAGAGGCACAGGGACCGAATGAGAGACACAGGGACCGAGAGAGACACAGGGACCGAGAGAGAGACACAGGAACCGAGAGAGACACTGTGACTGAGACAGTCACAGGGACAAAGTGAGACACAGGGACCGAGAGAGACGCAGAGAGCAAGAGAGAGAGACAGTGACCGAGAGAGAGACAGAGGGACCGAGAGAGACACCGGGACCGAGAGAGACACAGGGTCGAAGAGAGAGACAGGGACCGAGAGAGGGAGAGACACAGGGACCAAGAGAGAGACACAGGGACCGACAGAGACACAGGGACCGACAGAGAGACACAGGGATCGAGAGAGACACAGGGACTGAGAGAGAGACAGAGGGACTGAGAGAGAGACACAGGGACCGAGAGAGAGACACAGGGACCAAGAAAGAGACACAGGGACTGAGAGAGAGACAGGGACCGAGAGAGACACAGGGACCGAGAGAGACAGGGACCGAGAGAGACACAGGGACCGAGAGAGAGACAGGGACCGAGAGAGAGACACAAGGACCGAGAGAGACACCGGGACCGAGAGAGACACAGGGACCGAGAGAGAGGCAGAGAGCAAGAGAGAGAGACAGGGACCGAGAGAGAGACACAGGGAGCGAGAGCGAGACACAGGGACCGAGTGAGACACAGGGACTGACACAGAGACACAGGGAGCAAGAGAGAGACACAGGGAACGAGAGAGAGACACAGGGACCGAGAAAGAGACAGGGACTGAGAGAGAGACAGGGACTGAGAGAGACACAGAGAGTAAGAGAGAGAGACAGGGACCGAGAGAGACACCGGGACCGAGATTGACACAGGGACCGAGCGAGAGACACAGGGACTGACAGAGACACAGGGACTGAGAGAGACACAGGGACCGAGAGAGACACAGGGACCGAGAGAGAGAGACACTGGGACCGAGAGAGACACAGGGACCGAGGGAGAGAGACACAGGGAACGAGAGAGACACAGGGACCGAGTGAGAGACACAGGGACTGAGCGAGTCACAGGGACCGAGTGAGAGACACAGGGACCGAGAGAGACACAGGGACCAAGAGAGAGACACAGGAACCGAGAGAGACACTGTGACTGAGACAGTCACTGGGACAAAGTGAGACACAGGGACCGAGAGAGACGCAGAGAGCAAGAGAGTGAGACAGGGACCGAGAGAGAGACACAGGGACCGAGAGAGACACCGGGACCGAGAGAGACACAGGGACTGAGAGAGAGAGACACAGAGACCGAGATAGAGACACAAGGACCGAGAGAGACACAGGGACCGAGTGAGACACAGCGACCGAGAGAGACACAGGGACCGAGAGAGAGACAAAGGGACCGAGAGAGAGACTCAGGGACCGAGAGAGAGTCACAGGGACTGAGAGAGAGACAGGGACCGAGAGAGAGACACAGGAACCGAGTGAGACACAGGGACCGAGAGAGAAACACAGGGACCGAGAGAGAGAGAGACAGGGACCGAGAGAGACACAGGGACTGAGAGAGACACAGGGATCGAGAGAGACACAGGGACCGTGAGAGACACAGGGACCGAGAGAGAGACACAGGGACCGAGAGAGAGACACAGGGAACAAGAGAGACACAGGGATCGAGAGAGAGACACAGGGACCGAGAGGGAAACACAGGGACCGAGAGAGAGAGACAGAGACCGAGAGAGAGACACAGGGAACAAGAGAGATACAGGGACTGAGAGAGAGACAGTGACCGAGAGAGACACAGGGACCGAGAGAGAGACAGTGACCGAGAGAGACACACGGACTGAGAGAGAGAGACACAGGGACCGAGAGAGACACACAAGGACCGAGAGAGACACAGGGATCGAGAGAGAGACACAGGGACCGAGAGGGAATCACAGGGACCGAGAGAGAGACACAGAGACCGAGAGAGAGACACAGGGAACAAGAGAGACACAGGTACTGAGAGAGATACACAGGGACTGAGCGAGTCACAAGGACCGAGAGAGACACAGGGACCGAGAGAGAGACAGTGACCGAGAGAGACACAGGGACTGAGAGAGAGAGACACAGAGACCGAGATAGAGACACAAGGACCGAGGGAGACACAGGGACCGAGTGAGACACAGGGGTGAGAGGGAGACACAGGGACCGAGAGAGACACAGGGACCGAGTGAGACACAGCGACCGAGAGAGACACAGGGACCGAGGGAGAGAGACACAGGGAACGAGAGAGACACAGGGACCGAGTGAGAGACACAGGGACCGAGAGAGAGAGACACAGGGACCGAGAGAGAGTCACAGGGACCGAGAGAGACAGAGGGACTGAGATAGAGACACAGGGACGGAGAGAGACACAGGGGTGAGAGAGAGATACAGGGACCGAGTGAGACACACGGACCGAGGGAGACACAGGGACCGAGAGAGAGACACAGGGACCAAGAGAGACACAGGGACCGAGAGAGAGACACAGGCACCGAGAGTGAGAAACAGGGAATGAGATAGAGACACAGGGACGGAGAGAGACACAGGGGTGAGAGAGAGATACAGGGACCGAGTGAGACACACGGACCGAGGGAGACACAGGGACCGAGAGAGAGACACAGGGACCAAGAGAGACACAGGGACCGAGAGAGAGACACAGGGACTGAGAGAGAGACACAGGGACTGAGAGAGAGACACAGGGACCGAGAGGGAGAGACACAGGGACTGAGAGAGAGACAGGGACCGAGAGAGACACAGGGGCCGAGTGACACACAGGCACCGAGAGAGAGAGACACAGGGACAGAGAGAGACGCAGAGATCAAGAGAGAGAGACAGGGACCGAGAGAGAGACACAGGGACCGAGAGAGACACCGGGACCGAGAGAGACACAGGGACCGAGAGAGAGACAGGGGCCGAGAGAGACACAGGGACCAAGAGAGAGACACAGGGACCAAGAGAGAGACACAGGGACCGAGAGAGAGACACAGGGACCGAGAGAGAGACTCAGGGACCGAGAGAGAGATACAGGGACCAAGAGAGAGTCACAGGGACTGAGAGAGAGACAGGGACCGAGAGAGAGACAGGGACCAAGAGAGACACAGGGGCCGAGTGACACACAGGGACCAAGAGAGACACAGGGACCGAGAGAGAGACAGTGACCGAGAGAGACACAGGGTCTGAGAGAGAGAGACACAGAGACCGAGAGAGAGACACAAGGACCGAGAGAGACACAGGGACCGAGTGAGACACAGGGACCGAGTGAGACACAGCGACCGAGAGAGACACAGGGACCGAGAGAGACACAGGGACCGAGGGAGAGAGACACAGGGAACGAGAGAGACACAGGGACCGAGTGAGAGACACAGGGACTGAGCGAGTCACAGGGACCGAGAGAGACACAGGGACCGAGAGAGGGACAGTGACTGAGGGAGACACAGGGACCGAGAGAGAGTCACAGGGACCGAGAGAGACACAGGGACCGAGTTAGAGACACAGGGACTGAGCGAGTCACAGGGACCGAGTGAGAGACACAGGGACCGAGAGAGACACAGGGACCAAGAGATAGACACAGGAACCGAGAGAGACACTGTGACTGAGACAGTCACAGGGACAAAGTGAGACACAGGGACCGAGAGAGACGCAGAGAGCAAGAGAGTGAGACAGGGACCGAGAGAGAGACACAGGGACCAAGAGAGACACTGGGACCGAGAGAGACAGAGGGACCGAGAGAGAGACAGGGACCGAGAGAGAGAGAGACACAGGGACCAAGAGAGAGACACAGGGACCGAGAGAGAGACACAGGGACCGAGAGAGAGACTCAGGGACCGAGAGAGAGTCACAGGGACTGAGAGAGAGACAGGGACCGAGAGAGAGACACAGGAACCGAGAGAGAGAGACAGGGACCGAGAGAGACACAGGGACTGAGAGAGACACAGGGATCGAGAGAGACACATGGACCGTGAGAGACACAGGGACCGAGAGAGAGACACAGGGACCGAGAGAGACACAGCGACCGACAGAGAGACACAGAGAACAAGAGAGACACAGGGATCGTGCGAGAGACACAGGGACCGAGAGAGACACAGGGACCGAGAGAGAGACACAGGGACCGAGTGAGGCACAGGGACCGAGAGAGAGACTCAGGGATCGAGAGAGAGACACAGGGACCAAGAGAGAGTCACAGGGACTGAGAGAGAGACAGGGACCGAGAGAGAGACAGGGACCAAGAGAGACACAGGGGCCGAGTGACACACAGGGACCGAGAGAGACACAGGGACCGAGAGAGAGACAGTGACCGAGAGAGACACAGGGTCTGAGAGAGAGAGACACAGAGACCGAGAGAGAGACACAATGACCGAGAGAGACACAGGGACCGAGTGAGACACAGGGACTGAGTGAGACACAGCGACCGAGAGAGACACAGGGACCGAGAGGGAGAGACACTGGGACCGAGAGAGACACAGGGACCGAGAGAGAGTCACAGGGACCGAGAGAGACACAGGGACCGAGTGAGAGACACAGGGACTGAGCGAGTCACAGGGACCGAGAGAGAGACACAGGGACCGAGAGAGAGACACAGGGACCGAGAGAGAGTCACAGGGACCGAGAGAGAGACACAGGCACCGAGAGTGAGACACAGGGACTGAGATAGAGACAAAGGGACGGAGAGAGAGACACAGGGACCAAGAGAGACACCAGGACGGAGAGTGACACAGGGGTGAGAGAGAGATACAGGGACCGAGTGAGACACAGCGACCGAGAGAGACACAGGGACCGAGAGAGTGACACAGGGACCGAGAGAGACAGAGGGACTGAGAGAGTCACAGGGACCGTGAGAGAGACACAGGCATCGAGAGTGAGACACAGGGACTGAGATAGAGACACAGGGACGGAGAGAGAGACACAGGGACCAAGAGAGACACCAGGACGGAGAGAGACACAGGGGTGAGAGAGAGATACAGGGACCGAGAGAGACACAGGGACCGAGAGAGAGTCACAGGGACCAAGAGAGACACAGGGACCGAGTGAGAGACACAGGGAGCGAGAGAGACACAGGGACCAAGAGAGAGACACAGGGACCGAGACAGAGACAGGGACCGAGTGAGAGACACAGGGACCGAGAGAGAGACACAGGGACCGAGAGAGACACAGGGACCGAGTGAGAGACACAGGGATCGAGAGAGAGACTGGGACCGAGAGAGAGAATGACAGGGACCGAGAGAGAGACAGAGGGACCGAGTGAGAGACAGGGACCGAGGGAGAGTGACAGGGTTCGAGAGAGAGAGACACAGGGACCGAGTGAAACACAGGGACCGAGAGAGTGACAGGGACCGAGTGAGACACAGGGACCCAGAGAGAGACAGTGACCGAGAGAGACACAGGGACCGAGAGAGAGACAGTGACCGAGAGAGACACAGGGTCTGAGAGAGAGAGACACAGAGACCGAGAGAGAGACACAATGACCGAGAGAGACACAGGGACCGAGTGAGACACAGGGACTGAGTGAGACACAGCGACCGAGAGAGACAGAGGGACCGAGAGGGAGAGACACTGGGACCGAGAGAGACACAGGGACCGAGAGAGAGTCACAGGGACCGAGAGAGACACAGGGACCGAGTGAGAGACACAGGGACTGAGCGAGTCACAGGGACCGAGAGAGAGACACAGGGACCGAGAGAGAGACACAGGGACCGAGAGAGAGTCACAGGGACCGAGAGAGAGACACAGGCACCGAGAGTGAGACACAGGGACTGAGATAGAGACACAGGGACGGAGAGAGAGACACAGGGACCAAGAGAGACACCAGGACGGAGAGTGACACAGGGGTGAGAGAGAGATACAGGGACCGAGTGAGACACAGCGACCGAGAGAGACACAGGGACCGAGAGAGAGACACAGGGACCGAGAGAGACAGAGGGACTGAGAGAGTCACAGGGACCGAGAGAGAGACACAGGCATCGAGAGTGAGACACAGGGACTGAGATAGAGACACAGGGACGGAGAGAGAGACACAGGGACCAAGAGAGACACCAGGACGGAGAGAGACACAGGGGTGAGAGAGAGATACAGGGACCGAGAGAGACACAGGGACCGAGAGAGAGTCACAGGGACCAAGAGAGACACAGGGACCGAGTGAGAGACACAGGGAGCGAGAGAGACACAGGGAGCAAGAGAGAGACACAGGGACCGAGACAGAGACAGGGACCGAGTGAGAGACACAGGGACCGAGAGAGAGACACAGGGACCGAGAGAGACACAGGGACCGAGTGAGAGACACAGGGATCGAGAGAGAGACTGGGACCGAGAGAGAGAATGACAGGGACCGAGAGAGAGACACAGGGACCGAGTGAGAGACAGGGACCGAGGGAGAGTGACAGGGTTCGAGAGAGAGAGACACAGGGACCGAGTGAAACACAGGGACCGAGAGAGTGACAGGGACCGAGGGAGACACAGGGACCCAGAGAGAGACACAGGGACCGAGAGAGACACAAGGACCTAGCGAGAGACACAGGGACCGAGAGAGTCACAGGGACCGAGAGAGAGACACAGGGACCGCCAGAGACACTGAAACTGAGAGAGAGAGACAGGGACCGAATGAGACACAGGGACCGAGAGAGAGACAGGGACCGAGAGAGAGACAGACACAGGGACCAAGAGAGAGACACAGGGACCAAGAGAGAGACACAGGGACCGAGAGAGAGACTCAGGGACTGAGAGAGAGTCACAGGGACTGAGAGAGAGAGAGGGACCGAGAGAGAGACACAGGAACCGAGTGAGACACAGGGATCGAGAGAGAGACACAGGGACCGAGAGAGAGAGACAGGGACCGAGAGAGATACAGGGACTGAGAGAGACACAGGGATCGAGTGAGACACAGGGACCGTGAGAGACACAGGGACCGACAGAGAGACACAGGGACCGAGAGAGACACAGGCACCGACAGAGAGACACAGGGACCGAGAGAGACACAGGGACTGAGAGAGAGAGACACAGGGACCGAGAGAGACACAGGGACCGGGAGAGACACACGGACTGAGAGAGAGAGACACAGGGACCGAGAGAGAGACACAGGGACCGAGAGAGAGACACAGGGACCGAGAGAGAGACACAGGGACCGAGAGAGACACCGGGACGGAGAGAGACACAGGGACCGAGAGAGAGACAGGGACCGAGAGAGAGACACAGGGACAAAGAGAGAGACACAGGGACCGAGAGAGAGACACAGGGACCGAGTGAGACACAGAGACCGAGAGAGACACAGGGACCGAGAGAGAGATAGTGACCGAGAGAGACACAGGGACTGAGAGAGAGAGACACAGGGACCGAGAGAGAGACACAAGGACCGAGAGAGACACAGGGACCGAGTGAGACACAGGGGTGAGAGGGAGACACAGGGACCGAGAGAGACACAGGGGTGAGAGGGAGACACAGGGACCGAGAGAGACACAGGGACCGAGTGAGACACAGCGACCGAGAGAGACACAGGGACCGAGAGAGAGACACAGGGACCGAGAGAGACACCGGGACCGAGAGAGACACAGGGACCGAGAGAGAGGCAGGGACCGAGAGAGACACACAGGGACCGAGAGAGAGACACAGGGAGCGAGAGCGAGACACAGGGACCGAGAGAGACACAGGGACTGACAGAGAGACATAGGGAGCAAGAGAGAGACACAGGGAACGAGAGAGAGACACAGGGACCGAGAAAGAGACACAGAGACTGAGAGAGAGACAGGGACCGAGAGAGACACCGGGACCGAGATTGACACAGGGACCGAGCGAGAGACACAGGGACCGAGAGAGACACAGGGACCGAGAGAGAGACACAGGGACCGAGAGAGGCACAGGGACCGAGTGAGAGACACAGGGACCGAGAGAGACACAGGGACCGAGAGAGAGACACAGGAACCGAGAGAGACACTGTGACTGAGACAGTCACAGGGACAAAGTGAGACACAGGGACCGAGAGAGACGCAGAGAGCAAGAGAGAGAGACAGGGACCGAGAGAGAGACACAGGGACCGAGAGAGACATCGGGACCGAGAGAGACACAGGGACGAAGAGAGAGACAGGGACCGAGAGAGAGAGAGACACAGGGACCAAGAGAGAGACACAGGGACCGAGAGAGACACAGGGACCGACAGAGAGACACAGGGATCGAGAGAGACACAGGGACTGAGAGAGAGACACAGGGACCGAGAGAGAGACACAGGGACCGAGAAAGAGACACAGGGACTGAGAGAGAGACAGGGACCGAGAGAGACACAGGGACCGAGAGAGACAGGGACCGAGAGAGACACAGGGACCGAGAGAGAGACAGGGACCGAGAGAGAGACACAAGGACCGAGAGAGACACCGGGACCGAGAGAGACACAGGGACCGAGAGAGAGGCAGAGAGCAAGAGAGAGAGACAGGGACCGAGAGAGAGACAGAGGGACCGAGTGAGACACAGCGACCGAGTGAGACACAGGGACCGAGAGAGAGACACAGGGACCGAGAGAGACACCGGGACCGAGAGAGACACAGGGACCGAGAGAGACACACAGGGACCGAGAGAGTGACACAGGGAGCGAGAGCGAGACACAGGGACCGAGTGAGACACAGGAACTGACAGAGAGACACAGGGAGCAAGAGAGAGACACAGGGAACGAGAGAGAGACACAGGGACCGAGAAAGAGACAGGGACTGAGAGAGAGACAGGGACTGAGAGAGACACAGAGAGTAAGAGAGAGAGAGACAGGGAACGAGAGAGACACCGGGACCGAGATTGACAGAGGGACCGAGCGAGAGACACAGGGACCGACAGAGACACAGGGACCGAGAGAGAGAGACACAGGGACCGAGAGAGATACAGGGACCGAGAGAGAGAGACACTGGGACCGAGAGAGACACAGGGACCGAGTAAGAGAGACACAGGGAACGAGAGAGACACAGGGACCGAGTGAGAGACACAGGGACTGAGCGAGTCACAGGGACCGAGTGAGAGACACAGGGACCGAGAGAGACACAGGGACCAAGAGAGAGACACAGGAACCGAGAGAGACACAGGGACCGAGAGAGAGACACAGGGACCGAGAGAGACACAGGGACCAAGAGAGAGACACAGGAACCGAGAGAGTCACAGGGACCGAGAGAGACACACAAGGACCGAGAGAGACACAGGGATCGAGAGAGAGACACAGGGACCGAGAGGGAAACACAGAGACCGAGAGAGAGACACAGAGACCGAGAGAGAGACACAGGGAACAAGAGAGACACAGGGACTGAGAGAGATACACAGGGACTGAGCGAGTCACAAGGACCGAGAGAGACACAGGGACCGAGAGAGAGACAGTGACCGAGAGAGAGAGACAGTGACCGAGAGAGACACAGGGACTGAGAGAGAGAGACACAGAGACCGAGAGAGAGACACAAGGACTGAGGGAGACACAGGGACCGAGTGAGACACAGGGGTGAGAGGGAGACACAGGGACCGAGAGAGACACAGGGACCGAGGGAGAGAGACACAGGGAACGAGAGAGACACAGGGACCGAGTGAGAGACACAGGGACCGAGAGAGAGAGAGACACAGGGACCGAGAGAGAGTCACAGGGACCGAGAGAGACACAGGGACCAAGAGAGAGACACAGGCACCGAGAGTGAGACACAGGGACTGAGATAGAGACACAGGGACGGAGAGAGACACAGGGGTGAGAGAGAGATACAGGGACCGAGTGAGACACACGGACCGAGGGAGACACAGGGACCGAGAGAGAGACACAGGGACCAAGAGAGACTCAGGGACCGAGAGAGAGACACAGGGACTGAGAGAGAGACACAGGGACTGAGAGAGAGACACAGGGACCGAGAGGGAGAGACACAGGGACTGAGAGAGAGACAGGGACCGAGAGAGACACAGGGGCCGAGTGACACACAGGGACCGAGAGAGACACAGGGACCGAGAGAGAGACAGTGACCGAGAGAGACACAGGGTCTGAGAGAGAGAGACACAGAGACTGAGAGAGAGACACAAGGACCGAGAGAGACACAGGGACCAGGTGAGACACAGGGACCGAGTGAGACACAGCGACCGAGAGAGACACAGGGACCGAGAGAGAGAGACAGGGACCGAGGGAGAGAGACACAGGGAACGAGAGAGACACAGGGCCCGAGAGAGACACAGGGACCGAGGGAGAGAGACACAGGGAACGAGAGAGACACAGGGACCGAGTGAGAGACACAGGGACTGAGCGAGTCACAGGGACCGAGTGAGAGACACAGGGACCGAGAGAGACACAGGGACCAAGAGAGAGACACAGGAACCGAGAGAGACACTGTGACTGAGACAGTCACAGGGACAAAGTGAGACACAGGGACCGAGAGAGACGCAGAGAGCAAGAGAGTGAGACAGGGACCGAGAGAGAGACACAGGGACCGAGAGAGACACCGGGACCGAGAGAGACACAGGGACCGAGAGAGAGACAGGGACCGAGAGAGAGAGAGACACAGGGACCAAGAGAGAGACACAGGGACCAAGAGAGAGACACAGGGACCGAGAGAGAGACTCAGGGACCGAGAGAGAGTCACAGGAACCGAGTGAGACACAGGGACCGAGAGAGAAACACAGGAACCGAGAGAGAGAGACAGGGACCGAGAGAGACACAGGGACTGAGAGAGACACAGGGATCGAGAGAGACACATGGACCGTGAGAGACACAGGGACCGAGAGAGAGACACAGGGACCGAGAGAGACACAGCGACCGACAGAGAGACACAGGGAACAAGAGAGACACAGGGATCGAGAGAGAGACACAGGGACCGAGAGGGACACACAGGGAACAAGAGAGACACAGGGACTGAGAGAGAGACAGTGACCGAGAGAGACACAGCGACCGAGAGAGAGACAGTGACCGAGAGAGACACACGGACTGAGAGAGAGAGACACAGGGACCGAGAGAGAGACACAAGGACCGAGAGAGACACAGGGATCGAGAGAGAGACAGAGGGACCGAGAGGGAAACACAGGGACCGAGAGAGAGACACAGAGACCGAGAGAGAGACACAGGGACAGAGAGAGACGCAGAGAGCAAGAGAGAGAGACAGGGACCGAGAAAGAGACACAGGGACCATGAGAGATACAGGGACCGAGAGAGAGACACAGGGACTGAGAGAGAGACACAGGGACTGAGAGAGAGACAGGGACCGAGAGAGACACAGGGACCGAGAGAGAGAGACACAGGGACAGAGAGAGACGCAGAGAGCAAGAGAGAGAGACAGGGACCGAGAGAGAGACACAGGGACCGAGAGAGACACCGGGACCGAGAGAGACACAGGGACCGAGAGAGAGACAGGGACCGAGAGAGAGAGAGACACAGGGACCAAGAGAGAGACACAGGGACCAAGAGAGAGAGACACAGGGACCGAGAGAGAGACTCAGGGACCGAGAGAGAGACACAGGGACCAAGAGAGAGTCACAGGGACTGAGAGAGAGACAGGGACCGAGAGAGAGACAGGGACCAAGAGAGACACAGGGGCCGAGTGACACACAGGGACCGAGAGAGACACAGGGACCGAGAGAGAGACAGTGACCGAGAGAGACACAGGGACTGAGAGAGAGAGACACAGAGACCGAGAGAGAGACACAATGACCGAGAGAGACACAGGGACCGAGTGAGACACAGGGGTGAGAGGGTGACACAGGGACCGAGAGAGACACAGGGACCGAGTGAGACACAGCGACCGAGAGAGACACAGGGAACGAGAGAGAGAGACACTGGGACCGAGAGAGACACAGGGACCGACGGAGAGAGACACAGGGAACGAGAGAGACACAGGGACCGAGTGAGAGACACAGGGACTGAGCGAGAGACACAGGGACCGAGAGAGAGTCACAGGGACCGAGAGAGACAGAGGGACTGAGAGAGTCACAGGGACCGAGAGAGAGACACAGGCACCGAGAGTGAGACACAGGGACTGAGATAGAGACACAGGGACGGAGAGAGAGACAGAGGGACCAAGAGAGACACCAGGACGGAGAGAGACACAGGGGTGAGAGAGAGATACAGGGACCGAGAGAGACACAGGGACCGAGAGAGACACACGGACCGAGGGAGACACAGGGACCGAGAGAGAGACACAGGGACCAAGAGAGATACAGGGACCGAGAGAGAGACAACGACCGAGAGAGACACAGGGGCCGAGTGACACACAGGCACCGAGAGAGAGAGAGACACAGGTACAGAGAGAGACGCAGAGAGCAAGAGAGAGAGACAGGGACCGAAAGAGAGACACAGGGACCGGGAGAGACACCAGGAACGAGAGAGACACAGGGACCGAGTGAGAGACACAGGGACTGAGCGAGTCACAGGGACCGAGAGAGAGACACAGGGACCGAGAGAGAGTCACAGGGACCGAGAGAGACAGAGGGACTGAGAGAGTCACAGGGACCGAGAGAGAGACACAGGCACCGAGAGTGAGACACAGGGACTGAGATAGAGACACAGGGACGGAGAGAGAGGCACAGGGACCAAGAGAGAGACACAGGGACCGAGAGAGAGACACAGGGACCGAGAGAGAGACTCAGGGACCGAGAGAGAGTCACAGGGACTGAGAGAGAGACAGGGACCGAGAGAGAGACACAGGAACCGAGTGAGACACAGGGACCGAGAGAGAAACACAGGGACCGAGAGAGAGAGACAGGGACCGAGAGAGACACAGGGACTCAGAGAGACACAGGGATCGAGAGAGACACAGGGACCGTGAGAGACACAGGGACCGAGAGAGAGACACAGGGACCGAGAGAGACACAGGGACCGACAGAGAGACACAGGGGCTGAGAGAGAGAGACACAGGGACCGAGAGAGACACAGGGACCGGGAGAGACACAGGGACTGAGAGAGAGAGACACAGGGACCGAGAGAGACACAGGGGACGAGTGACACATAGGGACCGAGAGAGAGACACAGGGACCGAGAGAGACACCGGGACGGAGAGAGACACAGGGACCGAGAGAGAGACAGGGACCGAGAGAGAGAGAGACACAGGGACAAAGAGAGAGACACAGCGACCGAGAGAGAGACACAGGGACCGAGAGAGAGACTCAGGGACCGAGAGGGAGACACAGGGACCAAGAGAGAGTCACAGGTACTGAGAGAGAGACAGGGACCGAGAGAGAGACAGGGAGCGAGTGAGAGACACAGGGACAGAGAGAGAGACATAGGGACCGAGTGAGACACAGAGACCGAGAGAGAGAGACAGGGTCCGAGAGAGAGACACAGGGACCGAGTGAGACACAGAGACCGAGAGAGTGACAGGGACCGAGTGAGACACAGGGACCCAGAGAGAGTCACAGGGACCGACAGAGACACTGAAACTGAGAGAGAGAGACAGGGAGCAAATGAGTCACAGGGACCGAGAGAGAGACAGGGACCGAGTGAGAGACACAGGGACCGAGTGAGACACAGGGACCGAGAGAGAGACACAATCGTCCTCGAGAGAAAGACAGGGAGCGAGAGAGAGACACAGGGACCGAGAGAGACACAGGGACCGAGTGAGACACAGAGACCGAGAGAGACACAGGGACCGAGAGAGAGACAGTGACCGAGAGAGACACAGGGACTGAGAGAGAGAGACAGAGGGACCGAGAGAGAGACACAAGGACCGAGAGAGACACAGGGACCGAGTGAGACACAGCGACCGAGAGAGACAAAGGGACCGAGAGAGACACCGGGACCGAGAGAGACACAGGGACCGAGAGAGAGGCAGGGACCGAGAGAGAGACACAGGGCCCGAGCGAGAGACACAGGGACCGAGAGAGACTCAGGGACCGAGAGAGAGACACAGGAACCGAGAGAGACACTGTGACTGAGACAGTCACAGGGACAAAGTGAGACACAGGGACCGAGAGAGACGCAGAGAGCAAGAGAGAGAGACAGGGACCGAGAGAGAGACACAGGGACCGAGAGAGACACCGGGACCGAGAGAGACACAGGAACCGAGAGAGAGACAGGGACCGAGAGAGAGAGAGACACAGGGACCAAGAGAGAGACACAGGGACCAAGATAGAGACACAGGAACCGAGAGAGAGACTTAGGGACCGAGAGAGAGTCACAGGGACTGAGAGAGAGACAGGGACCGAGAGAGAGACACAGGAACCGAGTGAGACACAGGGACCGAGAGAGAGACACTGGGACCGAGAGAGAGAGACAGGGACCGAGAGAGACACAGGGATCGAGAGAGACACAGGGACCGAGAGAGACTCAGGGACCGAGAGAGAAACAGGGACCGAGAGAGACACAGGGACCGACAGAGAGACACAGGGACCGAGAGAGACACAGGGACTGACAGAGAGACACAGGGACCGAGAGAGACACAGGGACCGACAGAGAGACACAGGGATCGAGAGAGACACAGGGACTGAGAGAGAGACACAGGGACTGAGAGAGAGACACAGGGACCGAGAGAGACACAGGGACTGAGAGAGAGACACAGGGACCGAGAGAGACACAGGGGCCGAGTGACACACAGGTACCGAGAGAGACACAGGGACTTAGACAAACACCAGGACCGAGAGAGACACAGGGACCGAGAGAGAGACACAGGGACCAAGAGAGATACAGGGACCGAGAGAGAGACACAGGGACTGAGAGAGAGACACAGGGACTGAGAGAGAGACAGGGACCGAGAGAGACACAGGGACCGAGAGATACACAGGGACCGAGAGAGAGAGACACAGGGACAGAGAGAGACGCAGAGAGCAAGAGAGAGAGACAGGGACCGAGAGAGAGACATAGGGACCGAGAGAGACACCGGGACCGAGAGAGACACAGGGACCGAGAGAGAGACAGGGACCGAGAGAGAGAGAGACACAGGGACCAAGAGAGAGACACAGGGACCGAGAGAGTGTCACAGGGACCGAGAGAGAGACTCAGGGACCGAGAGAGAGACACAGGGACCAAGAGAGAGTCACAGGGACTGAGAGAGAGACAGGGACCGAGAGAGAGACAGGGACCAAGAGAGACACAGGGGCCGAGTGACACACAGGGACCGAGAGAGACATAGGGACCGAGAGAGAGACAGTGACCGAGAGAGACACAGGGACTGAGAGAGAGAGACACAGAGACCGAGTGAGAGACACAATGACCGAGAGAGACACAGGGACAGAGTGAGACACAGGGGTGAGAGGGTGACACAGGGACCGAGAGAGACACAGGGACCGAGTGAGACACAGCGACCGAGAGAGACACAGGGACCGAGAGAGAGAGACACTGGGACCGAGAGAGACACAGGGACCGACGGAGAGAGACACAGGGAACGAGAGAGACACAGGGA
Organism: Prionace glauca; assembly: GCA_037974335.1. Taxonomy (NCBI): domain Eukaryota; kingdom Metazoa; phylum Chordata; class Chondrichthyes; order Carcharhiniformes; family Carcharhinidae; genus Prionace; species Prionace glauca. The sequence continues at coordinate 112,023 of JBBMRE010000193.1, read as the reverse complement.
CCGAGTGAGAGACACAGGGACTGACAGAGAGACACAGGGACCGAGAGAGACAGAGGGACTGAGAGAGTCACAGGGACCGAGAGAGAGACACAGGCACCGAGAGTGAGACACAGGGACTGAGATAGAGACACAGGGACGGAGAGAGAGACAGAGGGACCAAGAGAGACACAGCGACCGAGAGAGAGACACAGGGACCGAGAGAGACACCGGGAACTAGACAGACACAGGGACCGAGTGAGAGACACAGGGACTGAGCGAGTCACAGGGACCGAGAGAAAGACACAGGGACCGAGAGAGAGAGACACAGGGACCGAGAGAGAGACACAGGGACCGAGAGAGAGACACAGGGACCGAGAGAGACACAGGGACCGAGAGATAGTCACAGGGACCGAGAGAGACAGAGGGACTGAGAGAGAGACACAGGGACTGAGAGAGAGACACAGGGACCGAGAGAGACACAGGGGCCGAGTGACACACAGGCACCGAGAGAGAGAGACACAGGGACCGAGAGAGAGACACAGGGACCGAGAGAGACACCGGGACCGAGAGAGACACAGGGACCGAGAGAGAGACAGGGACCGAGAGAGAGAGAGACACAGGGACCAAGAGAGAGACACAGGGACCAAGAAAGAGACACAGGGACCGAGAGAGAGACACAGTGACCGAGAGAGAGACAGGGACCGAGAGAGAGAGACAGGGACCGAGAGAGACACAGGGAGCAAGAGAGAGACACAGGGACCGAGACAGAGACAGGGACCGAGTGAGAGACACAGGGACCGAGAGAGAGACACAGGGACCGAGAGAGACACAGGGACCGAGTGAGAGACACAGGGATCGAGAGAGAGACTGGGACCGAGAGAGAGACACAGGGACTGAGAGAGAGAGACAGGGACCAAGAGAGAGACAGGGACCGAGAGAGAGACACAGTGACCGAGAGAGAGACAGGGACCGAGAGAGAGAGACAGGGACCGAGAGAGACACAGGGAGCAAGAGAGAGACACAGAGACCGAGAGAGACACAGGGAGCAAGAGAGAGACACAGGGACCGAGACAGAGACAGGGACCGAGTGAGAGACACAGGGACCGAGAGAGAGACACAGGGACCGAGTGAGAGACACAGGGATCGAGAGAGAGACTGGGACCGAGAGAGAGAATGACAGGGACCGAGAGAGAGACACAGGGACCGAGTGAGAGACAGGGACCGAGGGAGAGTGACAGGGTTCGAGAGAGAGAGAGACACAGGGACCGAGTGAGACACAGGGACCGAGAGAGTGACAGGGACCGAGTGAGACACAGGGACCCAGAGAGAGACACAGTGACTGAGAGAGACACAAGGACCTAGCGACAGACACAGGGACCGAGAGAGTCACAGGGACCGAGAGAGAGGCACAGGGACCGACAGAGACAGTGAAACTGAGAGAGAGAGACAGGGACCGAGTGAGACACAGAGACCGAGAGAGTGACAGGGACCGAGAGAGAGAGAGACACAGGGACCAAGAGAGAGACACAGGGACCGAGAGAGAGACACAGGGACCGAGAGAGAGTCACAGGGACTGAGAGAGAGACAGGGACCGAGAGAGAGACACAGGAACCGAGTGAGACACAGGGACCGAGAGAGAGACACAGGGACCGAGAGAGACACAGGGACTGAGAGAGACACAGGGATCGACAGAGACACAGGGACCGTGAGAGACACAGGGACCGAGAGAGAGACACAGGGACCAAGAGAGACACAGGGACCGACAGAGGGACACAGGTACCGAGAGAGACACAGGGACTGAGAGAGAGAGACACAGGGACCGAGAGAGACACAGGGGCCGAGTGACACACAGGTACCGAGATAGACACAGGGACTTAGACAAACACCAGGATCGAGAGAGACACAGGGACCGAGAGAGAGACACAGGGACCGAGAGAGACACAGGGACCGAGAGAGAGACACAGGGACCAAGAGAGATACAGGGACCGAGAGAGAGACACAGGGACTGAGAGAGAGACGCAGAGAGCAAGAGAGAGAGACTGGGACCGAGAGAGAGACACAGGGACCGAGAGAGACACCGGGACCGAGAGAGACACAGGGACCGAGAGAGAGACAGGGACCGAGAGAGAGAGAGACACAGGGAACAAGAGAGAGACACAGGGACCGAGAGAGAGACACAGGGACCGAGAGAGAGACTCAGGGACCGAGAGAGAGACACAGGGACCAAGAGAGAGTCACAGGGACTGAGAGAGAGACAGGGACCGAGAGAGACACAGGGGCCGAGTGACACACAGGGACCGAGAGAGACACAGGGACCGAGAGAGAGACAGTGACCGAGAGAGACACGGGGACTGAGAGAGAGAGACACAGAGACCGAGAGAGACACACAGTGACCGAGAGAGACACAGGGACCGAGAGAGAGACACAGGAACCGAGAGAGACACTGTGACTGAGACAGTCACAGGGACAAAGTGAGACACAGGGACCGAGAGAGACGCAGAGAGCAAGAGAGAGAGACAGGGACCGAGAGAGAGACAGAGGGACCGAGGGAGACATCGGGACCGAGAGAGACACAGGGACGAAGAGAGAGACAGGGACCGAGAGAGAGAGAGACACAGGGACCAAGAGAGAGACACAGGGACCGAGAGAGACACAGGGACCGACAGAGAGACACAGGGATCGAGAGAGACACAGGGACTGAGAGAGAGACACAGGGACCGAGAGAGAGACACAGGGACCGAGAAAGAGACACAGGGACTGAGAGAGAGACAGGGACCGAGAGAGACACAGGGACCGAGAGAGACAGGGACCGAGAGAGACACAGGGACCGAGAGAGAGACAGGGACCGAGAGAGAGACACAAGGACCGAGAGAGACACCGGGACCGAGAGAGACACAGGGACCGAGAGAGAGGCAGAGAGCAAGAGAGAGAGACAGGGACCGAGAGAGAGACAGAGGGACCGAGTGAGACACAGCGACCGAGTGAGACACAGGGACCGAGAGAGAGACACAGGGACCGAGAGAGACACCGGGACCGAGAGAGACACAGGGACCGAGAGAGAGGCAGGGACCGAGAGAGACACACAGGGACCGAGAGAGAGACACAGGGAGCGAGAGAGACACACAGGGACCGAGTGAGACACAGGGACTGACAGAGAGACACAGGGAGCAAGAGAGAGACACAGGGAACGAGAGAGAGACACAGGGACCGAGAAAGAGACAGGGACTGAGAGAGAGACAGGGACTGAGAGAGACACAGAGAGTAAGAGAGAGAGAGACAGGGACCGAGAGAGACACCGGGACCGAGATTGACAGAGGGACCGAGCGAGAGTCACAGGGACCGACAGAGACACAGGGACCGAGAGAGAGAGACACAGGGACCGAGAGAGTCACAGGGACCGAGAGAGAGAGGCACTGGGACCGAGAGAGACACAGGGACCGAGGAAGAGAGACACAGGGAACGAGAGAGACACAGGGACCGAGTGAGAGACACAGGGACTGAGCGAGTCACAGGGACCGAGTGAGAGACACAGGGACCGAGAGAGACACAGGGACCAAGAGAGAGACACAGGAACCGAGAGAGACACTGTGACTGAGACAGTCACAGGGACAAAGTGAGACACAGGGACCGAGAGAGACGCAGAGAGCAAGAGAGTGAGACAGGGACCGAGAGAGAGACACAGGGACCGAGAGAGACACCGGGACCGAGAGAGACACAGGGACCGAGAGAGAGACTCAGGGACCGAGAGAGAGTCACAGGGACTGAGAGAGAGACAGGGACCGAGAGAGAGACACAGGAACCGATTGAGACACAGGGACCGAGAGAGAAACACAGGGACCGAGAGAGAGAGACAGGGACCGAGAGAGACACAGGGACTGAGAGAGACACAGGGATCGAGAGAGACACAGGGACCGTGAGAGAAACAGGGACCGAGAGAGAGACACAGGGACCGAGAGAGACACAGGGACCGACAGAGAGACACAGGGAACAAGAGAGACACAGGGATCGAGAGAGAGACACAGGGACCGAGAGGGAAACACAGGGACCGAGAGAGAGACACAGAGACCGAGAGAGAGACACAGGGAACAAGAGAGATACAGGGACTGAGAGAGAGACAGTGACCGAGAGAGACACAGGGACCGAGAGAGAGACAGTGACCGAGAGAGACACACGGACTGAGAGAGAGAGACACAGGGACCGAGAGAGACACACAAGGACCGAGAGAGACACAGGGATCGAGAGAGAGACACAGGGACCGAGAGGGAAACACAGAGACCGAGAGAGAGACACAGAGACCGAGAGAGAGACACAGGGAACAAGAGAGACACAGGGACTGAGAGAGATACACAGGGACTGAGCGAGTCACAAGGACCGAGGGAGACACAGGGACCGAGAGAGAGACAGTGACCGAGAGAGAGAGACAGTGACCGAGAGAGACACAGGGACTGAGAGAGAGAGACACAGAGACCGAGAGAGAGACACAAGGACCGAGGGAGACACAGGGACCGAGTGAGACACAGGGGTGAGAGGGAGACACAGGGACCGAGAGAGACACAGGGACCGAGGGAGAGAGACACAGGGAACGAGAGAGACACAGGGACCGAGTGAGAGACACAGGGACCGAGAGAGAGTCACAGGGACCGAGAGAGACACAGGGACCAAGAGAGAGACACAGGCACCGAGAGTGAGACACAGGGACTGAGATAGAGACACAGGGACGGAGAGAGACACAGGGGTGAGAGAGAGATACAGGGACCGAGTGAGACACACGGACCGAGGGAGACACAGGGACCGAGAGAGAGACACAGGGACCAAGAGAGACTCAGGGACCGAGAGAGAGACACAGGGACTGAGAGAGAGACACAGGGACTGAGAGAGAGACACAGGGACCGAGAGGGAGAGACACAGGGACTGAGAGAGAGACAGGGACCGAGAGAGACACAGGGGCCGAGTGACACACAGGCACCGAGAGAGAGAGACACAGGGACAGAGAGAGACGCAGAGAGCAAGAGAGAGAGACAGGGACCGAGAGAGAGACACAGGGACCGAGAGAGACACCGGGACCGAGAGAGACACAGGGACCAAGAGAGAGACACAGGGACCAAGAGAGAGACACAGGGACCGAGAGAGAGACTCAGGGACCGAGAGAGAGTCACAGGAACCGAGTGAGACACAGGGACCGAGAGAGAAACACAGGAACCGAGAGAGAGAGACAGGGACCGAGAGAGACACAGGGACTGAGAGAGACACAGGGATCGAGAGAGACACATGGACCGTGAGAGACACAGGGACCGAGAGAGAGACACAGGGACCGAGAGAGACACAGCGACCGACAGAGAGACACAGGGAACAAGAGAGACACAGGGATCGAGAGAGAGACACAGGGACCGAGAGGGAAACACAGGGAACAAGAGAGACACAGGGACTGAGATAGAGACAGTGACCGAGAGAGACACAGCGACCGAGAGAGAGACAGTGACCGAGAGAGACACACGGACTGAGAGAGAGAGACACAGGGACCGAGAGAGAGACACAAGGACCGAGAGAGACACAGGGATCGAGAGAGAGACAGAGGGACCGAGAGGGAAACACAGGGACCGAGAGAGAGACACAGAGACCGAGAGAGAGACACAGGGACAGAGAGAGAGAGACAGGGACCAAGAGAGAGACAGGGACCGAGAGAGAGACACAGTGACCGAGAGAGAGACAGGGACCGAGAGAGAGAGACAGGGACCGAGAGAGACACAGGGAGCAAGAGAGAGACACAGAGACCGAGAGAGACACAGGGAGCAAGAGAGAGACACAGGGACCGAGACAGAGACAGGGACCGAGTGAGAGACACAGGGACCGAGAGAGAGACACAGGGACCGAGTGAGAGACACAGGGATCGAGAGAGAGACTGGGACCGAGAGAGAGAATGACAGGGACCGAGAGAGAGACACAGGGACCGAGTGAGAGACAGGGACCGAGGGAGAGTGACAGGGTTCGAGAGAGAGAGAGACACAGGGACCGAGTGAGACACAGGGACCGAGAGAGTGACAGGGACCGAGTGAGACACAGGGACCCAGAGAGAGACACAGTGACTGAGAGAGACACAAGGACCTAGCGACAGACACAGGGACCGAGAGAGTCACAGGGACCGAGAGAGAGGCACAGGGACCGACAGAGACAGTGAAACTGAGAGAGAGAGACAGGGACCGAGTGAGACACAGAGACCGAGAGAGTGACAGGGACCGAGAGAGAGAGAGACACAGGGACCAAGAGAGAGACACAGGGACCGAGAGAGAGACACAGGGACCGAGAGAGAGTCACAGGGACTGAGAGAGAGACAGGGACCGAGAGAGAGACACAGGAACCGAGTGAGACACAGGGACCGAGAGAGAGACACAGGGACCGAGAGAGACACAGGGACTGAGAGAGACACAGGGATCGACAGAGACACAGGGACCGTGAGAGACACAGGGACCGAGAGAGAGACACAGGGACCAAGAGAGACACAGGGACCGACAGAGGGACACAGGTACCGAGAGAGACACAGGGACTGAGAGAGAGAGACACAGGGACCGAGAGAGACACAGGGGCCGAGTGACACACAGGTACCGAGATAGACACAGGGACTTAGACAAACACCAGGATCGAGAGAGACACAGGGACCGAGAGAGAGACACAGGGACCGAGAGAGACACAGGGACCGAGAGAGAGACACAGGGACCAAGAGAGATACAGGGACCGAGAGAGAGACACAGGGACTGAGAGAGAGACGCAGAGAGCAAGAGAGAGAGACTGGGACCGAGAGAGAGACACAGGGACCGAGAGAGACACCGGGACCGAGAGAGACACAGGGACCGAGAGAGAGACAGGGACCGAGAGAGAGAGAGACACAGGGAACAAGAGAGAGACACAGGGACCGAGAGAGAGACACAGGGACCGAGAGAGAGACTCAGGGACCGAGAGAGAGACACAGGGACCAAGAGAGAGTCACAGGGACTGAGAGAGAGACAGGGACCGAGAGAGACACAGGGGCCGAGTGACACACAGGGACCGAGAGAGACACAGGGACCGAGAGAGAGACAGTGACCGAGAGAGACACGGGGACTGAGAGAGAGAGACACAGAGACCGAGAGAGACACACAGTGACCGAGAGAGACACAGGGACCGAGAGAGAGACACAGGAACCGAGAGAGACACTGTGACTGAGACAGTCACAGGGACAAAGTGAGACACAGGGACCGAGAGAGACGCAGAGAGCAAGAGAGAGAGACAGGGACCGAGAGAGAGACAGAGGGACCGAGGGAGACATCGGGACCGAGAGAGACACAGGGACGAAGAGAGAGACAGGGACCGAGAGAGAGAGAGACACAGGGACCAAGAGAGAGACACAGGGACCGAGAGAGACACAGGGACCGACAGAGAGACACAGGGATCGAGAGAGACACAGGGACTGAGAGAGAGACACAGGGACCGAGAGAGAGACACAGGGACCGAGAAAGAGACACAGGGACTGAGAGAGAGACAGGGACCGAGAGAGACACAGGGACCGAGAGAGACAGGGACCGAGAGAGACACAGGGACCGAGAGAGAGACAGGGACCGAGAGAGAGACACAAGGACCGAGAGAGACACCGGGACCGAGAGAGACACAGGGACCGAGAGAGAGGCAGAGAGCAAGAGAGAGAGACAGGGACCGAGAGAGAGACAGAGGGACCGAGTGAGACACAGCGACCGAGTGAGACACAGGGACCGAGAGAGAGACACAGGGACCGAGAGAGACACCGGGACCGAGAGAGACACAGGGACCGAGAGAGAGGCAGGGACCGAGAGAGACACACAGGGACCGAGAGAGAGACACAGGGAGCGAGAGCGAGACACAGGGACCGAGTGAGACACAGGGACTGACAGAGAGACACAGGGAGCAAGAGAGAGACACAGGGAACGAGAGAGAGACACAGGGACCGAGAAAGAGACAGGGACTGAGAGAGAGACAGGGACTGAGAGAGACACAGAGAGTAAGAGAGAGAGAGACAGGGACCGAGAGAGACACCGGGACCGAGATTGACAGAGGGACCGAGCGAGAGTCACAGGGACCGACAGAGACACAGGGACCGAGAGAGAGAGACACAGGGACCGAGAGAGTCACAGGGACCGAGAGAGAGAGACACTGGGACCGAGAGAGACACAGGGACCGAGGAAGAGAGACACAGGGAACGAGAGAGACACAGGGACCGAGTGAGAGACACAGGGACTGAGCGAGTCACAGGGACCGAGTGAGAGACACAGGGACCGAGAGAGACACAGGGACCAAGAGAGAGACACAGGAACCGAGAGAGACACTGTGACTGAGACAGTCACAGGGACAAAGTGAGACACAGGGACCGAGAGAGACGCAGAGAGCAAGAGAGTGAGACAGGGACCGAGAGAGAGACACAGGGACCGAGAGAGACACCGGGACCGAGAGAGACACAGGGACCGAGAGAGAGACTCAGGGACCGAGAGAGAGTCACAGGGACTGAGAGAGAGACAGGGACCGAGAGAGAGACACAGGAACCGATTGAGACACAGGGACCGAGAGAGAAACACAGGGACCGAGAGAGAGAGACAGGGACCGAGAGAGACACAGGGACTGAGAGAGACACAGGGATCGAGAGAGACACAGGGACCGTGAGAGAAACAGGGACCGAGAGAGAGACACAGGGACCGAGAGAGACACAGGGACCGACAGAGAGACACAGGGAACAAGAGAGACACAGGGATCGAGAGAGAGACACAGGGACCGAGAGGGAAACACAGGGACCGAGAGAGAGACACAGAGACCGAGAGAGAGACACAGGGAACAAGAGAGATACAGGGACTGAGAGAGAGACAGTGACCGAGAGAGACACAGGGACCGAGAGAGAGACAGTGACCGAGAGAGACACACGGACTGAGAGAGAGAGACACAGGGACCGAGAGAGACACACAAGGACCGAGAGAGACACAGGGATCGAGAGAGAGACACAGGGACCGAGAGGGAAACACAGAGACCGAGAGAGAGACACAGAGACCGAGAGAGAGACACAGGGAACAAGAGAGACACAGGGACTGAGAGAGATACACAGGGACTGAGCGAGTCACAAGGACCGAGGGAGACACAGGGACCGAGAGAGAGACAGTGACCGAGAGAGAGAGACAGTGACCGAGAGAGACACAGGGACTGAGAGAGAGAGACACAGAGACCGAGAGAGAGACACAAGGACCGAGGGAGACACAGGGACCGAGTGAGACACAGGGGTGAGAGGGAGACACAGGGACCGAGAGAGACACAGGGACCGAGGGAGAGAGACACAGGGAACGAGAGAGACACAGGGACCGAGTGAGAGACACAGGGACCGAGAGAGAGTCACAGGGACCGAGAGAGACACAGGGACCAAGAGAGAGACACAGGCACCGAGAGTGAGACACAGGGACTGAGATAGAGACACAGGGACGGAGAGAGACACAGGGGTGAGAGAGAGATACAGGGACCGAGTGAGACACACGGACCGAGGGAGACACAGGGACCGAGAGAGAGACACAGGGACCAAGAGAGACTCAGGGACCGAGAGAGAGACACAGGGACTGAGAGAGAGACACAGGGACTGAGAGAGAGACACAGGGACCGAGAGGGAGAGACACAGGGACTGAGAGAGAGACAGGGACCGAGAGAGACACAGGGGCCGAGTGACACACAGGCACCGAGAGAGAGAGACACAGGGACAGAGAGAGACGCAGAGAGCAAGAGAGAGAGACAGGGACCGAGAGAGAGACACAGGGACCGAGAGAGACACCGGGACCGAGAGAGACACAGGGACCGAGAGAGAGACAGGGACCGAGAGAGAGAGAGACACAGGGACCAAGAGAGAGACACAGGGACCGAGAGAGAGACACAGGGACCGAGAGAGAGACTCAGGGACCGAGAGAGAGACACAGGGACCAAGAGAGAGTCACAGGGACTGAGAGAGAGACAGGGACCGAGAGAGAGACGGACCAAGAGAGACACAGGGGCCAAGTGACACACAGGGACCGAGAGAGACACAGGGACCGAGAGAGAGACAGTGACCGAGAGAGACACAGGGTCTGAGAGAGAGAGACACAGAGACTGAGAGAGAGACACAAGGACCGAGAGAGACACAGGGACCAGGTGAGACACAGGGACCGAGTGAGACACAGCGACCGAGAGAGACACAGGGACCGAGAGAGAGAGACACTGGGCCCGAGAGAGACACAGGGACCGAGGGAGAGAGACACAGGGAACGAGAGAGACACAGGGACCGAGTGAGAGACACAGGGACTGAGCGAGTCACAGGGACCGAGTGAGAGACACAGGGACCGAGAGAGACACAGGGACCAAGAGAGAGACACAGGAACCGAGAGAGACACTGTGACTGAGACAGTCACAGGGACAAAGTGAGACACAGGGACCGAGAGAGACGCAGAGAGCAAGAGAGTGAGACAGGGACCGAGAGAGAGACACAGGGACCGAGAGAGACACCGGGACCGAGAGAGACACAGGGACCGAGAGAGAGACAGGGACCGAGAGAGAGAGAGACACAGGGACCAAGAGAGAGACACAGGGACCAAGAGAGAGACACAGGGACCGAGAGAGAGACTCAGGGACCGAGAGAGAGTCACAGGAACCGAGTGAGACACAGGGACCGAGAGAGAAACACAGGAACCGAGAGAGAGAGACAGGGACCGAGAGAGACACAGGGACTGAGAGAGACACAGGGATCGAGAGAGACACATGGACCGTGAGAGACACAGGGACCGAGAGAGAGACACAGGGACCGAGAGAGACACAGCGACCGACAGAGAGACACAGGGAACAAGAGAGACACAGGGATCGAGAGAGAGACACAGGGACCGAGAGGGAAACACAGGGAACAAGAGAGACACAGGGACTGAGATAGAGACAGTGACCGAGAGAGACACAGCGACCGAGAGAGAGACAGTGACCGAGAGAGACACACGGACTGAGAGAGAGAGACACAGGGACCGAGAGAGAGACACAAGGACCGAGAGAGACACAGGGATCGAGAGAGAGACAGAGGGACCGAGAGGGAAACACAGGGACCGAGAGAGAGACACAGAGACCGAGAGAGAGACACAGGGACAGAGAGAGACGCAGAGAGCAAGAGAGAGAGACAGGGACCGAGAGAGAGACACAGGGACCATGAGAGATACAGGGACCGAGAGAGAGACACAGGGACTGAGAGAGAGACACAGGGACTGAGAGAGAGACAGGGACCGAGAGAGACACAGGGACCGAGAGAGAGAGACACAGGGACAGAGAGAGACGCAGAGAGCAAGAGAGAGAGACAGGGACCGAGAGAGAGACACAGGGACCGAGAGAGACACCGGGACCGAGGGAGACACAGGGACCGAGAGAGAGACAGGGACCGAGAGAGAGAGAGACACAGGGACCAAGAGAGAGACACAGGGACCGAGAGATAGACACAGGGACCGAGAGAGAGACTCAGGGACCGAGAGAGAGACACAGGGACCAAGAGAGAGTCACAGGGACTGAGAGAGAGACAGGGACCGAGAGAGAGACAGGGACCAAGAGAGACACAGGGGCCGAGTGACACACAGGGACCGAGAGAGACAGGGACCGAGAGAGAGACAGTGACCGAGAGAGACACAGGGACTGAGAGAGAGAGACACAGAGACCGAGAGAGAGACACAATGACCGAGAGAGACACAGGGACCGAGTGAGACACAGGGGTGAGAGGGTGACACAGGGACCGAGAGAGACACAGGGACCAAGTGAGACACAGCGACCGAGAGAGACACAGGGAACGAGAGAGAGAGACACTGGGACCGAGAGAGACACAGGGACCGACGGTGAGAGACACAGGGAACGAGAGAGACACAGGGACCGAGTGAGAGACACAGGGACTGAGCGAGAGACACAGGGACCGAGAGAGAGTCACAGGGACCGAGAGAGACAGAGGGACTGAGAGAGTCACAGGGACCGAGAGAGAGACACAGGCACCGAGAGTGAGACACAGGGACTGAGATAGAGACACAGGGACGGAGAGAGAGACAGAGGGACCAAGAGAGACACCAGGACGGAGAGAGACACAGGGGTGAGAGAGAGATACAGGGACCGAGAGAGACACAGGGACCGAGAGAGACACACGGACCGAGGGAGACACAGGGACCGAGAGAGAGACACAGGGACCAAGAGAGATACAGGGACCGAGAGAGAGACAACGACCGAGAGAGACACAGGGGCCGAGTGACACACAGGCACCGAGAGAGAGAGAGACACAGGTACAGAGAGAGACGCAGAGAGCAAGAGAGAGAGACAGGGACCGAGAGAGAGACACAGGGACCGGGAGAGACACCAGGAACGAGAGAGACACAGGGACCGAGTGAGAGACACAGGGACTGAGCGAGTCACAGGGACCGAGAGAGAGACACAGGGACCGAGAGAGAGTCACAGGGACCGAGAGAGACAGAGGGACTGAGAGAGTCACAGGGACCGAGAGAGAGACACAGGCACCGAGAGTGAGACACAGGGACTGAGATAGAGACACAGGGACGGAGAGAGAGGCACAGGGACCAAGAGAGAGACACAGGGACCGAGAGAGAGACACAGGGACCGAGAGAGAGACTCAGGGACCGAGAGAGAGTCACAGGGACTGAGAGAGAGACAGGGACCGAGAGAGAGACACAGGAACCGAGTGAGACACAGGGACCGAGAGAGAAACACAGGGACCGAGAGAGAGAGACAGGGACCGAGAGAGACACAGGGACTCAGAGAGACACAGGGATCGAGAGAGACACAGGGACCGTGAGAGACACAGGGACCGAGAGAGAGACACAGGGACCGAGAGAGACACAGGGACCGACAGAGAGACACAGGGGCTGAGAGAGAGAGACACAGGGACCGAGAGAGACACAGGGACCGGGAGAGACACAGGGACTGAGAGAGAGAGACACAGGGACCGAAAGAGACACAGGGGACGAGTGACACATAGGGACCGAGAGAGAGACACAGGGACCGAGAGAGACACCGGGACGGAGAGAGACACAGGGACCGAGAGAGAGACAGGGACCGAGAGAGAGAGAGACACAGGGACAAAGAGAGAGACACAGCGACCGAGAGAGAGACACAGGGACCGAGAGAGAGACTCAGGGACCGAGAGGGAGACACAGGGACCAAGAGAGAGTCACAGGTACTGAGAGAGAGACAGGGACCGAGAGAGAGACAGGGAACGAGTGAGAGACACAGGGACAGAGAGAGAGACACAGGGACCGAGTGAGACACAGAGACCGAGAGAGAGAGACAGGGTCCGAGAGAGAGAGACACAGGGACCGAGTGAGACACAGAGACCGAGAGAGTGACAGGGACCGAGTGAGACACAGGGACCCAGAGAGAGTCACAGGGACCGACAGAGGCACTGAAACTGAGAGAGAGAGACAGGGAGCAAATGAGTCACAGGGACCGAGAGAGAGACAGGGACCGAGTGAGAGACACAGGGACCGAGTGAGACACAGGGACCGAGAGAGAGACACAATCGTCCTCGAGAGAAAGACAGGGAGCGAGAGAGAGACACAGGGACCGAGAGAGACACAGGGACCGAGTGAGACACAGAGACCGAGAGAGACACAGGGACCGAGAGAGAGACAGTGACCGAGAGAGACACAGGGACTGAGAGAGAGAGACAGAGGGACCGAGAGAGAGACACAAGGACCGAGAGAGACACAGGGACCGAGTGAGACACAGCGACCGAGAGAGACAAAGGGACCGAGAGAGACACCGGGACCGAGAGAGACACAGGGACCGAGAGAGAGGCAGGGACCGAGAGAGAGACACAGGGCCCGAGCGAGAGACACAGGGACCGAGAGAGACTCAGGGACCGAGAGAGAGACACAGGAACCGAGAGAGACACTGTGACTGAGACAGTCACAGGGACAAAGTGAGACACAGGGACCGAGAGAGACGCAGAGAGCAAGAGAGAGAGACAGGGACCGAGAGAGAGACACAGCGACCGAGAGAGACACCGGGACCGAGAGAGACACAGGAACCGAGAGAGAGACAGGGACCGAGAGAGAGAGAGACACAGGGACCAAGAGAGAGACACAGGGACCAAGATAGAGACACAGGGACCGAGAGAGAGACTTAGGGACCGAGAGAGAGTCACAGGGACTGAGAGAGAGACAGGGACCGAGAGAGAGACACAGGAACCGAGTGAGACACAGGGACCGAGAGAGAGACACTGGGACCGAGAGAGAGAGACAGGGACCGAGAGAGACACAGGGATCGAGAGAGACACAGGGACCGAGAGAGACTCAGGGACCGAGAGAGAAACAGGGACCGAGAGAGACACAGGGACCGACAGAGAGACACAGGGACCGAGAGAGACACAGGGACTGACAGAGAGACACAGGGACCGAGAGAGACACAGGGACCGACAGAGAGACACAGGGATCGAGAGAGACACAGGGACTGAGAGAGAGACACAGGGACTGAGAGAGAGACACAGGGACCGAGAGAGACACAGGGACTGAGAGAGAGACACAGGGACCGAGAGAGACACAGGGGCCGAGTGACACACAGGTACCGAGAGAGACACAGGGACTTAGACAAACACCAGGACCGAGAGAGACACAGGGACCGAGAGAGAGACACAGGGACCGAGAGAGACACAGGGACCGAGAGAGAGACACAGGGACCAAGAGAGATACAGGGACCGAGAGAGAGACACAGGGACTGAGAGAGAGACACAGGGACTGAGAGAGAGACAGGGACCGAGAGAGACACAGGGACCGAGAGATACACAGGGACCGAGAGAGAGAGACACAGGGACAGAGAGAGATGCAGAGAGCAAGAGAGAGAGACAGGGACCGAGAGAGAGACACAGGGACCGAGAGAGACACCGGGACCGAGAGAGACACAGGGACCGAGAGAGAGACAGGGACCGAGAGAGAGAGAGACACAGGGACCAAGAGAGAGACACAGTGACCGAGAGAGAGTCACAGGGACCGAGAGAGAGACTCAGGGACCGAGAGAGAGACACAGGGACCAAGAGAGAGTCACAGGGACTGAGAGAGAGACAGGGACCGAGAGAGAGACAGGGACCAAGAGAGACACAGGGGCCGAGTGACACACAGGGACCGAGAGAGACATAGGGACCGAGAGAGAGACAGTGACCGAGAGAGACACAGGGACTGAGAGAGAGAGACACAGAGACCGAGTGAGAGACACAATGACCGAGAGAGACACAGGGACAGAGTGAGACACAGGGGTGAGAGGGTGACACAGGGACCGAGAGAGACACAGGGACCGAGTGAGACACAGCGACCGAGAGAGACACAGGGACCGAGAGAGAGAGACACTGGGACCGAGAGAGACACAGGGACCTACGGAGAGAGACACAGGGAACGAGAGAGACACAGGGACCGAGTGAGAGACACAGGGACTGAGAGAGAGACACAGGGACCGAGAGAGACAGAGGGACTGAGAGAGTCACAGGGACCGAGAGAGAGACACAGGCACCGAGAGTGAGACACAGGGACTGAGATAGAGACACAGGGACGGAGAGAGAGACAGAGGGACCAAGAGAGACACAGCGACCGAGAGAGAGACACAGGGACCGAGAGAGACACCGGGAACGAGAGAGACACAGGGACCGAGTGAGAGACACAGGGACTGAGCGAGTCACAGGGACCGAGAGAAAGACACAGGGACCGAGAGAGAGACACAGGGACCGAGAGAGAGACACAGGGACCGAGAGAGAGACACAGGGACCGAGAGAGACACAGGGACCGAGAGATAGTCACAGGGACCGAGAGAGAAAGAGGGACTGAGAGAGAGACACAGGGACTGAGAGAGAGACACAGGGACCGAGAGAGACACAGGGGCCGAGTGACACACAGGCACCGAGAGAGAGAGACACAGGGACCGAGAGAGAGACACAGGGACCGAGAGAGACACCGGGACCGAGAGAGACACAGGGACCGAGAGAGAGACAGGGACCGAGAGAGAGAGAGACACAGGGACCAAGAGAGAGACACAGGGACCAAGAAAGAGACACAGGGACCGAGAGAGAGACACAGTGACCGAGAGAGAGACAGGGACCGAGAGAGAGAGACAGGGACCGAGAGAGACACAGGGAGCAAGAGAGAGACACAGGGACCGAGACAGAGACAGGGACCGAGTGAGAGACACAGGGACCGAGAGAGAGACACAGGGACCGAGAGAGACACAGGGACCGAGTGAGAGACACAGGGATCGAGAGAGAGACTGGGACCGAGAGAGAGACACAGGGACTGAGAGAGAGAGACAGGGACCAAGAGAGAGACAGGGACCGAGAGAGAGACACAGTGACCGAGAGAGAGACAGGGACCGAGAGAGAGAGACAGGGACCGAGAGAGACACAGGGAGCAAGAGAGAGACACAGAGACCGAGAGAGACACAGGGAGCAAGAGAGAGACACAGGGACCGAGACAGAGACAGGGACCGAGTGAGAGACACAGGGACCGAGAGAGAGACACAGGGACCGAGTGAGAGACACAGGGATCTAGAGAGAGACTGGGACCGAGAGAGAGAATGACAGGGACCGAGAGAGAGACACAGGGACCGAGTGAGAGACAGGGACCGAGGGAGAGTGACAGGGTTCGAGAGAGAGAGAGACACAGGGACCGAGTGAGACACAGGGACCGAGAGAGTGACAGGGACCGAGTGAGACACAGGGACCCAGAGAGAGACACAGTGACTGAGAGAGACACAAGGACCTAGCGACAGACACAGGGACCGAGAGAGTCACAGGGACCGAGAGAGAGGCACAGGGACCGACAGAGACAGTGAAACTGAGAGAGAGAGACAGGGACCGAGTGAGACACAGA
The DNA here is from genome assembly GCA_037974335.1 of Prionace glauca. Taxonomy (NCBI): domain Eukaryota; kingdom Metazoa; phylum Chordata; class Chondrichthyes; order Carcharhiniformes; family Carcharhinidae; genus Prionace; species Prionace glauca. The sequence continues at coordinate 95,173 of JBBMRE010000193.1, read as the reverse complement.
GACCGAGAGAGTGACAGGGACCGAGAGAGAGAGAGACACAGGGACCAAGAGAGAGACACAGGGACCGAGAGAGAGACACAGGGACCGAGAGAGAGTCACAGGGACTGAGAGAGAGACAGGGACCGAGAGAGAGACACAGGAACCGAGTGAGACACAGGAACCGAGAGAGAGACACAGGGACCGAGAGAGACACAGGGACTGAGAGAGACACAGGGATCGACAGAGACACAGGGACCGTGAGAGACACAGGGACCGAGAGAGAGACACAGGGACCAAGAGAGACACAGGGACCGACAGAGAGACACAGGTACCGAGAGAGACACAGGGACTGAGAGAGAGAGACACAGGGACCGAGAGAGACACAGGGGCCGAGTGACACACAGGTACCGAGATAGACACAGGGACTTAGACAAACACCAGGACCGAGAGAGACACAGGGACCGAGAGAGAGACACAGGGACCGAGAGAGACACAGGGACCGAGAGAGAGACACAGGGACCAAGAGAGATACAGGGACCGAGAGAGAGACACAGGGACTGAGAGAGAGACGCAGAGAGCAAGAGAGAGAGACTGGGACCGAGAGAGAGACACAGGGACCGAGAGAGACACCGGGACCGAGAGAGACACAGGGACCGAGAGAGAGACAGGGACCGAGAGAGAGAGAGACACAGGGAACAAGAGAGAGACACAGGGACCGAGAGAGAGACACAGGGACCGAGAGAGAGACTCAGGGACCGAGAGAGAGACACAGGGACCAAGAGAGAGTCACAGGGACTGAGAGAGAGACAGGGACCGAGAGAGAGACAGGGACCAAGAGAGACACAGGGGCCGAGTGACACACAGGGACCGAGAGAGACACAGGGACCGAGAGAGAGACAGTGACCGAGAGAGACACAGGGACTGAGAGAGAGAGACACAGAGACCGAGAGAGACACACAGTGACCGAGAGAGACACAGGGACCGAGTGAGACACAGGGGTGAGAGGGCGACACAGGGACCGAGAGAGACACAGGGACCGAGTGAGACACAGCGACCGAGAGAGACACAGGGACCGAGAGAGAGACACAGGGACCGAGAGAGGCACAGGGACCGAGTGAGAGACACAGGGACCGAGAGAGACACAGGGACCGAGAGAGAGACACAGGAACCGAGAGAGACACTGTGACTGAGACAGTCACAGGGACAAAGTGAGACACAGGGACCGAGAGAGACGCAGAGAGCAAGAGAGAGAGACAGGGACCGAGAGAGAGACAGAGGGACCGAGAGAGACATCGGGACCGAGAGAGACACAGGGACGAAGAGAGAGACAGGGACCGAGAGAGAGAGAGACACAGGGACCAAGAGAGAGACACAGGGACCGAGAGAGACACAGGGACCGACAGAGAGACACAGGGATCGAGAGAGACACAGGGACTGAGAGAGAGACACAGGGACCGAGAGAGAGACACAGGGACCGAGAAAGGGACACAGGGACTGAGAGAGAGACAGGGACCGAGAGAGACACAGGGACCGAGAGAGACAGGGACCGAGAGAGACACAGGGACCGAGAGAGAGACAGGGACCGAGAGAGAGACACAAGGACCGAGAGAGACACCGGGACCGAGAGAGACACAGGGACCGAGAGAGAGGCAGAGAGCAAGAGAGAGAGACAGGGACCGAGAGAGAGACAGAGGGACCGAGTGAGACACAGCGACCGAGTGAGACACAGGGACCGAGAGAGAGACACAGGGACCGAGAGAGACACCGGGACCGAGAGAGACACAGGGACCGAGAGAGAGGCAGGGACCGAGAGAGACACACAGGGACCGAGAGAGAGACACAGGGAGCGAGAGCGAGACTCAGGGACCGAGTGAGACACAGGGACTGACAGAGAGACACAGGGAGCAAGAGAGAGACACAGGGAACGAGAGAGAGACACAGGGACCGAGAAAGAGACAGGGACTGAGAGAGAGACAGGGACTGAGAGAGACACAGAGAGTAAGAGAGAGAGAGACAGGGACCGAGAGAGACACCGGGACCGAGATTGACAGAGGGACCGAGCGAGAGACACAGGGACCGACAGAGACACAGGGACCGAGAGAGAGACACAGGGACCGAGAGAGACACAGGGACCGAGAGAGAGAGACACTGGGACCGAGAGAGACACAGGGACCGAGGAAGAGAGACACAGGGAACGAGAGAGACACAGGGACCGAGTGAGAGACACAGGGACTGAGCGAGTCACAGGGACCGAGTGAGAGACACAGGGACCGAGAGAGACACAGGGACCAAGAGAGAGACACAGGAACCGAGAGAGACACTGTGACTGAGACAGTCACAGGGACAAAGTGAGACACAGGGACCGAGAGAGACGGAAAGAGCAAGAGAGTGAGACAGGGACCGAGAGAGAGACACAGGGACCGAGAGAGACACCGGGACCGAGAGAGACACAGGGACCGAGAGAGAGACTCAGGGACCGAGAGAGAGTCACAGGGACTGAGAGAGAGACAGGGACCGAGAGAGAGACACAGGAACCGATTGAGACACAGGGACCGAGAGAGAAACACAGGGACCGAGAGAGAGAGACAGGGACCGAGAGAGACACAGGGACTGAGAGAGACACAGGGATCGAGAGAGACACAGGGACCGTGAGAGACACAGGGACCGACAGAGAGACACAGGGAACAAGAGAGACACAGGGATCGAGAGAGAGACACAGGGACCGAGAGGGAAACACAGGGACCGAGAGAGAGACACAGAGACCGAGAGAGAGACACAGGGAACAAGAGAGATACAGGGACTGAGAGAGAGACAGTGACCGAGAGAGACACAGGGACCGAGAGAGAGACAGTGACCGAGAGAGACACACGGACTGAGAGAGAGAGACACAGGGACCGAGAGAGACACACAAGGACCGAGAGAGACACAGGGATCGAGAGAGAGACACAGGGACCGAGAGGGAAACACAGAGACCGAGAGAGAGACACAGAGACCGAGAGAGAGACACAGGGAACAAGAGAGACACAGGGACTGAGAGAGATACACAGGGACTGAGCGAGTCACAAGGACCGAGAGAGACACAGGGACCGAGAGAGAGACAGTGACCGAGAGAGAGAGACAGTGACCGAGAGAGACACAGGGACTGAGAGAGAGAGACACAGAGACCGAGAGAGAGACACAAGGACCGAGGGAGACACAGGGACCGAGTGAGACACAGGGGTGAGAGGGAGACACAGGGACCGAGAGAGACACAGGGACCGAGGGAGAGAGACACAGGGAACGAGAGAGACACAGGGACCGAGTGAGAGACACAGGGACCGAGAGAGAGAGAGACACAGGGACCGAGAGAGAGTCACAGGGACCGAGAGAGACACAGGGACCAAGAGAGCGACACAGGCACCGAGAGTGAGACACAGGGACTGAGATAGAGACACAGGGACGGAGAGAGACACAGGGGTGAGAGAGAGATACAGGGACCGAGTGAGACACACGGACCGAGGGAGACACAGGGACCGAGAGAGAGACACAGGGACCAAGAGAGACTCAGGGACCGAGAGAGAGACACAGGGACTGAGAGAGAGACACAGGGACTGAGAGAGAGACACAGGGACCGAGAGGGAGAGACACAGGGACTGAGAGAGAGACAGGGACCGAGAGAGACACAGGGGCCGAGTGACACACAGGCACCGAGAGAGAGAGACACAGGGACAGAGAGAGACGCAGAGAGCAAGAGAGAGAGACAGGGACCGAGAGAGAGACACAGGGACCGAGAGAGACACCGGGACCGAGAGAGACACAGGGACCGAGAGAGAGACAGGGACCGAGAGAGAGAGAGACACAGGGACCAAGAGAGAGACACAGGGACCGAGAGAGAGACACAGGGACCGAGAGAGAGACTCAGGGACCGAGAGAGAGACACAGGGACCAAGAGAGAGTCACAGGGACTGAGAGAGAGACAGGGACCGAGAGAGAGACGGACCAAGAGAGACACAGGGGCCAAGTGACACACAGGGACCGAGAGAGACACAGGGACCGAGAGAGAGACAGTGACCGAGAGAGACACAGGGTCTGAGAGAGAGAGACACAGAGACTGAGAGAGAGACACAAGGACCGAGAGAGACACAGGGACCAGGTGAGACACAGGGACCGAGTGAGACACAGCGACCGAGAGAGACACAGGGACCGAGAGAGAGAGACACTGGGCCCGAGAGAGACACAGGGACCGAGGGAGAGAGACACAGGGAACGAGAGAGACACAGGGACCGAGTGAGAGACACAGGGACTGAGCGAGTCACAGGGACCGAGTGAGAGACACAGGGACCGAGAGAGACACAGGGACCAAGAGAGAGACACAGGAACCGAGAGAGACACTGTGACTGAGACAGTCACAGGGACAAAGTGAGACACAGGGACCGAGAGAGACGCAGAGAGCAAGAGAGTGAGACAGGGACCGAGAGAGAGACACAGGGACCGAGAGAGACACCGGGACCGAGAGAGACACAGGGACCGAGAGAGAGACAGGGACCGAGAGAGAGAGAGACACAGGGACCAAGAGAGAGACACAGGGACCAAGAGAGAGACACAGGGACCGAGAGAGAGACTCAGGGACCGAGAGAGAGTCACAGGAACCGAGTGAGACACAGGGACCGAGAGAGAAACACAGGAACCGAGAGAGAGAGACAGGGACCGAGAGAGACACAGGGACTGAGAGAGACACAGGGATCGAGAGAGACACATGGACCGTGAGAGACACAGGGACCGAGAGAGAGACACAGGGACCGAGAGAGACACAGCGACCGACAGAGAGACACAGGGAACAAGAGAGACACAGGGATCGAGAGAGAGACACAGGGACCGAGAGGGAAACACAGGGAACAAGAGAGACACAGGGACTGAGAGAGAGACAGTGACCGAGAGAGACACAGCGACCGAGAGAGAGACAGTGACCGAGAGAGACACACGGACTGAGAGAGAGAGACACAGGGACCGAGAGAGAGACACAAGGACCGAGAGAGACACAGGGATCGAGAGAGAGACAGAGGGACCGAGAGGAAACACAGGGACCGAGAGAGAGACACAGAGACCGAGAGAGAGACACAGGGACAGAGAGAGACGCAGAGAGCAAGAGAGAGAGACAGGGACCGAGAGAGAGACACAGGGACCATGAGAGATACAGGGACCGAGAGAGAGACACAGGGACTGAGAGAGAGACACAGGGACTGAGAGAGAGACAGGGACCGAGAGAGACACAGGGACCGAGAGAGAGAGACACAGGGACAGAGAGAGACGCAGAGAGCAAGAGAGAGAGACAGGGACCGAGAGAGAGACACAGGGACCGAGAGAGACACCGGGACCGAGGGAGACACAGGGACCGAGAGAGAGACAGGGACCGAGAGAGAGAGAGACACAGGGACCAAGAGAGAGACACAGGGACCGAGAGAGAGACACAGGGACCGAAGGAGAGACTCAGGGACCGAGAGAGAGACACAGGGACCAAGAGAGAGTCACAGGGACTGAGAGAGAGACAGGGACCGAGAGAGAGACAGGGACCAAGAGAGACACAGGGGCCGAGTGACACACAGGGACCGAGAGAGACACAGGGACCGAGAGAGAGACAGTGACCGAGAGAGACACAGGGACTGAGAGAGAGAGACACAGAGACCGAGAGAGAGACACAATGACCGAGAGAGACACAGGGACCGAGTGAGACACAGGGGTGAGAGGGTGACACAGGGACCGAGAGAGACACAGGGACCGAGTGAGACACAGCGACCGAGAGAGACACAGGGAACGAGAGAGAGAGACACTGGGACCGAGAGAGACACAGGGACCGACGGAGAGAGACACAGGGAACGAGAGAGACACAGGGACCGAGTGAGAGACACAGGGACTGAGCGAGAGACACAGGGACCGAGAGAGAGTCACAGGGACCGAGAGAGACAGAGGGACTGAGAGAGTCACAGGGGACCGAGAGAGAGACACAGGCACCGAGAGTGAGACACAGGGACTGAGATAGAGACACAGGGACGGAGAGAGAGACAGAGGGACCAAGAGAGACACCAGGACGGAGAGAGACACAGGGGTGAGAGAGAGATACAGGGACCGAGAGAGACACAGGGACCGAGAGAGACACACGGACCGAGGGAGACACAGGGACCGAGAGAGAGACACAGGGACCAAGAGAGATACAGGGACCGAGAGAGAGACAACGACCGAGAGAGACACAGGGGCCGCGTGACACACAGGCACCGAGAGAGAGAGAGACACAGGTACAGAGAGAGACGCAGAGAGCAAGAGAGAGAGACAGGGACCGAGAGAGAGACACAGGGACCGGGAGAGACACCAGGAACGAGAGAGACACAGGGACCGAGTGAGAGACACAGGGACTGAGCGAGTCACAGGGACCGAGAGAGAGACACAGGGACCGAGAGAGAGTCACAGGGACCGAGAGAGACAGAGGGACTGAGAGAGTCACAGGGACCGAGAGAGAGACACAGGCACCGAGAGTGAGACACAGGGACTGAGATAGAGACACAGGGACGGAGAGAGAGGCACAGGGACCAAGAGAGAGACACAGGGACCGAGAGAGAGACACAGGGACCGAGAGAGAGACTCAGGGACCGAGAGAGAGTCACAGGGACTGAGAGAGAGACAGGGACCGAGAGAGAGACACAGGAACCGAGTGAGACACAGGGACCGAGAGAGAAACACAGGGACCGAGAGAGAGAGACAGGGACCGAGAGAGACACAGGGACTCAGAGAGACACAGGGATCGAGAGAGACACAGGGACCGTGAGAGACACAGGGACCGAGAGAGAGACACAGGGACCGAGAGAGACACAGGGACCGACAGAGAGACACAGGGGCTGAGAGAGAGAGACACAGGGACCGAGAGAGACACAGGGACCGGGAGAGACACAGGGACTGAGAGAGAGAGACACAGGGACCGAGAGAGACACAGGGGACGAGTGACACATAGGGACCGAGAGAGAGACACAGGGACCGAGAGAGACACCGGGACGGAGAGAGACACAGGGACCGAGAGAGAGACAGGGACCGAGAGAGAGAGAGACACAGGGACAAAGAGAGAGACACAGCGACCGAGAGAGAGACACAGGGACCGAGAGAGAGACTCAGGGACCGAGAGGGAGACACAGGGACCAAGAGAGAGTCACAGGTACTGAGAGAGAGACAGGGACCGAGAGAGAGACAGGGAGCGAGTGAGAGACACAGGGACAGAGAGAGAGACTCAGGGACCGAGTGAGACACAGAGACCGAGAGAGAGAGACAGGGTCCGAGAGAGAGAGACACAGGGACCGAGTGAGACACAGAGACCGAGAGAGTGACAGGGACCGAGTGAGACACAGGGACCCAGAGAGAGTCACAGGGACCGACAGAGGCACTGAAACTGAGAGAGAGAGACAGGGAGCAAATGAGTCACAGGGACCGAGAGAGAGACAGGGACCGAGTGAGAGACACAGGGACCGAGTGAGACACAGGGACCGAGAGAGAGACACAATCGTCCTCGAGAGAAAGACAGGGAGCGAGAGAGAGACACAGGGACCGAGAGAGACACAGGGACCGAGTGAGACACAGAGACCGAGAGAGACACAGGGACCGAGAGAGAGACAGTGACCGAGAGAGACACAGGGACTGAGAGAGAGAGACAGAGGGACCGAGAGAGAGACACAAGGACCGAGAGAGACACAGGGACCGAGTGAGACACAGCGACCGAGAGAGACAAAGGGACCGAGAGAGACACCGGGACCGAGAGAGACACAGGGACCGAGAGAGAGGCAGGGACCGAGAGAGAGACACAGGGCCCGAGCGAGAGACACAGGGACCGAGAGAGACTCAGGGACCGAGAGAGAGACACAGGAACCGAGAGAGACACTGTGACTGAGACAGTCACAGGGACAAAGTGAGACACAGGGACCGAGAGAGACGCAGAGAGCAAGAGAGAGAGACAGGGACCGAGAGAGAGACACAGGGACCGAGAGAGACACCGGGACCGAGAGAGACACAGGAACCGAGAGAGAGACAGGGACCGAGAGAGAGAGAGACACAGGGACCAAGAGAGAGACACAGGGACCAAGATAGAGACACAGGGACCGAGAGAGAGACTTAGGGACCGAGAGAGAGTCACAGGGACTGAGAGAGAGACAGGGACCGAGAGAGAGACACAGGAACCGAGTGAGACACAGGGACCGAGAGAGAGACACTGGGACCGAGAGAGAGAGACAGGGACCGAGAGAGACACAGGGATCGAGAGAGACAGAGGGACCGAGAGAGACTCAGGGACCGAGAGAGAAACAGGGACCGAGAGAGACACAGGGACCGACAGAGAGACACAGGGACCGAGAGAGACACAGGGACTGACAGAGAGACACAGGGACCGAGAGAGACACAGGGACCGACAGAGAGACACAGGGACTGAGAGAGAGACACAGGGACTGAGAGAGAGACACAGGGACCGAGAGAGACACAGGGACTGAGAGAGAGACACAGGGACCGAGAGAGACACAGGGGCCGAGTGACACACAGGTACCGAGAGAGAGACACAGGGACCGAGAGAGACACAGGGACCGAGAGAGAGACACAGGGACCAAGAGAGATACAGGGACCGAGAGAGAGACACAGGGACTGAGAGAGAGACACAGGGACTGAGAGAGAGACAGGGACCGAGAGAGACACAGGGACCGAGAGATACACAGGGACCGAGAGAGAGAGACACAGGGACAGAGAGAGACGCAGAGAGCAAGAGAGAGAGACAGGGACCGAGAGAGAGACACAGGGACCGAGAGAGACACCGGGACCGAGAGAGACACAGGGACCGAGAGAGAGACAGGGACCGAGAGAGAGAGAGACACAGGGACCAAGAGAGAGACACAGGGACCGAGAGAGAGTCACAGGGACCGAGAGAGAGACTCAGGGACCGAGAGAGAGACACAGGGACCAAGAGAGAGTCACAGGGACTGAGAGAGAGACAGGGACCGAGAGAGAGACAGGGACCAAGAGAGACACAGGGGCCGAGTGACACACAGGGACCGAGAGAGACATAGGGACCGAGAGAGAGACAGTGACCGAGAGAGACACAGGGACTGAGAGAGAGAGACACAGAGACCGAGTGAGAGACACAATGACCGAGAGAGACACAGGGACTGAGAGAGAGACACAGGGACTGAGAGAGAGACACAGGGACCGAGAGAGACACAGGGACTGAGAGAGAGACACAGGGACCGAGAGAGACACAGGGGCCGAGTGACACACAGGTACCGAGAGAGACACAGGGACTTAGACAAACACCAGGACCGAGAGAGACACAGGGACCGAGAGAGAGACACAGGGACCGAGAGAGACACAGGGACCGAGAGAGAGACACAGGGACCAAGAGAGATACAGGGACCGAGAGAGAGACACAGGGACTGAGAGAGAGACACAGGGACTGAGAGAGAGACAGGGACCGAGAGAGACACAGGGACCGAGAGATACACAGGGACCGAGAGAGAGAGACACAGGGACAGAGAGAGACGCAGAGAGCAAGAGAGAGAGACAGGGACCGAGAGAGAGACACAGGGACCGAGAGAGACACCGGGACCGAGAAAGACACAGGGACCGAGAGAGAGACAGGGACCGAGAGAGAGAGAGACACAGGGACCAAGAGAGAGACACAGGGACCGAGAGAGAGTCACAGGGACCGAGAGAGAGACTCAGGGACCGAGAGAGAGACACAGGGACCAAGAGAGAGTCACAGGGACTGAGAGAGAGACAGGGACCGAGAGAGAGACAGGGACCAAGAGAGACACAGGGGCCGAGTGACACACAGGGACCGAGAGAGACATAGGGACCGAGAGAGAGACAGTGACCGAGAGAGACACAGGGACTGAGAGAGAGAGACACAGAGACCGAGTGAGAGACACAATGACCGAGAGAGACACAGGGACAGAGTGAGACACAGGGGTGAGAGGGTGACACAGGGACCGAGAGAGACACAGGGACCGAGTGAGACACAGCGACCGAGAGAGACACAGGGACCGAGAGAGAGAGACACTGGGACCGAGAGAGACACAGGGACCGACGGAGAGAGACACAGGGAACGAGAGAGACACAGGGACCGAGTGAGAGACACAGGGACTGAGAGAGAGACACAGGGACCGAGAGAGACAGAGGGACTGAGAGAGTCACAGGAACCGAGAGAGAGACACAGGCACCGAGAGTGAGACACAGGGACTGAGATAGAGACACAGGGACGGAGAGAGAGACAGAGGGACCAAGAGAGACACAGCGACCGAGAGAGAGACACAGGGACCGAGAGAGACACCGGGAACGAGAGAGACACAGGGACCGAGTGAGAGACACAGGGACTGAGCGAGTCACAGGGACCGAGAGAAAGACACAGGGACCGAGAGAGAGACACAGGGACCGAGAGAGAGACACAGGGACCGAGAGAGAGACACAGGGACCGAGAGAGACACAGGGACCGAGAGATAGTCACAGGGACCGAGAGAGACAGAGGGACTGAGAGAGAGACACAGGGACTGAGAGAGAGACACAGGGACCGAGAGAGACACAGGGTCCGAGTGACACACAGGCACCGAGAGAGAGAGACACAGGGACCGAGAGAGAGACACAGGGTTCGAGAGAGACACCGGGACCGAGAGAGATACAGGGACCGAGAGAGAGACAGGGACCGAGAGAGAGAGAGACACAGGGACCAAGAGAGAGACACAGGGACCAAGAAAGAGACACAGGGACCGAGAGAGAGACACAGTGACCGAGAGAGAGACAGGGACCGAGAGAGAGAGACAGGGACCGAGAGAGACACAGGGAGCAAGAGAGAGACACAGGGACTGAGACAGAGACAGGGACCGAGTGAGAGACACAGGGACCGAGAGAGAGACACAGGGACCGAGAGAGACACAGGGACCGAGTGAGAGACACAGGGATCGAGAGAGAGACTGGGACCGAGAGAGAGACACAGGGACTGAGAGAGAGAGACAGGGACCAAGAGAGAGACAGGGACCGAGAGAGAGACACAGTGACCGAGAGAGAGACAGGGACCGAGAGAGAGAGACAGGGACCGAGAGAGACACAGGGAGCAAGAGAGAGACACAGAGACCGAGAGAGACACAGGGAGCAAGAGAGAGACACAGGGACCGAGACAGAGACAGGGACCGAGTGAGAGACACAGGGACCGAGAGAGACACAGGGACTGAGAGAGAGACACAGGGACCGAGAGAGACACAGGGGCCGAGTGACACACAAGTACCGAGAGAGACACAGGGACTTAGACAAACACCAGGACCGAGAGAGACACAGGGACCGAGAGAGAGACACAGGGACCGAGAGAGACACAGGGACCGAGAGAGAGACACAGGGTCCAAGAGAGATACAGGGACCGAGAGAGAGACACAGGGACTGAGAGAGAGACACAGGGACTGAGAGAGAGACAGGACCGAGAGAGAGAGAGACACAGGGACCAAGAGAGAGACACAGGGACCAAGAAAGAGACACAGGGACCGAGAGAGAGACACAGTGACCGAGAGAGAGACAGGGACCGAGAGAGAGAGACAGGGACCGAGAGAGACACAGGGAGCAAGAGAGAGACACAGGGACCGAGACAGAGACAGGGACCGAGTGAGAGACACAGGGACCGAGAGAGAGACACAGGGACCGAGAGAGACACAGGGACCGAGTGAGAGACACAGGGATCGAGAGAGAGACTGGGACCGAGAGAGAGACACAGGGACTGAGAGAGAGAGACAGGGACCAAGAGAGAGACAGGGACCGAGAGAGAGACACAGTGACCGAGAGAGAGACAGGGACCGAGAGAGAGAGACAGGGACCGAGAGAGACACAGGGAGCAAGAGAGAGACACAGAGACCGAGAGAGACACAGGGAGCAAGAGAGAGACACAGGGACCGAGACAGAGACAGGGACCGAGTGAGAGACACAGGGACCGAGAGAGACACAGGGACTGAGAGAGAGACACAGGGACCGAGAGAGACACAGGGGCCGAGTGACACACAGGTACCGAGAGAGACACAGGGACTTAGACAAACACCAGGACCGAGAGAGACACAGGGACCGAGAGAGAGACACAGGGACCGAGAGAGACACAGGGACCGAGAGAGAGACACAGGGACCAAGAGAGATACAGGGACCGAGAGAGAGACACAGGGACTGAGAGAGAGACACAGGGACTGAGAGAGAGACAGGGACCGAGAGAGACACAGGGACCGAGAGATACACAGGGACCGAGAGAGAGAGACACAGGGACAGAGAGAGACGCAGAGAGCAAGAGAGAGAGACAGGGACCGAGAGAGAGACACAGGGACCGAGAGAGACACCGGGACCGAGAAAGACACAGGGACCGAGAGAGAGACAGGGACCGAGAGAGAGAGAGACACAGGGACCAATAGAGAGACACAGGGACCGAGAGAGAGTCACAGGGACCGAGAGAGAGACTCAGGGACCGAGAGAGAGACACAGGGACCAAGAGAGAGTCACAGGGACTGAGAGAGAGACAGGGACCGAGAGAGAGACAGGGACCAACAGAGACACAGGGGCCGAGTGACACACAGGGACCGAGAGAGACATAGGGACCGAGAGAGAGACAGTGACCGAGAGAGACACAGGGACTGAGAGAGAGAGACACAGAGACCGAGTGAGAGACACAATGACCGAGAGAGACACAGGGACAGAGTGAGACACAGGGGTGAGAGGGTGACACAGGGACCGAGAGAGACACAGGGACCGAGTGAGACACAGCGACCGAGAGAGACACAGGGACCGAGAGAGAGAGACACTGGGACCGAGAGAGACACAGGGACCGACGGAGAGAGACACAGGGAACGAGAGAGACACAGGGACCGAGTGAGAGACACAGGGACTGAGAGAGAGACACAGGGACCGAGAGAGACAGAGGGACTGAGAGAGTCACAGGGACCGAGAGAGAGACACAGGCACCGAGAGTGAGACACAGGGACTGAGATAGAGACACAGGGACGGAGAGAGAGACAGAGGGACCAAGAGAGACACAGCGACCGAGAGAGAGACACAGGGACCGAGAGAGACACCGGGAACGAGAGAGACACAGGGACCGAGTGAGAGACACAGGGACTGAGCGAGTCACAGGGACCGAGAGAAAGACACAGGGACCGAGAGAGAGACACAGGGACCGAGAGAGAGACACAGGGACCGAGAGAGAGACACAGGGACCGAGAGAGACACAGGGACCGAGAGATAGTCACAGGGACTGAGAGAGACAGAGGGACTGAGAGAGAGACACAGGGACTGAGAGAGAGACACAGGGACCGAGAGAGACACAGGGTCCGAGTGACACACAGGCACCGAGAGAGAGAGACACAGGGACCGAGAGAGAGACACAGGGACCGAGAGAGACACCGGGACCGAGAGAGACACAGGGACCGAGAGAGAGACAGGGACCGAGAGAGAGAGAGACACAGGGACCAAGAGAGAGACACAGGGACCAAGAAAGAGACACAGGGACCGAGAGAGAGACACAGTGACCGAGAGAGAGACAGGGACCGAGAGAGAGAGACAGGGACCGAGAGAGACACAGGGAGCAAGAGAGAGACACAGGGACCGAGACAGAGACAGGGACCGAGTGAGAGACACAGGGACCGAGAGAGAGACACAGGGACCGAGAGAGACACAGGGACCGAGTGAGAGACACAGGGATCGAGAGAGAGACTGGGACCGAGAGAGAGACACAGGGACTGAGAGAGAGAGACAGGGACCAAGAGAGAGACAGGGACCGAGAGAGAGACACAGTGACCGAGAGAGAGACAGGGACCGAGAGAGAGAGACAGGGACCGAGAGAGACACAGGGAGCAAGAGAGAGACACAGAGACCGAGAGAGACACAGGGAGCAAGAGAGAGACACAGGGACCGAGACAGAGACAGGGACCGAGTGAGAGACACAGGGACCGAGAGAGAGACACAGGGACCGAGTGAGAGACACAGGGATCGAGAGAGAGACTGGGACCGAGAGAGAGAATGACAGGGACCGAGAGAGAGACACAGGGACCGAGTGAGAGACAGGGACCGAGGGAGAGTGACAGGGTTCGAGAGAGAGAGAGAAACAGGGACCGAGTGAGACACAGGGACCGAGAGAGTGACAGGGACCGAGTGAGACACAGGGACCCAGAGAGAGACACAGTGACTGAGAGAGACACAAGGACCTAGCGACAGACACAGGGACCGAGAGAGTCACAGGGACCGAGAGAGAGGCACAGGGACCGACAGAGACAGTGAAACTGAGAGAGAGAGACAGGAACCGAGTGAGACACAGAGACCGAGGGAGTGACAGGGACCGAGAGAGAGAGAGACACAGGGACCAAGAGAGAGACACAGGGACCGAGAGAGAGACACAGGGACCGAGAGAGAGTCACAGGGACTGAGAGAGAGACAGGGACCGAGAGAGAGACACAGGAACCGAGTGAGACACAGGGACCGAGAGAGAGACACAGGGACCGAGAGAGACACAGGGACTGAGAGAGACACAGGGATCGACAGAGACACAGGGACCGTGAGAGACACAGGGACCGAGAGAGAGACACAGGGACCAAGAGAGACACAGGGACCGACAGAGAGACACAGGTACCGAGAGAGACACAGGGACTGAGAGAGAGAGACACAGGGACCGAGAGAGACACAGGGGCCGAGTGACACACAGGTACCGAGATAGACACAGGGACTTAGACAAACACCAGGACCGAGAGAGACCCAGGGACCGAGAGAGAGACACAGGGACCGAGAGAGACACAGGGACCGAGAGAGAGACACAGTGACCGAGAGAGAGACAGGGACCGAGAGAGAGAGACAGGGACCGAGAGAGACACAGGGAGCAAGAGAGAGACACAGGGACCAAGACAGAGACAGGGACCGAGTGAGAGACACAGGGACCGAGAGAGAGACACAGGGACCGAGAGCGACACAGGGACCGAGTGAGAGACACAGGGATCGAGAGAGAGACTGGGACCGAGAGAGAGAGACAGGGACCGAGAGAGACACAGGGAGCAAGAGAGAGACACAGAGACCGAGAGAGACACAGGGAGCAAGAGAGAGACACAGGGACCGAGACAGAGACAGGGACCGAGTGAGAGACACAGGGACCGAGAGAGAGACAGGGACCAAGAGAGAGACAGGGACCGAGAGAGAGACACAGTGACCGAGAGAGAGACAGGGACCGAGAGAGAGAGACAGGGACCGAGAGAGACACAGGGAGCAAGAGAGAGACACAGAGACCGAGAGAGACACAGGGAGCAAGAGAGAGACACAGGGACCGAGACAGAGACAGGGACCGAGTGAGAGACACAGGGACCGAGAGAGAGACACAGGGACCGAGTGAGAGACACAGGGATCGAGAGAGAGACTGGGACCGAGAGAGAGAATGACAGGGACCGAGAGAGAGACACAGGGACCGAGTGAGAGACAGGGACCGAGGGAGAGTGACAGGGTTCGAGAGAGAGAGAGACACAGGGACCGAGTGAGACACAGGGACCGAGAGAGTGACAGGGACCGAGTGAGACACAGGGACCCAGAGAGAGACACAGTGACTGAGAGAGACACAAGGACCTAGCGACAGACACAGGGACCGAGAGAGTCACAGGGACCGAGAGAGAGGCACAGGGACCGACAGAGACAGTGAAACTGAGAGAGAGAGACAGGGACCGAGTGAGACACAGAGACCGAGAGAGTGACAGGGACCGAGAGAGAGAGAGACACAGGGACCAAGAGAGAGACACAGGGACCGAGAGAGAGACACAGGGACCGAGAGAGAGTCACAGGGACTGAGAGAGAGACAGGGACCGAGAGAGAGACACAGGAACCGAGTGAGACACAGGGACCGAGAGAGAGACACAGGGACCGAGAGAGACACAGGGACTGAGAGAGACACAGGGATCGACAGAGACACAGGGACCGTGAGAGACACAGGGACCGAGAGAGAGACACAGGGACCAAGAGAGACACAGGGACCGACAGAGAGACACAGGTATCGAGAGAGACACAGGGACTGAGAGAGAGAGACACAGGGACCGAGAGAGACACAGGGGCCGAGTGACACACAGGTACCGAGATAGACACAGGGACTTAGACAAACACCAGGACCGAGAGAGACACAGGGACCGAGAGAGAGACACAGGGACCGAGAGAGACACAGGGACCGAGAGAGAGACACAGGGACCAAGAGAGATACAGGGACCGAGAGAGAGACACAGGGACTGAGAGAGAGACGCAGAGAGCAAGAGAGAGAGACTGGGACCGAGAGAGAGACACAGGGACCGAGAGAGACACCGGGACCGAGAGAGACACAGGGACCGAGAGAGAGACAGGGACCGAGAGAGAGAGAGACACAGGGAACAAGAGAGAGACACAGGGACCGAGAGAGAGACACAGGGACCGAGAGAGAGACTCAGGGACCGAGAGAGAGACACAGGGACCAAGAGAGAGTCACAGGGACTGAGAGAGAGACAGGGACCGAGAGAGAGACAGGGACCAAGAGAGACACAGGGGCCGAGTGACACACAGGGACCGAGAGAGACACAGGGACCGAGAGAGAGACAGTGACCGAGAGAGACACAGGGACTGAGAGAGAGAGACACAGAGACCGAGAGAGACACACAATGACCGAGAGAGACACAGGGACCGAGTGAGACACAGGGGTGAGAGGGCGACACAGGGACCGAGAGAGACACAGGGACCGAGTGAGACACAGCGACCGAGAGAGACACAGGGACCGAGAGAGAGAGACACTGGGACCGAGAGAGACACAGGGACCGACGGAGAGAGACACAGGGAACGAGAGAGACACAGGGACCGAGTGAGAGACACAGGGACTGAGAGAGAGACACAGGGACCGAGAGAGACAGAGGGACTGAGAGAGTCACAGGGACCGAGAGAGAGACACAGGCACCGAGAGTGAGACACAGGGACTGAGATAGAGACACAGGGACGGAGAGAGAGAAAGAACGACCAAGAGAGACACAGCGACCGAGAGAGAGACACAGGGACCGAGAGAGAGACACAGGGACCGAGAGAGACACCGGGAACGAGAGAGACACAGGGACCGAGAGAGAGACACAGGGACCGAGAGAGACACAGGGACCGATTGAGAGACACAGGGACCGAGAGAGAGACACAGGGACCGAGAGAGACAGAGGGACTGAGAGAGAGACACAGGGACTGAGAGAGAGACAGGGACCGAGAGAGACACAGGGGCCGAGTGACACACAGGCACCGAGAGAGTGAGACACAGGGACAGAGAGAGACGCAGAGAGCAAGAGAGAGAGACAGGGACCGAGAGAGAGACACAGGGACTGAGCGAGTCACAGGGACCGAGAGAGACACAGAGACCGAGAGAGAGACACAGGGACTGAGAGAGAGACACAGGGACCGAGAGAGAGACACAGGTACCGAGAGAGAGACAGGGACCGAGAGAGAGAGACAGGGACCGAGAGAGACACAGGGAGCAAGAGAGAGACACAGGGACCGAGAGAGAGACACAGGGACCGAGAGAGACACCGGGACCGAGAGAGAGACACAGGGACCGAGAGAGAGACAGGGACCGAGAGAGATAGAGACACAGGGACCAAGAGAGAGACACAGGGACCAAGAGAGAGACACAGGGACCGAGAGAGAGACTGGGACCGAGAGAGAGAATGACAGGGACCGAGAGAGAGACACAGGGACCAAGAGAGACACAGGGACCGAGAGAGAGACACAGTGACCGAGAGAGAGACAGGGACCGAGAGAGAGAGACGGGGACCGAGAGAGACATAGGGAGCAAGAGAGAGACACAGGGACCGAGAGAGACACAGGGAGCAAGAGAGAGACACAGGGACCGAGACAGAGACAGGGACCGAGTGAGAGACACAGGGACCAAGAGAGAGATACAGGGACCGAGAGAGACACAGGGACCGAGTGAGAGACACAGGGATCGAGAGAGAGACTGGGACCAAGAGAGAGAATGACAGGGACCGAGAGAGAGACACAGGGACCGAGTGAGAGACAGGGACCGAGGGAGAGTGACAGGGTTCAAGAGAGAGAGACACAGGGACCGAGTGAGACACAGGGACCGAGAGAGTGACAGGGACCGAGTGAGACACAGGGACCCAGAGAGAGACACAGGGACTGAGAGAGACACAAGGACCTAGCGACAGACACAGGGACCGAGAGAGTCACAGGGACCGAGAGAGAGGCACAGGGACCGACAGAGACACTGAAACTGAGAGAGAGAGACAGGGACCGAGTGAGACACAGGGACCGAGAGAGTGAGAGGGACCGAG
The DNA here is from genome assembly GCA_037974335.1 of Prionace glauca. Classification (NCBI taxonomy): domain Eukaryota; kingdom Metazoa; phylum Chordata; class Chondrichthyes; order Carcharhiniformes; family Carcharhinidae; genus Prionace; species Prionace glauca. Next base: position 76,880 of record JBBMRE010000193.1, on the reverse strand, counting down.
AGAGAGAGAGACACAGGGACCAAGAGAGAGACACAGGGACCGAGAGAGGGACACAGGGACCGAGAGAGAGACTCAGGGACCGAGAGAGAGTCACAGGGACTGAGAGAGAGACAGGGACCGAGAGAGAGACACAGGAACCGAGAGAGACACAGGGACTGAGAGAGACACAGGGATCGAGAGAGACATAGGGACCGTGAGAGACACAGGGACCGAGAGAGAGACACAGGGACCAAGCGAGACACAGGGACCGACAGAGAGACACAGGGACCGAGAGAGACACAGGGACTGAGAGAGAGAGACACAGGGACCGAGAGAGACACAGGGACCGGGAGAGACACAGGGACTGAGAGAGCGAGACACAGGTACCGAGAGAGACACGGGACGGAGAGAGACACAGGGACTGAGAGAGAGACAGGGACCGAGAGAGAGAGAGACACAGGGACAAAGAGAGAGACACAGGGACCGAGAGAGAGACACAGGGACCTAGAGAGAGACTCAGGGACCGAGAGAGAGACACAGCGACCGAGAGAGAGACACAGGGACCTAGAGAGAGACTCAGGGACCGAGAGAGAGACACATGTCCTGAGAGAGACACAGGGACTGAGAGAGACACAGGGACCGAGAGTGAGACACAGGTACAGAGAGAGAGACACAGGGACCAAAAGAGAGTCACAGGTTCTGAGAGAGACACAGGGACCGAGTGAGACACAGAGACCGAGAGAGAGAGACAGGGTCCGAGAGAGAGAGACACAGGGACCGAGTGAGACACAGAGACCGAGAGAGTGACAGGGACCGAGTGAGACACAGGGACCCAGAGAGAGTCACCGGGACCGACAGAGACACTGAAACTGAGAGAGAGAGACAGGGAGCAAATGAGACACAGGGACCGAGAGAGACAGGGACCGAGTGAGAGACACAGGGACCGAGTGAGACACAGGGACCGAGAGAGAGACACAATCGTCCTAGAGAGAAAGACAGGGGGCGAGAGAGAGACACAGGGACCGAGCGAGACACAGGGACCGAGTGAGACACAGAGACCGAGAGAGACACAGGGACCGAGAGAGAGATAGTGACCGAGAGAGACACAGGGACTGAGAGAGAGAGACACAGGGTCCGAGAGAGAGACACAAGGACCGAGAGAGACACAGGGGTGAGAGGGAGACACAGGGACCGAGAGAGACACAGGGACCGAGAGAGACACAGGGACCGAGTGAGACACAGCGACCGAGAGAGACACAGGGACCGAGAGAGAGACACAGGGACCGAGAGAGACACCGGGACCGAGAGAGACACAGGGACCGAGAGAGAGGCAGGGACCGAGAGAGAGACACAGGGACCGAGAGAGAGACACAGGGAGCGAGAGCGAGACACAGGGACCGAGTGAGACACAGGGACTGACAGAGAGACACAGGGAGCAAGAGAGAGACACAGGGAACGAGAGAGAGACACAGGGACCGAGAAAGAGACACAGGGACTGAGAGAGAGACAGGGACTGAGAGAGACACCGGGACCGAGATTGACACAGGGACCGAGCGAGAGACACAGGGACCGAGAGAGACACAGGGACCGAGAGAGAGACACAGGGACCGAGAGAGGCACAGGGACCGAGTGAGAGACACAGGGACCGAGAGAGACACAGGGACCGAGAGAGAGACACAGGAACCGAGAGAGACACTGTGACTGAGACAGTCACAGGGACAAAGTGAGACACAGGGACCGAGAGAGACGCAGAGAGCAAGAGAGAGAGACAGGGACCGAGAGAGAGACACAGGGACCAAGAGAGAGTCACAGGTACTGAGAGAGAGACAGGGACCGAGAGAGAGACAGGGAGCGAGTGAGAGACACAGGGACAGAGAGAGAGACACAGGGACCGAGTGAGACACAGAGACCGAGAGAGAGAGACAGGGTCCGAGAGAGAGAGACACAGGGACCGAGTGAGACACAGAGACCGAGAGAGTGACAGGGACCGAGTGAGACACAGGGACCCAGAGAGAGTCACAGGGACCGACAGAGACAGTGAAACTGAGAGAGAGAGACAGGGAGCAAATGAGACACAGGGACCGAGAGAGAGACAGGGACCGAGTGAGAGACACAGGGACCGAGTGAGACACAGGGACCGAGAGAGAGACACAATCGTCCTAGAGAGAAAGACAGGGGGCGAGAGAGAGACACAGGGACCGAGAGAGACACAGGGACTGAGAGAGAGAGACACAGGGACCGAGAGAGACACAGGGACCGGGAGAGGCACAGGGACTGAGAGAGCGAGACACAGGGACCGAGAGAGACATGGGACGGAGAGAGACACAGGGACTGAGAGAGAGACAGGGACCGAGAGAGAGAGAGACACAGGGACAAAGAGAGAGACACAGGGACCGAGAGAGAGACACAGGGACCTAGAGAGAGACTCAGGGACCGAGAGAGAGACACAGCGACCGAGAGAGAGACACAGGGACCTAGAGAGAGACTCAGGGACCGAGAGAGAGACACATGTCCTGAGAGAGACACAGGGACTGAGAGAGACACAGGGACCGAGAGTGAGACACAGGTACAGAGAGAGAGACACAGGGACCAAAAGAGAGTCACAGGTACTGAGAGAGAGACAGGGAGCGAGTGAGAGACACAGGGACCGAGTGAGACACAGAGACCGAGAGAGAGAGACAGGGTCCGAGAGAGAGAGACACAGGGACCGAGTGAGACACAGAGACCGAGAGAGTGACAGGGACCGAGTGAGACACAGGGACCCAGAGAGAGTCACCGGGACCGACAGAGACACTGAAACTGAGAGAGAGAGACAGGGAGCAAATGAGACACAGGGACCGAGAGAGACAGGGACCGAGTGAGAGACACAGGGACCGAGTGAGACACAGGGACCGAGAGAGAGACACAATCGTCCTAGAGAGAAAGACAGGGGGCGAGAGAGAGACACAGGGACCGAGCGAGACACAGGGACCGAGTGAGACACAGAGACCGAGAGAGACACAGGGACCGAGAGAGAGATAGTGACCGAGAGAGACACAGGGACTGAGAGAGAGAGAGACACAGGGTCCGAGAGAGAGACACAAGGACCGAGAGAGACACAGGGGTGAGAGGGAGACACAGGGACCGAGAGAGACACAGGGACCGAGAGAGACACAGGGACCGAGTGAGACACAGCGACCGAGAGAGACACAGGGACCGAGAGAGAGACACAGGGACCGAGAGAGACACCGGGACCGAGAGAGACACAGGGACCGAGAGAGAGGCAGGGACCGAGAGAGACACACAGGGACCGAGAGAGAGACACAGGGAGCGAGAGCGAGACACAGGGACCGAGTGAGACACAGGGACTGACAGAGAGACACAGGGAGCAAGAGAGAGACACAGGGAACGAGAGAGAGACACAGGGACCGAGAAAGAGACACAGGGACTGAGAGAGAGACAGGGACTGAGAGAGACACCGGGACCGAGATTGACACAGGGACCGAGCGAGAGACACAGGGACCGAGAGAGACACAGGGACCGAGAGAGAGACACAGGTACCGAGAGAGGCACAGGGACCGAGTGAGAGACACAGGGACCGAGAGAGACACTGGGACCGAGAGAGAGACACAGGAACCGAGAGAGACACTGTGACTGAGACAGTCACAGGGACAAAGTGAGACACAGGGACCGAGAGAGACGCAGAGAGCAAGAGAGAGAGACACAGGGACCAAGAGAGAGTCACAGGTGCTGAGAGAGAGACAGGGACCGAGAGAGAGACAGGGAGCGAGTGAGAGACACAGGGACAGAGAGAGAGACACATGGACCGAGTGAGACACAGAGACCGAGAGAGAGAGACAGGGTCCGAGAGAGAGAGACACAGGGACCGAGTGAGACACAGAGACCGAGAGAGTGACAGGGACCGAGTGAGACACAGGGACCCAGAGAGAGTCACAGGGACCGACAGAGACAGTGAAACTGAGAGAGAGAGACAGGGAGCAAATGAGACACAGGGACCGAGAGAGAGACAGGGACCGAGTGAGAGACACAGGGACCGAGTGAGACACAGGGACCGAGAGAGAGACACAATCGTCCTAGAGAGAAAGACAGGGGGCGAGAGAGAGACACAGGGACCGAGAGAGACACAGGGACCGAGTGAGACACAGAGACCGAGAGAGACACAGGGACCGAGAGAGAGATAGTGACCGAGAGAGACACAGGGACTGAGAGAGAGAGACACAGGGACCGAGAGAGAGACACAAGGACCGAGAGAGACACAGGGACCGAGTGAGACACAGGGGTGAGAGGGAGACACAGGGACAGAGAGAGAGACACAGGGACCGAGAGAGACACCGGGACCGAGAGAGACACAGGGACCGAGAGAGAGGCAGGGACCGAGAGAGAGACACAGGGACCGAGAGAGAGACACAGGGAGCGCGAGCGAGACACAGGGACCGAGTGAGACACAGGGACTGACAGAGAGACACAGGGAGCAAGAGACAGACACAGGGAACGAGAGAGAGACATAGGGACCGAGAAAGAGACACAGGGACTGAGAGAGAGACAGGGACCGAGAGAGACACCGGGACCGAGATTGACACAGGGACCGAGCGAGAGACACAGGGACCGAGAGAGACACAGAGACCGAGAGAGAGACACAGGGACCGAGAGAGGCACAGGGACCGAGTGAGAGACACAGGGACCGAGAGAGACACAGGGACCGAGAGAGACACAGGAACCGAGAGAGACACTGTGACTGAGACAGTCACAGGGACAAAGTGAGACACAGGGACCGAGAGAGACGCAGAGAGCAAGAGAGAGAGACAGGGACCGAGAGAGAGACACAGGGACCGAGAGAGACACCGGGACCGAGAGAGACACAGGGACCGAGAGAGAGACAGGGACCGAGAGAGAGAGAGACACAGGGACCGCCAGAGAGACACAGGGATCGAGAGAGACACAGGGACTGAGAGAGAGACACAGGGACTGAGAGAGACACAGGGACCGAGAGAGACACAGGGACCGAGAGAGACACAGGGACTGACAGAGAGACACAGGGACCGAGAGAGACACAGGGACCGAGTGAGACACAGCGACCGAGAGAGACACAGGGACCGAGAGAGAGACACAGGGACCGAGAGAGACACCGGGACCGAGAGAGACACAGGGACCGAGAGAGAGGCAGGGACCGAGAGAGACACACAGGGACCGAGAGAGAGACACAGGGAGCGAGACCGAGACACAGGGACCGAGTGAGACACAGGGACTTACAGAGAGACACAGGGAGCAAGAGAGAGACACAGGGAACGAGAGAGAGACACAGGGACCGAGAAAGAGACACAGGGACTGAGAGAGAGACAGGGACTGAGAGAGACACAGAGAGTAAGAGAGAGAGACAGGGACCGAGACAGACACCGGGACCGAGATTGACACAGGGACCGAGCGAGAGACACAGGGACCGACAGAGACACAGGGACCGAGAGAGAGACACAGGGACCGAGAGAGACACAGGGACCGAGAGAGACAGACACTGGGACCGAGAGAGACACAGGGACCGAGGGAGAGAGTCACAGGGAACGAGAGAGACACAGGGACCGAGTGAGAGACACAGGGACTGAGCGAGTCACAGGGACCGAGTGAGAGACACAGGGATTGAGCGAGTCACAGGGACCGAGAGAGACACAGGGACCAAGAGAGAGACACAGGAACCGAGAGAGACACAGGGACTGAGACAGTCACAGGGACAAAGTGAGACACAGGGACCGAGAGAGACGCAGAGAGCAAGAGAGTGAGAAAGGGACCGAGAGAGAGACACAGGGACCGAGAGAGACACCGGGACCGAGAGAGACACAGGGACCGAGAAAGAGACACAGGGACCGAGAGAGAGACTCAGGGACCGAGAGAGAGTCACAGGGACTGAGAGAGAGACAGGGACCGAGAGAGAGACACAGGAACCGAGTGAGACACAGGGACCGAGAGAGAAACACAGGGACCGAGAGAGAGAGACAGGGACCAAGAGAGACAGAGAGACTGAGAGAGACACATGGATCGAGAGAGACACAGGGACCGTGAGAGACACAGGGACCGAGAGAGAGACACAGGGACCGAGAGAGACACAGGGACCGACAGAGAGAAACAGGGAACAAGAGAGACACAGGGATCGAGAGAGAGACACAGGGACCGAGAGGGAAACACAGGGACCGAGAGAGAGACACAGAGACCGAGAGAGAGACACAGGGAACAAGAGAGATACAGGGACTGAGAGAGAGACAGTGACCGAGAGAGACACAGGGACCGAGAGAGAGACAGTGACCGAGAGAGACACACGGACTGAGAGAGAGAGACACAGGGACCGAGAGAGAGACACAAGGACCGAGAGAGACACAGGGATCGAGAGAGAGACACAGGGACCGAGAGGGAAACACAGGGACCGAGAGAGAGACACAGAGACCGAGAGAGAGACACAGGGAACAAGAGAGACACAGGGACTGAGAGAGATACACAGGGACTGGGCGAGTCACAAGGACCGAGAGAGACACAGGGACCGAGAGAGAGACAGTGACCGAGAGAGACACAGGGACTGAGAGAGAGAGACACAGTGACCGAGAGAGAGACACAAGGACCGAGAGAGACACAGGGACCGAGTGAGACACAGAGGTGAGAGGGAGACACAGGGACCGAGAGAGACACAGGGACCGAGGGAGAGAGACACAGGGAACGAGAGAGACACAGGGACCGAGAGAGAGACACAGGGACCGAGAGAGAGTCACAGGGACCGAGAGAGAGACACAGGCACCGAGAGTGAGACACAGGGACTGAGATAGAGACACAGGGACCAAGAGAGACACCAGGACGGAGAGAGACACAGGGGTGAGAGAGAGATACAGGGACCGAGAAACACACAGGGACCGAGTGAGACACACGGACCGAGGGAGACACAGGGACCGAGAGAGAGACACAGGGACCAAGAGAGACATAGGGACCGCGAGAGAGACACAGGGACTGAGAGAGAGACACAGGGACTAAGAGAGAGACAGGGACCGAGAGAGACACAGGGGCCGAGTGACACACAGGCACCGAGAGAGAGAGACACAGGGACAGAGAGTGACGCAGAGAGCAATAGAGAGAGACAGGGACCGAGAGAGAGACACAGGGACCGAGAGAGACACCGGGACCGAGAGAGACACAGGGACCGAGAGAGAGACAGGGACCGAGAGAGAGAGAGACACAGGGACCAAGAGAGAGACACAGGGACCAAGAGAGAGACTCAGGGACCGTGAGAGAGACACAGGGATCGAGAGAGAGACTCAGGGACCGAGAGAGAGACACAGGGACCAAGAGAGAGTCACAGGGACTGAGAGAGAGACAGGGACCGAGAGAGAGACAGGGACCAAGAGAGACACAGGGGCCGAGTGACACACAGGGACCGAGAGAGACACAGGGACCGAGAGAGAGACAGTGACCGAGAGAGACACAGGGTCTGAGAGAGAGAGACACAGAGACCGAGAGAGAGACACAAGGACCGAGCGAGACACAGGGACCGAGTGAGACACAGGCACCGAGTGAGACATAGCGACCGAGAGATACACAGGGACCGAGAGAGAGAGACACTGGGACCGAGAGAGACACAGGGACCGAGGGAGAGAGACACAGGGAACGAGAGAGACACAGGCACCGAGTGAGAGACACAGGGACTGAGCGAGTCACAGGGACCGAGAGAGAGACACAGGGACCGAGAGAGAGACACAGGGACCGAGAGAGAGTCACAGGGACCGAGAGAGACACAGGGACCGAGTGAGAGACACAGGGACTGAGCGAGTCACAGGGTCCGAGTGAGAGACACAGGGACCGAGAGAGACACAGGGACCAAGAGAGAGACACAGGAACCGAGAGAGACACTGTGACTGAGACAGTCACAGGGACAAAGTGAGACACAGGGACCGAGAGAGACGCAGAGAGCAAGAGAGTGAGACAGGGACCGAGAGAGAGACACAGGGACCGAGAGAGACACCGGGACCGAGAGAGACACAGGGACCGAGGGAGAGACAGGGACCGAGAGAGAGAGAGACACAGGGACCAAGAGAGAGACACAGGGACCAAGAGAGAGACACAGGGACCGAGAGAGAGACACAGGGACCGAGCGAGAGACTCAGGGACCGAGAGCGAGTCACAGAGACTGAGAGAGAGACAGGGACCGAGAGAGAGACACAGGAACCGAGTGAGACACAGGGACCGAGAGAGAAACACAGGGACCGAGAGAGAGAGACAGGGACCGAGAGAGACACAGGGACTGAGAGAGACACAGGGATCGAGTGAGACACAGGGACCGTGAGAGACACAGGGACCGAGAGAGAGACACAGGGACCGAGAGAGACACAGGGACTGACAGAGAGACACAGGGAACAAGAGAGACACAGGGATCGAGAGAGAGACACAGGGACCGAGAGGGAAACACAGGGACCGAGAGAGAGACACAGAGACCGAGAGAGAGACACAGGGAACAAGAGAGACACAGGGACTGAGAGAGAGACAGTGACCGAGAGAGACACAGCGACCGAGAGAGAGACAGGGATCGAGAGAGAGACACAGGGACCGAGAGGGAAACACAGGGACCGAGAGAGAGACACAGAGACCAAGAGAGAGACACAGGGAACAAGAGAGACACAGGGACTGAGAGAGATACACAGGGACTGAGCGAGTCACAAGGAACGAGAGAGACACAGGGACCGAGAGAGAGAGACACAGAGACCGAGAGAGAGACACAAGGACCGAGAGAGACACAGGGACCGATTGAGACACAGGGGTGAGAGGGAGACACAGGGACCAAGAGAGACACAGCGACCGAGAGAGACACAGCGACCGAGAGAGACACAGGGACCGAGAGAGAGAGACACAGGGAACGAGAGAGACACAGGGACAGAGTGAGAGACACAGGGACTGAGCGAGAGACACAGGGACCGAGAGAGTCACAGGGACTGAGAGAGAGAGACACAGAGACCGAGAGAGAGACACAAGGACCGAGAGAGACACAGTGACCGAGAGAGACACAGCGACCGAGAGAGAGACAGGGACCGAGAGAGAGAGACACAGGGAACGAGAGAGACACAGGGACCGAGTGAGAGACACAGGGACCAAGAGAGACACCAGGATGGAGAGAGACACAGGGGTGAGAGAGAGATACAGGGACCGAGTGAGACACAGCGACCGAGAGAGACACAGGGACCGAGAGAGAGAGACACTGGGACCGAGAGAGACACAGGGACCGAGGGAGAGAGACACAGGGACCGAGAGAGACCAGGGACCGAGAGAGAGACACAGGGACCGAGAGAGAGACACAGGGACCGAGAGAGAGTCACAGGGACCGAGAGAGACAGAGGGACTGAGAGAGTCACAGGGACCGAGAGAGAGACACAGGCACCGAAAGTGAGACACAGGGACTGAGATAGAGACACAGGGACGGAGAGAGAGACACAGGGACCAAGAGAGACACCAGGACGGAGAGAGACACAGGGGTGAGAGAGAGATACAGTGACCGAGAGAGAGACAGGGACCGAGAGAGGGACACAGGGACCAAGAGAGACACAGGGACCGAGAGAGAGACACAGGGAGCAAGAGAGAGACACAGGGACCGAGACAGAGACAGGGACCGAGTGATAGACACAGGGACCGAGAGAGAGACACAGGGACCGAGAGAGACACAGGGACCGAGTGAGAGACACAGGGATCGAGAGAGAGTCACAGGGACCGAGAGAGACAGAGGGACTGAGAGAGTCACAGGGACCGAGAGAGAGACACAGGCACCGAAAGTGAGACACAGGGACTGAGATAGAGACACAGGGACGGAGAGAGAGACACAGGGACCAAGAGAGAGACACAAGGACCGAGAGAGACACAGGGACCGAGTGAGAGACACAGGGATCGAGAGAGAGACTGGGACCGAGAGAGAGAATGACAGGGACCGAGAGAGAGACACAGGGACCGAGTGAGAGACAGGGACCGAGGGAGAGTGACAGGGTTCGAGAGAGAGAGACACAGGGACCGAGAGAGTGACAGGGACCGAGTGAGACACAGGGACCCAGAGAGAGACACAGGGACCGAGAGAGACACAAGGACCTAGCGAGAGACACAGGGACCGAGAGAGTCACAGGGACCGAGAGAGAGACACAGGGACCGCCAGAGACACTGAAACTGAGAGAGAGAGACAGGGACCGCATGAGACACAGGGACCGAGAGAGAGACAGGGACCGAGAGAGAGAGAGAGACACAGGGACCAAGAGAGAGACACAGGGACCAAGAGAGAGACACAGGGACCGAGAGAGAGACACAGGGACCGAGAGAGAGACGCAGGGACCGAGAGAGAGTCACAGGGACTGAGAGAGAGAGAGGGACCGAGAGAGAGACACAGGGACCGAGAGAGAGAGACAGGGACCGAGAGAGACACAGGGACTGAGAGAGACACAGGGATCGAGTGAGACACAGGGACCGTGAGAGATACAGGGACCGACAGAGAGACACAGGGACCGAGAGAGACACAGGCACCGACAGAGAGACACAGGGACCGAGAGAGACACAGGGACTGAGAGAGAGAGTCACAGGGACCGAGAGAGACACAGGGACCGGGAGAGACACAGGGACGGAGAGAGAGAGACACAGGGACCGAGAGAGAGACACAGGGACCGAGAGAGAGACACAGGGACCGAGAGAGAGACACAGGGACCGAGAGAGACACCGGGACGGAGAGAGACACAGGGACCGAGAGAGAGACAGGGACCGAGAGAGAGACACAGGGACAAAGAGAGAGACACAGGGACCGAGAGAGAGACACAGGGACCGAGTGAGACACAGAGACCGAGAGAGACACAGGGACCGAGAGAGAGATAGTGACCGAGAGAGACACAGGGGCTGAGAGAGAGAGACACAGGGACCGAGAGAGAGACACAAGGACCGAGAGAGACACAGGGACCGAGTGAGACACAGGGGTGAGAGGGAGACACAGGGACCGAGAGAGACACAGGGACCGAGTGAGACACAGCGACCGAGAGAGACACAGGGACCGAGAGAGAGACACAGGGACCGAGAGAGACACCGGGACTGAGAGAGACACAGGGACCGAGAGAGAGGCAGGGACCGAGAGAGACACACAGGGACCGAGAGAGAGACACAGGGAGCGAGAGCGAGACACAGGGACCGAGTGAGACACATGGACTGACATAGAGACACAGGGAGCAAGAGAGACACAGGGAACGAGAGAGAGACACAGGGACCGAGAAAGAGACACAGAGACTGAGAGAGAGACAGGGACCGAGAGAGACACCGGGACCGAGATTGACACAGGGACCGAGCGAGAGACACAGGGACCGAGAGAGACACAGGGACCGAGAGAGAGACACAGGGACCGAGAGAGGCACAGGGACCGAGTGAGAGACACAGGGACCGAGAGAGACACAGGGACCGAGAGAGAGACACAGGAACCGAGAGAGACACTGTGACTGAGACAGTCACAGGGACAAAGTGAGACACAGGGACCGAGAGAGACGCAGAGAGCAAGAGAGAGAGACAGGGACCGAGAGAGAGACAGAGGGACCGAGAGAGACATCGGGATCGAGAGAGACACAGGGACGAAGAGAGAGACAGGGACCGAGAGAGAGAGAGACACAGGGACCAAGAGAGAGACACAGGGACCGAGAGAGACACAGGGACCGACAGAGAGACACAGGGATCGAGAGAGACACAGGGACTGAGAGAGAGACACAGGGACTGAGAGAGAGACACAGGGACCGAGAGAGAGACACAGGGACCGAGAAAGAGACACAGGGACTGAGAGAGAGACAGGGACCGAGAGAGACACAGGGACCGAGAGAGACAGGGACCGAGAGAGACACAGGGACCGAGAGAGAGACAGGGACCGAGAGAGAGACACAAGGACCGAGAGAGACACCGGGACCGAGAGAGACACAGGGACCGAGAGAGAGGCAGAGAGCAAGAGAGAGAGACAGGGACCGAGAGAGAGAGAGAGGGACCGAGTGAGACACAGCGACCGAGTGAGACACAGGGACCGAGAGAGAGACACAGGGACCGAGAGAGACACCGGGACCGAGAGAGACACAGGGACCGAGAGAGAGGCAGGGACCGAGAGAGACACAGGGACTGACAGAGAGACACAGGGAGCAAGAGAGAGACACAGGGAACGAGAGAGAGACACAGCGACCGAGAAAGAGACAGGGACTGAGAGAGAGACAGGAACTGAGAGAGAAACAGAGAGTAAGAGAGAGAGAGACAGGGACCGAGAGAGACACCGGGACCGAGATTGACAGAGGGACCGAGCGAGAGACACAGGGACCGACAGAGACACAGGGACCGAGAGAGAGACACAGGGACCGAGAGAGACACAGGGACCGAGTGAGAGACACAGGGACTGAGCGAGTCACAGGGACCGAGTGAGAGACACAGGGACCGAGAGAGACACAGGGACCAAGAGAGAGACACAGGAACCGAGAGAGACACTGTGACTGAGACAGTCACAGGGACAAAGTGGGACACAGGGACCGAGAGAGACGCAGAGAGCAAGAGAGTGAGACAGGGACCGAGAGAGAGACACAGGGACCGAGAGAGACACCGGGACCGAGAGAGACACAGGGACCGAGAGAGAGACTCAGGGACCGAGAGAGAGTCACAGGGACTGAGAGAGAGACAGGGACCAAGAGAGAGACACAGGAACCGATTGAGACACAGGGACCGAGAGAGAAACACAGGGACCGAGAGAGAGAGACAGGGACCGAGAGAGACACAGGGACTGAGAGAGACACAGGGATCGAGAGAGACACAGGGACCGTGAGAGAAACAGGGACCGAGAGAGAGACACAGGGACCGAGAGAGACACAGGGACCGACAGAGAGACACAGGGAACAAGAGAGACACAGGGATCGAGAGAGAGACACAGGGACCGAGAGGGAAACACAGGGACCGAGAGAGAGACACAGAGACCGAGAGAGAGACACAGGGAACAAGAGAGATACAGGGACTGAGAGAGAGACAGTGACCGAGAGAGACACAGGGACCGAGAGAGAGACAGTGACCGAGAGAGACACACGGACTGAGAGAGAGAGACACAGGGACCGAGAGAGACACACAAGGACCGAGAGAGACACAGGGATCGAGAGAGAGACACAGGGACCGAGAGGGAAACACAGAGACCGAGAGAGAGACACAGAGACCGAGAGAGAGACACAGGGAACAAGAGAGACACAGGGACTGAGAGAGATACACAGGGACTGAGCGAGTCACAAGGACCGAGAGAGACACAGGGACCGAGAGAGAGACAGTGACCGAGAGAGAGAGACAGTGACCGAGAGAGACACAGGGACTGAGAGAGAGAGACACAGAGACCGAGAGAGAGACACAAGGACCGAGGGAGACACAGGGACCGAGTGAGACACAGGGGTGAGAGGGAGACACAGGGACCGAGAGAGACACAGGGACCGAGGGAGAGAGACACAGGGAACGAGAGAGACACAGGGACCGAGTGAGAGACACAGGGACCGAGAGAGAGAGAGACACAGGGACCGAGAGAGAGTCACAGGGACCGAGAGAGACACAGGGACCAAGAGAGAGACACAGGCACCGAGAGTGAGACACAGGGACTGAGATAGAGACACAGGGACGGAGAGAGACACAGGGGTGAGAGAGAGATACAGGGACCGAGTGAGACACACGGACCGAGGGAGACACAGGGACCGAGAGAGAGACACAGGGACCAAGAGAGACTCAGGGACCGAGAGAGAGACACAGGGACTGAGAGAGAGACACAGGGACTGAGAGAGAGATACAGGGACCGAGAGGGAGAGACACAGGGACTGAGAGAGAGACAGGGACCGAGAGAGACACAGGGGCCGAGTGACACACAGGCACCGAGAGAGAGAGACACAGGGACAGAGAGAGACGCAGAGAGCAAGAGAGAGAGACAGGGACCGAGAGAGAGACACAGGGACCGAGAGAGACACCGGGACCGAGAGAGACACAGGGACCGAGAGAGAGACAGGGACCGAGAGAGAGAGAGACACAGGGACCAAGAGAGAGACACAGGGACCGAGAGAGAGACACAGGGACCGAGAGAGAGACTCAGGGACCGAGAGAGAGACACAGGGACCAAGAGAGAGTCACAGGGACTGAGAGAGAGACAGGGACCGAGAGAGAGACGGACCAAGAGAGAAACAGGGGCCGAGTGACACACAGGGACCGAGAGAGACACAGGGACCGAGAGAGAGACAGTGACCGAGAGAGACACAGGGTCTGAGAGAGAGAGACACAGAGACTGAGAGAGAGACACAAGGACCGAGAGAGACACAGGGACCAGGTGAGACACAGGGACCGAGTGAGACACAGCGACCGAGAGAGACACAGGGACCGAGAGAGAGAGACACTGGGCCCGAGAGAGACACAGGGACCGAGGGAGAGAGACACAGGGAACGAGAGAGACACAGGGACCGAGTGAGAGACACAGGGACTGAGCGAGTCACAGGGACCGAGTGAGAGACACAGGGACCGAGAGAGACACAGGGACCAAGAGAGAGACACAGGAACCGAGAGAGACACTGTGACTGAGACAGTCACAGGGACAAAGTGAGACACAGGGACCGAGAGAGACGCAGAGAGCAAGAGAGTGAGACAGGGACCGAGAGAGAGACACAGGGACCGAGAGAGACACCGGGACCGAGAGAGACACAGGGACCGAGAGAGAGACAGGGACCGAGAGAGAGAGAGACACAGGGACCAAGAGAGAGACACAGGGACCAAGAGAGAGACACAGGGACCGAGAGAGAGACTCAGGGACCGAGAGAGAGTCACAGGAACCGAGTGAGACACAGGGACCGAGAGAGAAACACAGGAACCGAGAGAGAGAGACAGGGACCGAGAGAGACACAGGGACTGAGAGAGACACAGGGATCGAGAGAGACACATGGACCGTGAGAGACACAGGGACCGAGAGAGAGACACAGGGACCGAGAGAGACACAGCGACCGACAGAGAGACACAGGGAACAAGAGAGACACAGGGATCGAGAGAGAGACACAGGGACCGAGAGGGAAACACAGGGAACAAGAGAGACACAGGGACTGAGAGAGAGACAGTGACCGAGAGAGACACAGCGACCGAGAGAGAGACAGTGACCGAGAGAGACACACGGACTGAGAGAGAGAGACACAGGGACCGAGAGAGAGACACAAGGACCGAGAGAGACACAGGGATCGAGAGAGAGACAGAGGGACCGAGAGGGAAACACAGGGACCGAGAGAGAGACACAGAGACCGAGAGAGAGACACAGGGACAGAGAGAGACGCAGAGAGCAAGAGAGAGAGACAGGGACCGAGAGAGAGACACAGGGACCATGAGAGATACAGGGACCGAGAGAGAGACACAGGGACTGAGAGAGAGACACAGGGACTGAGAGAGAGACAGGGACCGAGAGAGACACAGGGACCGAGAGAGAGAGACACAGGGACAGAGAGAGACGCAGAGAGCAAGAGAGAGAGACAGGGACCGAGAGAGAGACACAGGGACCGAGAGAGACACCGGGACCGAGGGAGACACAGGGACCGAGAGAGAGACAGGGACCGAGAGAGAGAGAGACACAGGGACCAAGAGAGAGACACAGGGACCGAGAGAGAGACACAGGGACCGAGAGAGAGACTCAGGGACCGAGAGAGAGACACAGGGACCAAGAGAGAGTCACAGGGACTGAGAGAGAGACAGGGACCGAGAGAGAGACAGGGACCAAGAGAGACACAGGGGCCGAGTGACACACAGGGACCGAGAGAGACACAGGGACCGAGAGAGAGACAGTGACCGAGAGAGACACAGGGACTGAGAGAGAGAGACACAGAGACCGAGAGAGAGACACAATGACCGAGAGAGACACAGGGACCGAGTGAGACACAGGGGTGAGAGGGTGACACAGGGACCGAGAGAGACACAGGGACCGAGTGAGACACAGCGACCGAGAGAGACACAGGGAACGAGAGAGAGAAAAAACTGGGACCGAGAGAGACACAGGGACCGACGGAGAGAGACACAGGGAACGAGAGAGACACAGGGACCGAGTGAGAGACACAGGGACTGAGCGAGAGACACAGGGACCGAGAGAGAGTCACAGGGACCGAGAGAGACAGAGGGACTGAGAGAGTCACAGGGACCGAGAGAGAGACACAGGCACCGAGAGTGAGACACAGGGACTGAGATAGAGACACAGGGACGGAGAGAGAGACAGAGGGACCAAGAGAGACACCAGGACGGAGAGAGACACAGGGGTGAGAGAGAGATACAGGGACCGAGAGAGACACAGGGACCGAGAGAGACACACGGACCGAGGGAGACACAGGGACCGAGAGAGAGACACAGGGACCAAGAGAGATACAGGACCGAGAGAGAGACAACGACCGAGAGAGACACAGGGGCCGAGTGACACACAGGCACCGAGAGAGAGAGAGAGACACAGGTACAGAGAGAGACGCAGAGAGCAAGAGAGAGAGACAGGGACCGAGAGAGAGACACAGGGACCGGGAGAGACACCAGGAACGAGAGAGACACAGGGACCGAGTGAGAGACACAGGGACTGAGCGAGTCACAGGGACCGAGAGAGAGACACAGGGACCGAGAGAGAGTCACAGGGACCGAGAGAGACAGAGGGACTGAGAGAGTCACAGGGACCGAGAGAGAGACACAGGCACCGAGAGTGAGACACAGGGACTGAGATAGAGACACAGGGACGGAGAGAGAGGCACAGGGACCAAGAGAGAGACACAGGGACCGAGAGAGAGACACAGGGACCGAGAGAGAGACTCAGGGACCGAGAGAGAGTCACAGGGACCGAGAGAGAGACAGGGACCGAGAGAGAGACACAGGGAGCAAGAGAGAGACACAGGGAGCAAGAGAGAGACACAAGGACCGAGAGAGACACAGGGACCGAGTGAGAGACACAGGGATCGAGAGAGAGACTGGGACCGAGAGAGAGAATGACAGGGACCGAGAGAGAGACACAGGGACCGAGAGAGAGACACAGGGAGCAAGAGAGAGACACAAGGACCGAGAGAGACACAGGGACCGAGTGAGAGACACAGGGATCGAGAGAGAGACTGGGACCGAGAGAGAGAATGACAGGGACCGAGAGAGAGACACAGGGACCGAGTGAGAGACAGGGACCGAGGGAGAGTGACAGGGTTCGAGAGAGAGAGACACAGGGACCGAGTGAAACACAGGGACCGAGAGAGTGACAGGGACCGAGTGAGACACAGGGACCCAGAGAGAGACACAGGGACCGAGAGAGACACAAGGACCTAGCGAGAGACACAGGGACCGAGAGAGTCACAGGGACCGAGAGAGAGACACAGGGACCGCCAGAGACACTGAAACTGAGAGAGAGAGACAGGGACCGCATGAGACACAGGGACCGAGAGAGAGACAGGGACCGAGAGAGAGAGAGACACAGGGACCAAGAGAGAGACACAGGGACCAAGAGAGAGACACAGGGACCGAGAGAGAGACACAGGGACCGAGAGAGAGACTCAGGGACCGAGAGAGAGTCACAGGGACTGAGAGAGAGAGAGGGACCGAGAGAGAGACACAGGAACCGAGTGAGACACAGGGACCGAGAGAGAGACACAGGGACCGAGAGAGAGAGACAGGGACCGAGAGAGACACAGGGACTGAGAGAGACACAGGGATCGAGTGAGACACAGGGACTGTGAGAGATACAGGGACCGACAGAGAGACACAGGGACCGAGAGAGACACAGGCACCGACAGAGAGACACAGGGACCGAGAGAGACACAGGGACTGAGAGAGAGAGACACAGGGACCGAGAGAGACACAGGGACCGGGAGAGACACAGGGACGGAGAGAGAGAGACACAGGGACCGAGAGAGAGACACAGGGACCGAGAGAGAGACACAGGGACCGAGAGAGAGACACAGGGACCGAGAGAGACACCGGGACGGAGAGAGACACAGGGACCGAGAGAGAGACAGGGACCGAGAGAGAGACACAGGGACAAAGAGAGAGACACAGGGACCGAGAGAGAGACACAGGGACCGAGTGAGACACAGAGACCGAGAGAGACACAGGGACCGAGAGAGAGATAGTGACCGAGAGAGACACAGGGGCTGAGAGAGAGAGACACAGGGACCGAGAGAGAGAGACACAAGGACCGAGAGAGACACAGGGACCGAGTGAGACACAGGGGTGAGAGGGAGACACAGGGACCGAGAGAGACACAGGGACCGAGTGAGACACAGCGACCGAGAGAGACACAGGGACTGAGAGAGAGACACAGGGACCGAGAGAGACACCGGGACTGAGAGAGACACAGGGACCGAGAGAGAGGCAGGGACCGAGAGAGACACACAGGGACCGAGACAGAGACACAGGGAGCGAGAGCGAGACACAGGGACCGAGTGAGACACATGGACTGACATAGAGACACAGGGAGCAAGAGAGACACAGGGAACGAGAGAGAGACACATGGACCGAGAAAGAGACACAGAGACTGAGAGAGAGACAGGGACCGAGAGAGACACCGGGACCGAGATTGACACAGGGACCGAGCGAGAGACACAGGGACCGAGAGAGACACAGGGACCGAGAGAGAGACACAGGGACCGAGAGAGGCACAGGGACCGAGTGAGAGACACAGGGACCGAGAGAGACACAGGGACCGAGAGAGAGACACAGGAACCGAGAGAGACACTGTGACTGAGACAGTCACAGGGACAAAGTGAGACACAGGGACCGAGAGAGACGCAGAGAGCAAGAGAGAGAGACAGGGACCGAGAGAGAGACAGAGGGACCGAGAGAGACATCGGGACCGAGAGAGACACAGGGACGAAGAGAGAGACAGGGACCGAGAGAGAGAGAGACACAGGGACCAAGAGAGAGACACAGGGACCGAGAGAGACACAGGGACCGACAGAGAGACACAGGGATCGAGAGAGACACAGGGACTGAGAGAGAGACACAGGGACTGAGAGAGAGACACAGGGACCGAGAGAGAGACACAGGGACCGAGAAAGAGACACAGGGACTGAGAGAGAGACAGGGACCGAGAGAGACACAGGGACCGAGAGAGACAGGGACCGAGAGAGACACAGGGACCGAGAGAGAGACAGGGACCGAGAGAGAGACACAAGGACCGAGAGAGACACCGGGACCGAGAGAGACACAGGGACCGAGAGAGAGGCAGAGAGCAAGAGAGAGAGACAGGACCGAGAGAGAGACAGAGGGACCGAGTGAGACACAGCGACCGAGTGAGACACAGGGACCGAGAGAGAGACACAGGGACCGAGAGAGACACCGGGACCGAGAGAGACACAGGGACCGAGAGAGAGGCAGGGACCGAGAGAGACACACAGGGACCGAGAGAGAGACACAGGGAGCGAGAGCGAGACACAGGGACCGAGTGAGACACAGGGACTGACAGAGAGACACAGGGAGCAAGAGAGAGACACAGGGAACGAGAGAGAGACACAGCGACCGAGAAAGAGACAGGGACTGAGAGAGAGACAGGGACTGAGAGAGACACAGAGAGTAAGAGAGAGAGAGACAGGGACCGAGAGAGACACCGGGACCGAGATTGACAGAGGGACCGAGCGAGAGACACAGGGACCGACAGAGACACAGGGACCGAGAGAGAGACACAGGGACCGAGAGAGACACAGGGACCGACAGAGAGAGACACTGGGACCGAGAGAGACACAGGGACCGAGGAAGAGAGACACAGGGAACGAGAGAGACACAGGGACCGAGTGAGAGACACAGGGACTGAGCGAGTCACAGGGACCGAGTGAGAGACACAGGGACCGAGAGAGACACAGGGACCAAGAGAGAGACACAGGAACCGAGAGAGACACTGTGACTGAGACAGTCACAGGGACAAAGTGGGACACAGGGACCGAGAGAGACGCAGAGAGCAAGAGAGTGAGACAGGGACCGAGAGAGAGACACAGGGACCGAGAGAGACACCGGGACCGAGAGAGACACAGGGACCGAGAGAGAGACTCAGGGACCGAGAGAGAGTCACAGGGACTGAGAGAGAGACAGGGACCAAGAGAGAGACACAGGAACCGATTGAGACACAGGGACCGAGAGAGAAACACAGGGACCGAGAGAGAGAGAGAGACAGGGACCGAGAGAGACACAGGGACTGAGAGAGACACAGGGATCGAGAGAGACACAGGGACCGTGAGAGAAACAGGGACCGAGAGAGAGACACAGGGACCGAGAGAGACACAGGGACCGACAGAGAGACACAGGGAACAAGAGAGACACAGGGATCGAGAGAGAGACACAGGGACCGAGAGGGAAACACAGGGACCGAGAGAGAGACACAGAGACCGAGAGAGAGACACAGGGAACAAGAGAGATACAGGGACTGAGAGAGAGACAGTGACCGAGAGAGACACAGGGACCGAGAGAGAGACAGTGACCGAGAGAGACACACGGACTGAGAGAGAGAGACACAGGGACCGAGAGAGACACACAAGGACCGAGAGAGACACAGGGATCGAGAGAGAGACACAGGGACCGAGAGGGAAACACAGAGACCGAGAGAGAGACACAGAGACCGAGAGAGAGACACAGGGAACAAGAGAGACACAGGGACTGAGAGAGATACACAGGGACTGAGCGAGTCACAAGGACCGAGAGAGACACAGGGACCGAGAGAGAGACAGTGACCGAGAGAGAGAGATAGTGACCGAGAGAGACACAGGGACTGAGAGAGAGAGACACAGAGACCGAGAGAGAGACACAAGGACCGAGGGAGACACAGGGACCGAGTGAGACACAGGGGTGAGAGGGAGACACAGGGAACGAGAGAGACACAGGGACCGAGGGAGAGAGACACAGGGAACGAGAGAGACACAGGGACCGAGTGAGAGACACAGGGACCGAGAGAGAGAGAGACACAGGGACCGAGAGAGAGTCACAGGGACCGAGAGAGACACAGGGACCAAGAGAGAGACACAGGCACCGAGAGTGAGACACAGGGACTGAGATAGAGACACAGGGACGGAGAGAGACACAGGGGTGAGAGAGAGATACAGGGACCGAGTGAGACACACGGACCGAGGGAGACACAGGGACCGAGAGAGAGACACAGGGACCAAGAGAGACTCAGGGACCGAGAGAGAGACACAGGGACTGAGAGAGAGACACAGGGACTGAGAGAGAGACACAGGGACCGAGAGGGAGAGACACAGGGACTGAGAGAGAGACAGGGACCGAGAGAGACACAGGGGCCGAGTGACACACAGGCACCGAGAGAGAGAGACACAGGGACAGAGAGAGACGCAGAGAGCAAGAGAGAGAGACAGGGACCGAGAGAGAGACACAGGGACCGAGAGAGACACCGGGACCGAGAGAGACACAGGGACCGAGAGAGAGACAGGGACCGAGAGAGAGAGAGACACAGGGACCAAGAGAGAGACACAGGGACCGAGAGAGAGACACAGGGACCGAGAGAGAGACTCAGGGACCGAGAGAGAGACACAGGGACCAAGAGAGAGTCACAGGGACTGAGAGAGAGACAGGGACCGAGAGAGAGACGGACCAAGAGAGACACAGGGGCCGAGTGACACACAGGGACCGAGAGAGACACAGGGACCGAGAGAGAGACAGTGACCGAGAGAGACACAGGGTCTGAGAGAGAGAGACACAGAGACTGAGAGAGAGACACAAGGACCGAGAGAGACACAGGGACCAGGTGAGACACAGGGACCGAGTGAGACACAGCGACCGAGAGAGAGATACACTGGGCCCGAGAGAGACACAGGGACCGAGGGAGAGAGACACAGGGAACGAGAGAGACACAGGGACCGAGTGAGAGACACAGGGACTGAGCGAGTCACAGGGACCGAGTGAGAGACACAGGGACCGAGAGAGACACAGGGACCAAGAGAGAGACACAGGAACCGAGAGAGACACTGTGACTGAGACAGTCACAGGGACAAAGTGAGACACAGGGACCGAGCAAGACGCAGAGAGCAAGAGAGTGAGACAGGGACCGAGAGAGAGACACAGGGACCGAGAGAGACACCGGGACCGAGAGAGACACAGGGACCGAGAGAGAGACAGGGACCGAGAGAGAGAGAGACACAGGGAACAAGAGAGAGACACAGGGACCAAGAGAGAGACACAGGGACCGAGAGAGAGACTCAGGGACCGAGAGAGAGTCACAGGAACCGAGTGAGACACATGGACCGAGAGAGAAACACAGGAACCGAGAGAGAGAGACAGGGACCGAGAGAGACACAGGGACTGAGAGAGACACAGGGATCGAGAGAGACACATGGACCGTGAGAGACACAGGGACCGAGAGAGAGACACAGGGACCGAGAGAGACACAGCGACCGACAGAGAGACACAGGGAACAAGAGAGACACAGGGATCGAGAGAGAGACACAGGGACCGAGAGGGAAACACAGGGACCGAGAGAGAGACACAGAGACCGAGAGAGAGACACAGGGAACAAGAGAGACACAGGGACTGAGAGAGAGACAGTGACCGAGAGAGACACAGCGACCGAGAGAGAGACAGTGACCGAGAGAGACACACGGACTGAGAGAGAGAGACACAGGGACCGAGAGAGAGACACAAGGACCGAGAGAGACACAGGGATCGAGAGAGAGACACAGGGACCGAGAGGGAAACACAGGGACCGAGAGAGAGACACAGAGACCGAGAGAGAGACACAGGGACAGAGAGAGACGCAGAGAGCAAGAGAGAGAGACAGGGACCGAGAGAGAGACACAGGGACCATGAGAGATACAGGGACCGAGAGAGAGACACAGGGACTGAGAGAGAGACACAGGGACTGAGAGAGAGACAGGGACCGAGAGAGACACAGGGACCGAGAGAGACACAGGGACCGAGAGAGAGAGACACAGGGACCGAGAGAGAGAGACACAGGGACAGAGAGAGACGCAGAGAGCAAGAGAGAGAGACAGGGACCGAGAGAGAGACACAGGGACCGAGAGAGACACCGGGACCGAGGGAGACACAGGGACCGAGAGAGAGACAGGGACCGAGAGAGAGAGAGACACAGGGACCAAGAGAGAGACACAGGGACCGAGAGAGAGACACAGGGACCGAGAGAGAGACTCAGGGACCGAGAGAGAGACACAGGGACCAAGAGAGAGTCACAGGGACTGAGAGAGAGACAGGGACCGAGAGAGA
The DNA here is from genome assembly GCA_037974335.1 of Prionace glauca. Taxonomy (NCBI): domain Eukaryota; kingdom Metazoa; phylum Chordata; class Chondrichthyes; order Carcharhiniformes; family Carcharhinidae; genus Prionace; species Prionace glauca. The sequence continues at coordinate 53,699 of JBBMRE010000193.1, read as the reverse complement.
GACAGGGACCAAGAGAGACACAGGGGCCGAGTGACACACAGGGACCGAGAGAGACACAGGGACCGAGAGAGAGACAGTGACCGAGAGAGACAAAGGGACTGAGAGAGAGAGACACAGAGACCGAGAGAGAGACACAATGACCGAGAGAGACACAGGGACCGAGTGAGACACAGGGGTGAGAGGGTGACACAGGGACCGAGAGAGACACAGGGACCGAGTGAGACACAGCGACCGAGAGAGACACAGGGAACGAGAGAGAGAGACACTGGGACCGAGAGAGACACAGGGACCGTCGGAGAGAGACACAGGGAACGAGAGAGACACAGGGACCGAGTGAGAGACACAGGGACTGAGCGAGAGACACAGGGACCGAGAGAGAGTCACAGGGACCGAGAGAGACAGAGGGACTGAGAGAGTCACAGGGACCGAGAGAGAGACACAGGCACCGAGAGTGAGACACAGGGACTGAGATAGAGACACAGGGACGGAGAGAGAGACAGAGGGACCAAGAGAGACACCAGGACGGAGAGAGACACAGGGGTGAGAGAGAGAAACAGGGACCGAGAGAGACACAGGGACCGAGAGAGACACACGGACCGAGGGAGACACAGGGACCGAGAGAGAGACACAGGGACCAAGAGAGACACAGGGACCGAGAGAGAGACAACGACCGAGAGAGACACAGGGGCCGAGTGACACACAGGCACCGAGAGAGAGAGAGACACAGGTACAGAGAGAGACGCAGAGAGCAAGAGAGAGAGACAGGGACCGAGAGAGAGACACAGGGACCGGGAGAGACACCAGGAACGAGAGAGACACAGGGACCGAGTGAGAGACACAGGGACTGAGCGAGTCACAGGGACCGAGAGAGAGACACAGGGACCGAGAGAGAGTCACAGGGACCGAGAGAGACAGAGGGACTGAGAGAGTCACAGGGACCGAGAGAGAGACACAGGCACCGAGAGTGAGACACAGGGACTGAGATAGAGACACAGGGACGGAGAGAGAGGCACAGGGACCAAGAGAGAGACACAGGGACCGAGAGAGAGACACAGGGACCGAGGGAGAGACTCAGGGACTGAGAGAGAGTCACAGGGACTCAGAGAGACACAGGGATCGAGAGAGACACAGGGACCGTGAGAGAGACAGGGACCGAGAGAGAGACACAGGAACCGAGTGAGACACAGGGACCGAGAGAGAAACACAGGGACCGAGAGAGAGAGACAGGGACCGAGAGAGACACAGGGACTCAGAGAGACACAGGGATCGAGAGAGACACAGGGACCGTGAGAGACACAGGGACCGAGAGAGAGACACAGGGACCGAGAGAGACACAGGGACCGACAGAGAGACACAGGGGCTGCGAGAGCGAGACACAGGGACTGAGAGAGACACAGGGGACGAGTGACACATAGTGACCGATTGAGAGACACAGGGACCGAGAGAGACACCGGGACGGAGAGAGACACAGGGACCGAGAGAGAGACAGGGACCGAGAGAGAGAGAGACACAGGGACAAAGAGAGAGTCACAGCGACCGAGAGAGAGACACAGGGACCGAGAGAGAGACTCAGGGACCGAGAGGGAGACACAGGGACCAAGAGAGAGTCACAGGTACTGAGAGAGAGACAGGGACCGAGAGAGAGACAGGGAGCGAGTGAGAGACACAGGGACAGAGAGAGAGACACTGGGACCGAGTGAGACACAGAGACCGAGAGAGAGAGACAGGGTCCGAGAGAGAGAGAGACACAGAGACCGAGTGAGACACAGAGACCGAGAGAGTGACAGGGACCGAGTGAGACACAGGGACCCAGAGAGAGTCACAGGGACCGACAGAGACACTGAAACTGAGAGAGAGAGACAGGGAGCAAATGAGTCACAGGGACCGAGAGAGAGACAGGGACCGAGTGAGAGACACAGGGACCGAGTGAGACACAGGGACCGAGAGAGAGACACAATCGTCCTCGAGAGAAAGACAGGGAGCGAGAGAGAGACACAGGGACCGAGAGAGACACAGGGACCGAGTGAGACACAGAGACCGAGAGAGACACAGGGACCGAGAGAGAGACAGTGACCGAGAGAGACACAGGGACTGAGAGAGAGAGACAGAGGGACCGAGAGAGAGACACAAGGACCGAGAGAGACACAGGGACCGAGTGAGACACAGCGACCGAGAGAGACACAGGGACCGAGAGAGACACCGGGACCGAGAGAGACACAGGGACCGAGAGAGAGGCAGGGACCGAGAGAGAGACACAGGGACTGAGAGAGAGACACAGGGACTGAGAGAGAGACACAGGGACCGAGAGAGACTCAGGGACCGAGAGAGAGACACAGGAACCGAGAGAGACACTGTGACTGAGACAGTCACAGGGACAAAGTGAGACACAGGGACCGAGAGAGACTCAGGGACCGAGAGAGAGACACAGGAACCGAGAGAGACACTGTGACTGAGACAGTCACAGGGACAAAGTGAGACACAGGGACCGAGAGAGACGCAGAGAGCAAGAGAGAGAGACAGGGACCGAGAGAGAGAAACAGGGACCGAGAGAGACACCGGGACCGAGAGAGACACAGGAACCGAGAGAGAGACAGGGACCGAGAGAGAGAGAGACACAGGGACCAAGAGAGAGACACAGGGACCAAGATAGAGACACAGGGACCGAGAGAGAGACTTAGGGACCGAGAGAGAGTCACAGGGACTGAGAGAGAGACAGGGACCGAGAGAGAGACACAGGAACCGAGTGAGACACAGGGACCGAGAGAGAGACACTGGGACCGAGAGAGAGAGACAGGGACCGAGAGAGACACAGGGATCGAGAGAGACACAGGGACCGAGAGAGACTCAGGGACCGAGAGAGAAACAGGGACCGAGAGAGACACAGGGACCGACAGAGAGACACGGGGACCGAGAGAGACACAGGGACTGACACAGAGACACAGGGACCGAGAGAGACACAGGGACCGACAGAGAGACACAGGGATCGAGAGAGACACAGGGACTGAGAGAGAGACACAGGGACTGAGAGAGAGACACAGGGACCGAGAGAGACACAGGGACTGAGAGAGAGACACAGGGACCGAGAGAGACACAGGGGCCGAGTGACACACAGGTACCGAGAGAGACACAGGGACTTAGACAAACACCAGGACCGAGAGAGACACAGGGACCGAGAGAGAGACACAGGGACCGAGAGAGACACAGGGACCGAGAGAGAGACACAGGGACCAAGAGAGATACAGGGACCGAGAGAGAGACACAGGGACTGAGAGAGAGACACAGGGACTGAGAGAGAGACAGGGACCGAGAGAGACACAGGGACCGAGAGATACACAGGGACCGAGAGAGAGAGACACAGGGACAGAGAGAGACGCAGAGAGCAAGAGAGATACAGGGACCGAGAGAGAGACACCGGGACCGAGAGAGACACAGGGACCGAGAGAGAGACAGGGACCGAGAGAGAGAGAGACACAGGGACCAAGAGAGAGACACAGGGACCGAGAGAGAGTCACAGGGACCGAGAGAGAGACTCAGGGACCGAGAGAGAGACACAGGGACCAAGAGAGAGTCACAGGGACTGAGAGAGAGACAGGGACCGAGAGAGAGACAGGGACCAAGAGAGACACATGGGCCGAGTGACACACAGGGACCGAGAGAGACATAGGGACCGAGAGAGAGACAGTGACCGAGAGAGACACAGGGACTGAGAGAGAGAGACACAGAGACCGAGAGAGAGACACAATGACCGAGAGAGACACAGGGACCGAGTGAGACACAGGGGTGAGAGGGTGACACAGGGACCGAGAGAGACACAGGGACCGAGTGAGACACAGCGACCGAGAGAGACACAGGGACCGAGAGAGAGAGACACTGGGACCGAGAGAGACACAGGGACCGAGAGAGACACAGCGACCGAGAGAGAGACACAGGGACCGAGAGAGACACCGGGAACGAGAGAGACACAGGGACCGAGTGAGAGACACAGGGACTGAGCGAGTCACAGGGACCGAGAGAGAGACACAGGGACCGAGAGAGAGACACAGGGACCGAGAGAGAGACACAGGGACCGAGAGAGAGACACAGGGACCGAGAGAGACACAGGGACCGAGAGATAGTCACAGGGACCGAGAGAGACAGAGGGACTGAGAGAGAGACACAGGGACTGAGAGAGAGACACAGGGACCGAGAGAGACACAGGGGCCGAGTGACACACAGGCACCGAGAGAGAGAGACACAGGGACCGAGAGAGAGACACAGGGACCGAGAGAGACACCGGGACCGAGAGAGACACAGGGACCGAGAGAGAGACAGGGACCGAGAGAGAGAGAGACACAGGGACCAAGAGAGAGACACAGGGACCAAGAAAGAGACACAGGGACCGAGAGAGAGACACAGTGACCGAGAGAGAGACAGGGAACGAGAGAGAGAGACAGGGACCGAGAGAGACACAGGGAGCAAGAGAGAGACACAGGGACCGAGACAGAGACAGGGACCGAGTGAGAGACACAGGGACCGAGAGAGAGACACAGGGACCGAGAGAGACACAGGGACCGAGTGAGAGACACAGGGATCGAGAGAGAGACTGGGACCGAGAGAGAGACACAGGGACTGAGAGAGAGAGACAGGGACCAAGAGAGAGACAGGGACCGAGAGAGAGACACAGTGACCGAGAGAGAGACAGGGACCGAGAGAGAGAGACAGGGACCGAGAGAGACACAGGGAGCAAGAGAGAGACACAGAGACCGAGAGAGACACAGGGAGCAAGAGAGAGACACAGGGACCGAGACAGAGACAGGGACCGAGTGAGAGACACAGGGACCGAGAGAGAGACACAGGGACCGAGTGAGAGACACAGGGATCGAGAGAGAGACTGGGACCGAGAGAGAGAATGACAGGGACCGAGAGAGAGACACAGGGACCGAGTGAGAGACAGGGACCGAGGGAGAGTTACAGGGTTCGAGAGAGAGAGAGACACAGGGACCGAGTGAGACACAGGGACCGAGAGAGCGACAGGGACCGAGTGAGACACAGGGACCCAGAGAGAGACACAGTGACTGAGAGAGACACAAGGACCTAGCGACAGACACAGGGACCGACAGAGTCACAGGGACCGAGAGAGAGGCACAGGGACCGACAGAGACACTGAAACTGAGAGAGAGAGACAGGGACCGAGTGAGACACAGGGACCGAGAGAGTGACAGGGACCGAGAGAGAGAGAGACACAGGGACCAAGAGAGAGACACAGGGACCAAGAGAGAGACACAGGGACCGAGAGAGAGACACAGGGACCGAGAGAGTGTCACAGGGACTGAGAGAGAGACAGGGACCGAGAGAGAGACACAGGAACCGAGTGAGACACAGGGACCGAGAGAGAGACACAGGGACCGAGAGAGACACAGGGACTGAGAGAGACACAGGGATCGACAGAGACACAGGGACCGTGAGAGACACAGGGACCGAGAGAGAGACACAGGGACCAAGAGAGACACAGGGACCGACAGAGAGACACAGGTACCGAGAGAGACACAGGGACTGAGAGAGAGAGACACAGGGACCGAGAGAGACACAGGGGCAGAGTGACACACAGGTACCGAGATAGACACAGGGACTTAGACAAACACCAGGACCGAGAGAGACACAGGGACCGAGAGAGAGACACAGGGACCGAGAGAGACACAGGGACCGAGAGAGAGACACAGGGACCAAGAGAGATACAGGGACCGAGAGAGAGACACAGGGACTGAGAGAGAGACGCAGAGAGCAATAGAGAGAGACTGGGACCGAGAGAGAGACAGGGAGCGAGTGAGAGACACAGGGACAGAGAGAGAGACACAGGGACCGAGTGAGACACAGAGACCGAGAGAGAGAGACAGGGTCCGAGAGAGAGAGACACAGGGACCGAGTGAGACACAGAGACCGAGAGAGTGACAGGGACCGAGTGAGACACAGGGACCCAGAGAGAGTCACAGGGACCGACAGAGACAGTGAAACTGAGAGAGAGAGACAGGGAGCAAATGAGACACAGGGACCGAGAGAGAGACAGGGACCGAGTGAGAGACACAGGGACCGAGTGAGACACAGGGACCGAGAGAGAGACACAATCGTCCTAGAGAGAAAGACAGGGGGCGAGAGAGAGACACAGGGACCGAGAGAGACACAGGGACTGAGAGAGAGAGACACAGGGAGCGAGAGAGACACAGGGACCGGGAGAGACACAGGGACTGAGAGAGCGAGACACAGGGACCGAGAGAGACACGGGACGGAGAGAGACACAGGGACTGAGAGAGAGACAGGGACCGAGAGAGAGAGAGACACAGGGACAAAGAGAGAGACACAGGGACCGAGAGAGAGACACAGGGACCTAGAGAGAGACTCAGGGACCGAGAGAGAGACACAGCGACCGAGAGAGAGACACAGGGACCTAGAGAGAGACTCAGGGACCGAGAGAGAGACACATGTCCTGAGAGAGACACAGGGACCGAGAGTGAGACACAGGTACAGAGAGAGAGACACAGGGACCAAAAGAGAGTCACAGGTACTGAGAGAGAGACAGGGAGCGAGTGAGAGACACAGGGACCGAGTGAGACACAGAGACCGAGAGAGAGAGACAGGGTCCGAGAGAGAGAGACACAGGGACCGAGTGAGACACAGAGACCGAGAGAGTGACAGGGACCGAGTGAGACACAGGGACCCAGAGAGAGTCACCGGGACCGACAGAGACACTGAAACTGAGAAAGAGAGACAGGGAGCAAATGAGACACAGGGACCGAGAGAGACAGGGACCGAGTGAGAGACACACGGACCGAGTGAGACACAGGGACCGAGAGAGAGACACAATCGTCCTAGAGAGAAAGACAGGGGGCGAGAGAGAGACACAGGGACCGAGCGAGACACAGGGACCGAGTGAGACACAGAGACCGAGAGAGACACAGGGACCGAGAGAGAGATAGTGACCGAGAGAGACACAGGGACTGAGAGAGAGAGACACAGGGTCCGAGAGAGAGACACAAGGACCGAGAGAGACACAGGGGTGAGAGGGAGACACAGGGACCGAGAGAGACACAGGGACCGAGAGAGACACAGGGACCGAGTGAGACACAGCGACCGAGAGAGACACAGGGACCGAGAGAGAGACACAGGGACCGAGAGAGACACCGGGACCGAGAGAGACACAGGGACCGAGAGAGAGGCAGGGACCGAGAGAGACACACAGGGACCGAGAGAGAGACACAGGGAGCGAGAGCGAGACACAGGGACCGAGTGAGACACAGGGACTGACAGAGAGACACAGGGAGCAAGAGAGAGACACAGGGAACGAGAGAGAGACACAGGGACCGAGAAAGAGACACAGGGACTGAGAGAGAGACAGGGACTGAGAGAGACACCGGGACCGAGATTGACACAGGGACCGAGCGAGAGACACAGGGACCGAGAGAGACACAGGGACCGAGAGAGAGACACAGGGACCGAGAGAGGCACAGGGACCGAGTGAGAGACACAGGGACCGAGAGAGACACAGGGACCGAGAGAGAGACACAGGAACCGAGAGAGACACTGTGACTGAGACAGTCACAGGGACAAAGTGAGACACAGGGACCGAGAGAGACGCAGAGAGCAAGAGAGAGAGACACAGGGACCAAGAGAGAGTCACAGGTACTGAGAGAGAGACAGGGACCGAGAGAGAGACAGGGAGCGAGTGAGAGACACAGGGACAGAGAGAGAGACACAGGGACCGAGTGAGACACAGAGACCGAGAGAGTGACAGGGACCGAGTGAGACACAGGGACCCAGAGAGAGTCACAGGGACCGACAGAGACAGTGAAACTGAGAGAGAGAGACAGGGAGCAAATGAGACACAGGGACCGAGAGAGACACAGGGACCGAGTGAGACACAGAGACCGAGAGAGACACAGGGACCGAGAGAGAGATAGTGACCGAGAGAGACACAGGGACTGAGAGAGAGAGACACAGGGACCGAGAGAGAGACACAAGGACCAAGAGAGACACAGGGACCGAGTGAGACACAGGGGTGAGAGGGAGACACAGGGACCGAGAGAGAGACACAGGGACCGAGAGAGACACCGGGACCGAGAGAGACACAGGGACCGAGAGAGAGGCAGGGACCGAGAGAGAGACACAGGGACCGAGAGAGAGACACAGGGAGCGCGAGCGAGACACAGGGACCGAGTGAGACACAGGGACTGACAGAGAGACACAGGGAGCAAGAGACAGACACAGGGAACGAGAGAGAGACATAGGGACCGAGAAAGAGACACAGGGACTGAGAGAGAGACAGGGACCGAGAGAGACACCGGGACCGAGATTGACACAGGGACCGAGCGAGAGACACAGGGACCGAGAGAGACACAGGGACCGAGAGAGAGACACAGGGACCGAGAGAGGCACAGGGACCGAGTGAGAGACACAGGGACCGAGAGAGACACAGGGACCGAGAGAGACACAGGAACCGAGAGAGACACTGTGACTGAGACAGTCACAGGGACAAAGTGAGACACAGGGACCGAGAGAGACGCAGAGAGCAAGAGAGAGAGACAGGGACCGAGAGAGAGACACAGGGACCGAGAGAGACACCGGGACAGAGAGAGACACAGGGACCGAGAGAGAGACAGGGACGGAGAGAGAGAGAGACACAGGGACCGCCAGAGAGACACAGGGATCGAGAGAGACACAGGGACTGAGAGAGAGACACAGGGACTGAGAGAGACACAGGGACCGAGAGAGACACAGGGACTGACAGAGAGACACAGGGACCGAGAGAGACACAGGGACCGAGTGAGACACAGCGACCGAGAGAGACACAGGGACCGAGAGAGAGACACAGGGACCGAGAGAGACACCGGGACCGAGAGAGACACAGGGACCGAGAGAGAGGCAGGGACCGAGAGAGACACACAGGGACCGAGAGAGAGACACAGGGAGCGAGACCGAGACACAGGGACCGAGTGAGACACAGGGACTGACAGAGAGACACAGGGAGCAAGAGAGAGACACAGGGAACGAGAGAGAGACACAGGGACCGAGAAAGAGACACAGGGACTGAGAGAGAGACAGGGACTGAGAGAGACACAGAGAGTAAGAGAGAGAGACAGGGACCGAGACAGACACCGGGACCGAGATTGACACAGGGACCGAGCGAGAGACACAGGGACCGACAGAGACACAGGGACCGAGAGAGAGACACAGGGACCGAGAGAGACACAGGGACCGAGAGAGACAGACACTGGGTCCGAGAGAGACACAGGGACCGAGGGAGAGAGACACAGGGAACGAGAGAGACACAGGGACCGAGTGAGAGACACAGGGACTGAGCAAGTCACAGGGACCGAGTGAGAGACACAGGGATTGAGCGAGTCACAGGGACCGAGAGAGACACAGGGACCAAGAGAGAGACACAGGAACCGAGAGAGACACAGGGACTGAGACAGTCACAGGGACAAAGTGAGACACAGGGACCGAGAGAGACGCAGAGAGCAAGAGAGTGAGAAAGGGACCGAGAGAGAGACACAGGGACCGAGAGAGACACCGGGACCGAGAGAGACACAGGGACCGAGAAAGAGACACATGGACCGAGAGAGAGACTCAGGGACCGAGAGAGAGTCACAGGGACTGAGAGAGAGACAGGGACCGAGAGAGAGACACAGGAACCGAGTGAGACACAGGGACCGAGAGAGAAACACAGGGACCGAGAGAGAGAGACAGGGACCAAGAGAGACAGAGGGACTGAGAGAGACACATGGATCGAGAGAGACACAGGGACCGTGAGAGACACAGGGACCGAGAGAGAGACACAGGGACCGAGAGAGACACAGGGACCGACAGAGAGAAACAGGGAACAAGAGAGACACAGGGATCGAGAGAGAGACACAGGGACCGAGAGGGAAACACAGGGACCGAGAGAGAGACACAGAGACCGAGAGAGAGACACAGGGAACAAGAGAGATACAGGGACTGAGAGAGAGACAGTGACCGAGAGAGACACAGGGACCGAGAGAGAGACAGTGACCGAGAGAGACACACGGACTGAGAGAGAGAGACACAGGGACCGAGAGAGAGACACAAGGACCGAGAGAGACACAGGGATCGAGAGAGAGACACAGGGACCGAGAGGGAAACACAGGGACCGAGAGAGAGACACAGAGACCGAGAGAGAGACACAGGGAACAAGAGAGACACAGGGACTGAGAGAGATACACAGGGACTGGGCGAGTCACAAGGACCGAGAGAGACACAGGGACCGAGAGAGAGACAGTGACCGAGAGAGACACAGGGACTGAGAGAGAGAGACACAGTGACCGAGAGAGAGACACAAGGACCGAGAGAGACACAGGGACCGTGTGAGACACAGAGGCGAGAGGGAGACACAGGGACCGAGAGAGACACAGGGACCGAGGGAGAGAGACACAGGGAACGAGAGAGACACAGGGACCGAGAGAGAGACACAGGGACCGAGAGAGAGTCACAGGGACCGAGAGAGAGACACAGGCACCGAGAGTGAGACACAGGGACTGAGATAGAGACACAGGGACCAAGAGAGACACCAGGACGTAGAGAGACACAGGGGTGAGAGAGAGATACAGGGACCGAGAAACACACAGGGACCGAGTGAGACACACGGACCGAGGGAGACACAGGGACCGAGAGAGAGACACAGGGACCAAGAGAGACATAGGGACCGAGAGAGAGACACAGGGACTGAGAGAGAGACACAGGGACTGAGAGAGAGACAGGGACCGAGAGAGACACAGGGGCCGAGTGACACACAGGCACCGAGAGAGAGAGACACAGGGACAGAGAGAGACGCAGAGAGCAATAGAGAGAGACAGGGACCGAGAGAGAGACACAGGGACCGAGAGAGACACCGGGACCGAGAGAGACACAGGGACCGAGAGAGAGACAGGGACCGAGAGAGAGAGAGACACAGGGACCAAGAGAGAGACACAGGGACCAAGAGAGAGACTCAGGGACCGTGAGAGAGACACAGGGATCGAGAGAGAGACTCAGGGACCGAGAGAGAGACACAGGGACCAAGAGAGAGTCACAGGGACTGAGAGAGAGACAGGGACCGAGAGAGAGACAGGGACCAAGAGAGACACAGGGGCCGAGTGACACACAGGGACCGAGAGAGACACAGGGACCGAGAGAGAGACAGTGACCGAGAGAGACACAGGGTCTGAGAGAGAGAGACACAGAGACCGAGAGAGAGACACAAGGACCGAGCGAGACACAGGGACCGAGTGAGACACAGTCACCGAGTGAGACATAGCGACCGAGAGAGACACAGGGACCGAGAGAGAGAGACACTGGGACCGAGAGAGACACAGGGACCGAGGGAGAGAGACACAGGGAACGAGAGAGACACAGGGACCGAGTGAGAGACACAGGGACTGAGCGAGTCACAGGGACCGAGAGAGAGACACAGGGACCGAGAGAGAGACACAAGGACCGAGAGAGAGACACAGGGACCGAGAGAGAGTCACAGGGACCGAGAGAGACACAGGGACCGAGTGAGAGACACAGGGACTGAGCGAGTCACAGGGTCCGAGTGAGAGACACAGGGACCGAGAGAGACACAGGGACCAAGAGAGAGACACAGGAACCGAGAGAGACACTGTGACTGAGACAGTCACAGGGACAAAGTGAGACACAGGGACCGAGAGAGACGCAGAGAGCAAGAGAGTGAGACAGGGACCGAGAGAGAGACACAGGGACCGAGAGAGACACCGGGACCGAGAGAGACACAGGGACCGAGGGAGAGACAGGGACCGAGAGAGAGAGAGACACAGGGACCAAGAGAGAGACACAGGGACCAAGAGAGAGACACAGGGACCGAGAGAGAGACACAGGGACCGAGCGAGAGACTCAGGGACCGAGAGCGAGTCACAGAGACTGAGAGAGAGACAGGGACCGAGAGAGAGACACAGGAACCGAGTGAGACACAGGGACCGAGATAGAAACACAGGGACCGAGAGAGAGAGACAGGGACCGAGAGAGACACAGGGACTGAGAGAGACACAGGGTTCGAGTGAGACACAGGGACCGTGAGAGACACAGGGACCGAGAGAGAGACACAGGGACCGAGAGAGACACAGGGACCGACAGAGAGACACAGGGAACAAGAGAGACACAGGGATCGAGAGAGAGACACAGGGACCGAGAGGGAAACACAGGGACCGAGAGAGAGACACAGAGACCGAGAGAGAGACACAGGGAACAAGAGAGACACAGGGACTGAGAGAGAGACAGTGACCGAGAGAGACACAGGGACCGAGAGAGAGACAGGGATCGAGAGAGAGACACAGGGACCGAGAGGGAAACACAGGGACCGAGAGAGAGACACAGAGACCGAGAGAGAGACTCAGGGAACAAGAGAGACACAGGGACTGAGAGAGATACACAGGGACTGAGCGAGTCACAAGGAACGAGAGAGACACAGGGACCGAGAGAGAGAGACACAGAGACCGAGAGAGAGACACAAGGACCGAGAGAGACACAGGGACCGATTGAGACACAGGGGTGAGAGGGAGACACAGGGACCAAGAGAGACACAGCGACCGAGAGAGACACAGCGACCGAGAGAGACACAGGGACCGAGAGAGAGAGACACAGGGAACGAGAGAGACACAGGGACCGAGTGAGAGACACAGGGACTGAGCGAGAGACACAGGGACCGAGAGAGTCACAGGGACTGAGAGAGAGAGACACAGAGACCGAGAGAGAGACACAAGGACCGAGAGAGACACAGTGACCGAGAGAGACACAGCGACCGAGAGAGAGACAGGGACCGAGAGAGAGAGACACAGGGAACGAGAGAGACACAGGGACCGAGTGAGAGACACAGGGACTGACCGAGAGACACAGGGACCGAGAGAGACACAGGGACCGAGTGAGAGACACAGGGACCAAGAGAGACACCAGGATGGAGAGAGACACAGGGGTGAGAGAGAGATACAGGGACCGAGTGAGACACAGCGACCGAGAGAGACACAGGGACCGAGAGAGAGAGACACTGGGACCGAGAGAGACACAGGGACCGAGGGAGAGAGACACAGGGACCGAGAGAGACCAGGGACCGAGAGAGAGACACAGGGACCGAGAGAGAGACACAGGGACCGAGAGAGACACAGGGACCGCGAGAGAGACACAGGGACCGAGAGAGAGACACAGGGACCGAGAGAGTCACAGGGACCGAGAGAGACAGAGGGACTGAGAGAGTCACAGGGACCGAGAGAGAGACACAGGCACCGAAAGTGAGACACAGGGACTGAGATAGAGACACAGGGATGGAGAGAGAGACACAGGGACCAAGAGAGACACCAGGACGGAGAGAGACACAGGGGTGAGAGAGAGATACAGTGACCGAGAGAGACACAGGGACCGAGAGAGAGACACAGGGACCAAGAGAGACACAGGGACCGAGAGAGAGACACAGGGAGCAAGAGAGAGACACAGGGACCGAGACAGAGACAGGGACCGAGTGAGAGACACAGGGACCGAGAGAGAGACACAGGGACCGAGAGAGACACAGGGACCGAGTGAGAGACACAGGGATCGAGAGAGAGTCACAGGGATCGAGAGAGAGTCACAGGGACCGAGAGAGACACCGGGACCGTGAGAGAGACACAGGGACCAAGAGAGACACAGGGACCGAGAGAGACGCAGAGAGCAAGAGAGAGAGACAGGGACCGAGAGAGAGACACAGGGACCGAGAGAGAGACTCAGGGACCGAGAGAAAAGTCATAGGGACTGAGAGAGAGACAGGGACCGAGAGAGAGACACAGGGACCGAGAGAGAGACACAGGGACCGAGAGAGACACAGGGACCGAGAAAGAGACACAGGGACCGTGAGAGACACAGGGACCGAGAGAGAGACAGGGATCGAGAGAGAGAGAGACACAGGGACCAAGAGAGAGACACAGGGACCAAGATAGAGACACAGGGACCGAGAGAGAGACTCAGGGACCGAGAGAAAAGTCATAGGGACTGAGAGAGAGACAGGGACCGAGAGAGAGACACAGGGACCGAGAGAGAGACACAGGGACCGAGAGAGACACAGGGACCGAGAAAGAGACACAGGGACTGAGAGAGTCACAGGGACCGAGAGAGAGACACAGGCACCGAAAGTGAGACACAGGGACTGAGATAGAGACACAGGGACGGAGAGAGAGACACAGGGACCAAGAGAGACACCAGGACGGAGAGAGACACAGGGGTGAGAGAGAGATACAGGGAACGAGAGAGACACAGGGACCGAGAGAGAGACACAGGGACCAAGAGAGACACAGGGACCGAGAGAGAGACACAGGGAGCAAGAGAGAGACACAGGGACCGAGACAGAGACAGGGACCGAGTGAGAGACACAGGGACCGAGAGAGAGACACAGGGACCGAGAGAGACACAGGGACCGAGTGAGAGACACAGGGATCGTGAGAGAGACTGGGACTGAGAGAGAGAATGACAGGAACCGAGAGAGAGACACAGGGACCGAGTGAGAGACAGGGACCGAGGGAGAGTGACAGGGTTCGAGAGAGAGAGAGACACAGGGACCGAGTGAGACACAGGGACTGAGAGAGTGACAGGGACCGAGTGAGACACAGGGACCGAGAGAGAGAGTGACACAGGGACCGAGAGAGACACAAGGACCTAGCGAGAGACACAGGGACCGAGAGAGTCACAGGGACCGAGAGAGAGACACAGGGACCGAGAGAGAGACTCAGGGACCGAGAGAAAAGTCACAGGGACTGAGAGAGAGACAGGGACCGAGAGAGAGACACAGGGACCGAGAGAGAGACACAGGGACCGAGAGAGACACAGGGACCGAGAAAGAGACACAGGGACTGAGAGAGTCACAGGGACCGAGAGAGAGACACAGGCACCGAAAGTGAGACACAGGGACTGAGATAGAGACACAGGGACGGAGAGAGAGACACAGGGACCAAGAGAGACACCAGGACGGAGAGAGACACAGGGGTGAGAGAGAGATACAGGGACCGAGAGAGACACAGGGACCGAGAGAGAGACACAGGGACCGAGAGAGACACAGGGACCGAGAGAGACGCAGAGAGCAAGAGAGAGAGACAGGGACCGAGAGAGAGACACAGGGACCGAGAGAGACACCGGGACCGTGAGAGACACAGGGACCGAGAGAGAGACAGGGATCGAGAGAGAGAGAGACACAGGGACCAAGAGAGAGACACAGGGACCAAGATAGAGACACAGGGACCGAGAGAGAGACTCAGGGACCGAGAGAAAAGTCATAGGGACTGAGAGAGAGACAGGGACCGAGAGAGAGACACAGGGACCGAGAGAGAGACACAGGGACCGAGAGAGACACAGGGACCGAGAAAGAGACACAGGGACTGAGAGAGTCACAGGGACCGAGAGATAGACACAGGCACCGAAAGTGAGACACAGGGACTGAGATAGAGACACAGGGACGGAGAGAGAGACACAGGGACCAAGAGAGACACCAGGACGGAGAGAGACACAGGGGTGAGAGAGAGATACAGGGACCGAGAGAGACACAGGGACCGAGAGAGAGACACAGGGACCAAGAGAGACACAGGGACCGAGAGAGAGAGACACTGGGACCGAGAGAGACACAGGGACCGAGGGAGAGAGACACAGGGACCGAGAGAGACCAGGGACCGAGAGAGAGACACAGGGACCGAGAGAGAGACACAGGGACCGAGAGAGACACAGGGACCGCGAGAGAGACACAGGGACCGAGAGAGAGACACAGGGACCGAGAGAGTCACAGGGACCGAGAGAGACAGAGGGACTGAGAGAGTCACAGGGACCGAGAGAGAGACACAGGCACCGAAAGTGAGACACAGGGACTGAGATAGAGACACAGGGATGGAGAGAGAGACACAGGGACCAAGAGAGACACCAGGACGGAGAGAGACACAGGGGTGAGAGAGAGATACAGTGACCGAGAGAGACACAGGGACCGAGAGAGAGACACAGGGACCAAGAGAGACACAGGGACCGAGAGAGAGACACAGGGAGCAAGAGAGAGACACAGGGACCGAGACAGAGACAGGGACCGAGTGAGAGACACAGGGACCGAGAGAGAGACACAGGGACCGAGAGAGACACAGGGACCGAGTGAGAGACACAGGGATCGAGAGAGAGTCACAGGGACCGAGAGAGAGACACAGGGACCGAGAGAGACACCGGGACCGTGAGAGAGACACAGGGACCAAGAGAGACACAGGGACCGAGAGAGACGCAGAGAGCAAGAGAGAGAGACAGGGACCGAGAGAGAGACACAGGGACCGAGAGAGAGACTCGGGGACCGAGAGAAAAGTCATAGGGACTGAGAGAGAGACAGGGACCGAGAGAGAGACACAGGGACCGAGAGAGAGACACAGGGACCGAGAGAGACACAGGGACCGAGAAAGAGACACAGGGACCGTGAGAGACACAGGGACCGAGAGAGAGACAGGGATCGAGAGAGAGAGAGACACAGGGACCAAGAGAGAGACACAGGGACCAAGATAGAGACACAGGGACCGAGAGAGAGACTCAGGGACCGAGAGAAAAGTCATAGGGACTGAGAGAGAGACAGGGACCGAGAGAGAGACACAGGGACCGAGAGAGAGACACAGGGACCGAGAGAGACACAGGGACCGAGAAAGAGACACAGGGACTGAGAGAGTCACAGGGACCGAGAGAGAGACACAGGCACCGAAAGTGAGACACAGGGACTGAGATAGAGACACAGGGACGGAGAGAGAGACACAGGGACCAAGAGAGACACCAGGACGGAGAGAGACACAGGGGTGAGAGAGAGATACAGGGACCGAGAGAGACACAGGGACCGAGAGAGAGACACAGGGACCAAGAGAGACACAGGGACCGAGAGAGAGACACAGGGAGCAAGAGAGAGACACAGGGACCGAGACAGAGACAGGGACCGAGTGAGAGACACAGGGACCGAGAGAGAGACACAGGGACCGAGAGAGACACAGGGACCGAGTGAGAGACACAGGGATCGTGAGAGAGACTGGGACTGAGAGAGAGAATGACAGGAACCGAGAGAGAGACACAGGGACCGAGTGAGAGACAGGGACCGAGGGAGAGTGACAGGGTTCGAGAGAGAGAGAGACACAGGGACCGAGTGAGACACAGGGACTGAGAGAGTGACAGGGACCGAGTGAGACACAGGGACCGAGAGAGAGAGTGACACAGGGACCGAGAGAGACACAAGGACCTAGCGAGAGACACAGGGACCGAGAGAGTCACAGGGACCGAGAGAGAGACACAGGGACCGAGAGAGAGACTCAGGGACCGAGAGAAAAGTCACAGGGACTGAGAGAGAGACAGGGACCGAGAGAGAGACACAGGGACCGAGAGAGAGACACAGGGACCGAGAGAGACACAGGGACCGAGAAAGAGACACAGGGACTGAGAGAGTCACAGGGACCGAGAGAGAGACACAGGCACCGAAAGTGAGACACAGGGACTGAGATAGAGACACAGGGACGGAGAGAGAGACACAGGGACCAAGAGAGACACCAGGACGGAGAGAGACACAGGGGTGAGAGAGAGATACAGGGACCGAGAGAGACACAGGGACCGAGAGAGAGACACAGGGACCGAGAGAGACACAGGGACCGAGAGAGACGCAGAGAGCAAGAGAGAGAGTCAGGGACCGAGAGAGAGACACAGGGACCGAGAGAGACACCGGGACCGTGAGAGACACAGGGACCGAGAGAGAGACAGGGATCGAGAGAGAGAGAGACACAGGGACCAAGAGAGAGACACAGGGACCAAGATAGAGACACAGGGACCGAGAGAGAGACTCAGGGACCGAGAGAAAAGTCATAGGGACTGAGAGAGAGACAGGGACCGAGAGAGAGACACAGGGACCGAGAGAGAGACACAGGGACCGAGAGAGACACAGGGACCGAGAAAGAGACACAGGGACTGAGAGAGTCACAGGGACCGAGAGATAGACACAGGCACCGAAAGTGAGACACAGGGACTGAGATAGAGACACAGGGACGGAGAGAGAGACACAGGGACCAAGAGAGACACCAGGACGGAGAGAGACACAGGGGTGAGAGAGAGATACAGGGACCGAGAGAGACACAGGGACCGAGAGAGAGACACAGGGACCAAGAGAGACACAGGGACCGAGAGAGAGACACAGGGAGCAAGAGAGAGACACAGGGACCGAGACAGAGACAGGGACCGAGTGAGAGACACAGGGACCGAGAGAGAGACACAGGGACCGAGAGAGACACAGGGACCGAGTGAGAGACACAGGGATCGAGAGAGAGACTGGGACTGAGAGAGAGAATGACAGGAACCGAGAGAGAGACACAGGGACCGAGTGAGAGACAGGGACCGAGGGAGAGTGACAGGGTTCGAGAGAGAGAGAGACACAGGGACCGAGTGAGACACAGGGACTGAGAGAGTGACAGGGACCGAGTGAGACACAGGGACCGAGAGAGAGAGTGACACAGGGACCGAGAGAGACACAAGGACCTAGCGAGAGACACAGGGACCGAGAGAGTCACAGGGACCGAGAGAGAGACACAGGGACCGACAGAGACTCTGAAACTGAGAGAGAGACACAGGGACCGAGAGAGAGACAGGGACCGAGAGAGAGAGAGACACAGGGACCGAGAGAGAGACACAGGGACCGAGAGAGAGACACAGGGACCGAGAGAGACACAGGGACTGAGAGAGACAAAGGGATCGAGAGAGACACAGGGACCGTGAGAGACACAGGGACCGAGAGAGAGACACAGGGACCGAGAGAGACACAGGGACCGACAGAGACACAGGGACTGAGAGAGAGAGACACAGGGACCGAGAGAGACACAGGGACCGGGAGAGACACAGGGACTGAGAGAGAGAGACACAGGGACCGAGAGAGACACCGGGACGGAGAGAGACACAGGGACCGAGAGAGAGACAGGGACCAAGAGAGAGAGAGAGACACAGGGACAAAGAGAGAGACACAGGGATCAAGAGAGAGACACAGGGACCGAGAGAGAGACTCAGGGACCGAGAGAGAGACACAGGGACCAAGAGATAGTCACAGGTACTGAGAGAGAGACAGGGACCGAGAGAGAGACACAGGGAACAAGAGAGACACAGGGACTGAGAGAGAGACAGTGACCGAGAGAGACACAGCGACCGAGAGAGAGACAGGGATCGAGAGAGAGACAAAGGGACCGAGAGGGAAACACAGGGACCGAGAGAGAGACACAGAGACCGAGAGAGAGACACAGGGAACAAGAGAGACACAGGGACTGAGAGAGATACACAGGGACTGAGCGAGTCACAAGGAACGAGAGAGACACAGGGACCGAGAGAGAGAGACACAGAGACCGAGAGAGAGACACAAGGACCGAGAGAGACACAGGGACCGATTGAGACACAGGGGTGAGAGGGAGACACAGGGACCAAGAGAGACACAGCGACCGAGAGAGACACAGCGACCGAGAGAGACACAGGGACCGAGAGAGAGAGACACAGGGAACGAGAGAGACACAGGGACCGAGAGAGAGACACAGGGAGCAAGAGAGAGACACAGGGACCGAGAGAGAGACACAGGGACCGAGAGAGACACAGGGACCGAGAGAGAGACACAGGGACCGAGAGAGACACAGGGACCGAGTGAGAGACACAGGGATCGAGAGAGAGACTGGGACTGAGAGAGAGAATGACGGGAACCGAGAGAGAGACACAGGGACCGAGTGAGAGACAGGGACCGAGGGAGAGTGACAGGGTTCGAGAGAGAGAGAGACACAGGGACCGAGTGAGACACAGGGACTGAGAGAGTGACAGGGACCGAGTGAGACACAAGGACCGAGAGAGAGAGAGACACAGGGACCGAGAGAGACACAAGGACCTAGCGAGAGACACAGGGACCGAGAGAGTCACAGGGACCGAGAGAGAGACACAGGGACCGACAGAGACTCTGAAACTGAGAGAGAGACACATGGACCGACAGAGACACTGAAACTGAGAGAGAGACACAGGGACCGAGAGAGAGACAGGGACCGAGAGAGAGAGAGACACAGGGACCAAGAGAGAGACACAGGGACCGAGAGAGAGACACAGGGACCGAGAGAGAGACTCAGGGACCAAGAGAGAGTCACAGGGACTGAGAGAGAGAGAGGGACCGAGAGAGAGACACAGGAACCGAGTGAGACACAGGGACCGAGAGAGAGACACAGGGACCGAGAGAGAGACACAGGGACCGAGAGAGACACAGGGACTGAGAGAGACAAAGGGATCGAGAGAGACACAGGGACCGTGAGAGACACACGGACCGAGAGAGAGACACAGGGACCGAGAGAGACACAGGTACCGACAGAGACACAGGGACTGAAAGAGAGAGACACAGGGACCGAGAGAGACACAGGGACCGGGAGAGACACAGGGACTGAGAGAGAGAGACACAGGGACCGAGAGAGACACAGGGACAGAGAGAGACACCGGGACGGAGAGAGACACAGGGACCGAGAGAGAGACAGGGACCAAGAGAGAGAGAGACACAGGGACAAAGAGAGAGACACAGGGACCAAGAGAGAGACACAGGGACCGAGAGAGAGACTCAGGGACCGAGAGAGAGTCACAGGGACCGAGAGAGACAGAGGGACTGAGAGAGTCACAGGGACCGAGAGAGAGACACAGGCACCGAAAGTGAGACACAGGGACTGAGATAGAGACACAGGGACGGAGAGAGAGACACAGGGACCAAGAGAGACACCAGGACGGAGAGAGACACAGGGGTGAGAGAGAGATACAGGGACCGAGAGAGACACAGGGACCGAGAGAGAGACACAGGGACCAAGAGAGACACAGGGACCGAGAGAGAGACACAGGGAGCAAGAGAGAGACACAGGGACCGAGACAGAGACAGGGACCGAGTGAGAGACACAGGGACCGAGAGAGAGACACAGGGACCGAGAGAGACACAGGGACCGAGTGAGAGACACAGGGATCGAGAGAGAGACTGGGACTGAGAGAGAGAATGACGGGAACCGAGAGAGAGACACAGGGACCGAGTGAGAGACAGGGACCGAGGGAGAGTGACAGGGTTCGAGAGAGAGAGAGACACAGGGACCGAGTGAGACACAGGGACTGAGAGAGTGACAGGGACCGAGTGAGACACAAGGACCGAGAGAGAGAGAGACACAGGGACCGAGAGAGACACAAGGACCTAGCGAGAGACACAGGGACCGAGAGAGTCACAGGGACCGAGAGAGAGAGAGACACTGGGACCGAGAGAGACACAGGGACCGAGGGAGAGAGACACAGGGAACGAGAGAGACACAGGGACCGAGTGAGAGACACAGGGACTGAGCGAGTCACAGGGACCGAGAGAGAGACACAGGGACCGAGAGAGAGACACAAGGACCGAGAGAGAGACACAGGGACCGAGAGAGAGTCACAGGGACCGAGAGAGACATAGCGACCGAGAGAGACACAGGGACCGAGAGAGAGAGACACTGGGACCGAGAGAGACACAGGGACCGAGGGAGAGAGACACAGGGAACGAGAGAGACACAGGGACCGAGTGAGAGACACAGGGACTGAGCGAGTCACAGGGACCGAGAGAGAGACACAGGGACCGAGAGAGAGACACAAGGACCGAGAGAGAGACACAGGGACCGAGAGAGAGTCACAGGGACCGAGAGAGACACAGGGACCGAGTGAGAGACACAGGGACTGAGCGAGTCACAGGGTCCGAGTGAGAGACACAGGGACCGAGAGAGACACAGGGACCAAGAGAGAGACACAGGAACCGAGAGAGACACTGTGACTGAGACAGTCACAGGGACAAAGTGAGACACAGGGACCGAGAGAGACGCAGAGAGCAAGAGAGTGAGACAGGGACCGAGAGAGAGACACAGGGACCGAGAGAGACACCGGGACCGAGAGAGACACAGGGACCGAGGGAGAGACAGGGACCGAGAGAGAGAGAGACACAGGGACCAAGAGAGAGACACAGGGACCAAGAGAGAGACACAGGGACCGAGAGAGAGACACAGGGACCGAGCGAGAGACTCAGGGACCGAGAGCGAGTCACAGAGACTGAGAGAGAGACAGGGACCGAGAGAGAGACACAGGAACCGAGTGAGACACAGGGACCGAGAGAGAAACACAGGGACCGAGAGAGAGAGACAGGGACCGAGAGAGACACAGGGACTGAGAGAGAGACAGGGATCGAGTGAGACACAGGGACCGTGAGAGACACAGGGACCGAGAGAGAGACACAGGGACCGACAGTGAGACACAGGGACCGACAGAGAGACACAGGGAACAAGAGAGACACAGGGATCGAGAGAGAGACACAGGGACCGAGAGGGAAACACAGGGACCGAGAGAGAGACACAGAGACCGAGAGAGAGACACAGGGAACAAGAGAGACACAGGGACTGAGAGAGAGACAGTGACCGAGAGAGACACAGCGACCGAGAGAGAGACAGGGATCGAGAGAGAGACACAGGGACCGAGAGGGAAACACAGGGACCGAGAGAGAGACACAGAGACCGAGAGAGAGACACAGGGAACAAGAGAGACACAGGGACTGAGAGAGATACACAGGGACTGAGCGAGTCACAAGGAACGAGAGAGACACAGGGACCGAGAGAGAGAGACACAGAGACCGAGAGAGAGACACAAGGACCGAGAGAGACACAGGGACCGATTGAGACACAGGGGTGAGAGGGAGACACAGGGACCAAGAGAGACACAGCGACCGAGGGAGACACAGCGACCGAGAGAGACACAGGGACCGAGAGAGAGAGACACAGGGAACGAGAGAGACACAGGGACCGAGAGAGAGACACAGGGAGCAAGAGAGAGACACAGGGACCGAGACAGAGACAGGGACCGAGTGAGAGACACAGGGACCGAGAGAGATACACAGGGACCGAGAGAGACACAGGGACCGAGTGAGAGACACAGGGACCGAGAGAGAGACTCAGGGACCGAGAGAGAGTCACAGGGACTGAGAGAGAGAGAGGGACCGAGAGAGAGACACAGGAACCGAGTGAGACACAGGGACCGAGAGAGAGACACAGGGACCGAGCGAGAGACTCAGGGACCGAGAGCGAGTCACAGAGACTGAGAGAGAGACAGGGACCGAGAGAGAGACACAGGGACCGTGAGAGACACACGGACCGAGAGAGAGACACAGGGACCGAGAGAGACACAGGGACCGAGAGAGACACAGGGACCGAGAGAGAGACACAGGGACCAAGAGAGACACAGGGACCGAGAGAGAGACACAGGGAGCAAGAGAGAGACACAGGGACCGAGACAGAGACAGGGACCGAGTGAGAGACACAGGGACCGAGAGAGAGACACAGGGACCGAGAGAGACACAGGGACCGAGTGAGAGACACAGGGATCGAGAGAGAGACTGGGACTGAGAGAGAGAATGACAGGAACCGAGAGAGAGACACAGGGACCGAGTGAGAGACAGGGACCGAGGGAGAGTGACAGGGTTCGAGAGAGAGAGAGACACAGGGACCGAGTGAGACACAGGGACTGAGAGAGTGACAGGGACCGAGTGAGACACAAGGACCGAGAGAGAGAGAGACACAGGGACCGAGAGAGACACAAGGACCTAGCGAGAGACACAGGGACCGAGAGAGTCACAGGCACCGAGAGAGAGAGAGACACTGGGACCGAGAGAGACACAGGGACCGAGGGAGAGAGACACAGGGAACGAGAGAGACACAGGGACCGAGTGAGAGACACAGGGACTGAGCGAGTCACAGGGACCGAGAGAGAGACACAGGGACCGAGAGAGAGACACAAGGACCGAGAGAGAGACACAGGGACCGAGAGAGAGTCACAGGGACCGAGAGAGACATAGCGACCGAGAGAGACACAGGGACCGAGAGAGAGAGACACTGGGACCGAGAGAGACACAGGGACCGAGGGAGAGAGACACAGGGAACGAGAGAGACACAGGGACCGAGTGAGAGACACAGGGACTGAGCGAGTCACAGGGACCGAGAGAGAGACACAGGGACCGAGAGAGAGACACAAGGACCGAGAGAGAGACACAGGGACCGAGAGAGAGTCACAGGGACCGAGAGAGACACAGGGACCGAGTGAGAGACACAGGGACTGAGCGAGTCACAGGGTCCGAGTGAGAGACACAGGGACCGAGAGAGACACAGGGACCAAGAGAGAGACACAGGAACCGAGAGAGACACTGTGACTGAGACAGTCACAGGGACAAAGTGAGACACAGGGACCGAGAGAGACGCAGAGAGCAAGAGAGTGAGACAGGGACCGAGAGAGAGACACAGGGACCGAGAGAGACACCGGGACCGAGAGAGACACAGGGACCGAGGGAGAGACAGGGACCGAGAGAGAGAGAGACACAGGGACCAAGAGAGAGACACAGGGACCAAGAGAGAGACACAGGGACCGAGAGAGAGACACAGGGACCGAGCGAGAGACTCAGGGACCGAGAGCGAGTCACAGAGACTGAGAGAGAGACAGGGACCGAGAGAGAGACACAGGAACCGAGTGAGACACAGGGACCGAGAGAGAAACACAGGGACCGAGAGAGAGAGACAGGGACCGAGAGAGACACAGGGACTGAGAGAGAGACAGGGATCGAGTGAGACACAGGGACCGTGAGAGACACAGGGACCGAGAGAGAGACACAGGGACCGACAGTGAGACACAGGGACCGACAGAGAGACACAGGGAACAAGAGAGACACAGGGATCGAGAGAGAGACACAGGGACCGAGAGGGAAACACAGGGACCGAGAGAGAGACACAGAGACCGAGAGAGAGACACAGGGAACAAGAGAGACACAGGGACTGAGAGAGAGACAGTGACCGAGAGAGACACAGCGACCGAGAGAGAGACAGGGATCGAGAGAGAGACACAGGGACCGAGAGGGAAACACAGGGACCGAGAGAGAGACACAGAGACCGAGAGAGAGACAGAGGGAACAAGAGAGACACAGGGACTGAGAGAGATACACAGGGACTGAGCGAGTCACAAGGAACGAGAGAGACACAGGGACCGAGAGAGAGAGACACAGAGACCGAGAGAGAGACACAAGGACCGAGAGAGACACAGGGACCGATTGAGACACAGGGGTGAGAGGGAGACACAGGGACCAAGAGAGACACAGCGACCGAGGGAGACACAGCGACCGAGAGAGACACAGGGACCGAGAGAGAGAGACACAGGGAACGAGAGAGACACAGGGACCGAGAGAGAGACACAGGGAGCAAGAGAGAGACACAGGGACCGAGACAGAGACAGGGACCGAGTGAGAGACACAGGGACCGAGAGAGATACACAGGGACCGAGAGAGACACAGGGACCGAGTGAGAGACACAGGGACCGAGAGAGAGACTCAGGGACCGAGAGAGAGTCACAGGGACTGAGAGAGAGAGAGGGACCGAGAGAGAGACACAGGAACCGAGTGAGACACAGGGACCGAGAGAGAGACACAGGGACCGAGCGAGAGACTCAGGGACCGATAGCGAGTCACAGAGACTGAGAGAGAGACAGGGACCGAGAGAGAGACACAGGGACCGTGAGAGACACACGGACCGAGAGAGAGACACAGGGACCGAGAGAGACACAGGGACCGAGAGAGACACAGGGAACGGGAGAGACACAGGGACTGAGAGAGAGAGACACAGGGACCGAGAGAGACACAGGGACAGAGAGAGACACCGGGACGGAGAGAGACACAGGGACCGAGAGAGAGACAGGGACCAAGAGAGAGAGACACAGGGACAAAGAGAGAGACACAGGGACCAAGAGAGAGACACAGGGACCGAGAGAGAGACTCAGGGACCGAGAGAGAGACACAGGGACCAAGAGAGAGTCACAGGTACTGAGAGAGAGACAGGGACCGAGAGAGAGACACAGGGACAAAGAGAGAGACACAGCGACCGAGAGAGAGACACAGGGACCGAGAGAGACACCGGGACGGAGAGAGACAAGGGACCGAGAGAGAGACAGGGACCAAGAGAGAGAGAGACACAGGGACAAAGAGAGAGACACAGGGACCAAGAGAGAGAGAGACACAGGGACAAAGAGAGAGACACAGGGGCCAAGAGAGAGACACAGGGACCGAGAGAGAGACTCAGGGACCGAGAGAGAGACACAGGGACCAAGAGAGAGTCACAGGTACTGAGAGAGAGACAGGGACCGAGAGAGAGACAGGGAGCGAGTGAGAGACACAGGGACAGAGAGAGAGACACAGGGACCGAGTGAGACACAGAGACCGAGAGAGAGAGACAGGGTCCGAGAGAGAGAGACACAGGGACCGAGTGAGACTCAGAGACCGAGAGAGTGACAGGGACCGAGTGAGACACAGGGACCCAGAGAGAGTCACAGAGACCGACAGAGACACTGAAACTGAGAGAGAGAGACAGGGAGCAAATGAGACACAGGGACCGAGAGAGAGACAGGGTCCGAGTGAGCGACACAGGGACCGAGTGAGACACAGGGACCGAGAGAGAGACACAATCGTCCTAGAGAGAAAGACAGGGAGCGAGAGAGAGACACAGGGACCGAGAGAGACACAGGGACCGAGTGAGACACAGAGACCGAGAGAGACACAGGGACCGAGAGAGAGATAGTGACCGAGAGAGACACAGGGACTGAGAGAGAGAGACACAGGGACCGAGAGAGAGACACAAGGACCGAGAGAGACACAGGGACCGAGTGAGACACAGGGGTGAGAGGGAGACACAGGGACCGAGAGAGACACAGGGACCGAGTGAGACACAGCGACCGAGAGAGACACAGGGACCGAGAGAGAGACACAGGGACCGAGAGAGACACCGGGACCGAGAGAGACACAGGGACCGAGAGAGAGGCAGGGACCGAGAGAGAGACACAGGGACCGAGAGAGAGACACAGGGAGCGAGAGCGAGACACAGGGACCGAGTGAGACACAGGGACTGACAGAGAGACACAGGGAGCAAGAGAGAGACACAGGGAACGAGAGAGAGACACAGGGACTGAGAAAGAGACACAGGGACTGAGAGAGAGACAGGGATGGAGAGAGACACCGGGACCGAGATTGACACAGGGACCGAGCGAGAGACACAGGGACCGAGAGAGACACAGGGACCGAGAGAGAGACACAGGGACCGAGAGCGGCACAGGGACCGAGTGAGAGACACAGGGACCGAGAGAGACACAGGGACCGAGAGAGAGACACAGGAACCGAGAGAGACACTGTGACTGAGACAGTCACAGGGACAAAGTGAGACACAGGGACCGAGAGAGACGCAGAGAGCAAGAGAGAGACACAGGGAACGAGAGAGAGACACAGGGACCGAGAGAGACACCGGGACCGAGAGAGACACAGGGACCGAGAGAGAGACAGGGATCGAGAGAGAGAGAGACACAGGGACCAAGAGAGAGACACAGGGACCAAGATAGAGACACAGGGACCGAGAGAGAGACTCAGGGACCGAGAGAAAAGTCACAGGGACTGAGAGAGAGACAGGGACCGAGAGAGAGACACAGGGACCGAGAGAGAGACACAGGGACCGAGAGAGACACAGGGACCGAGAAAGAGACACAGGGACTGAGAGAGTCACAGGGACCGAGAGAGAGACACAGGCACCGAAAGTGAGACACAGGGACTGAGATAGAGACACAGGGACGGAGAGAGAGACACAGGGACCAAGAGAGACACCAGGACGGAGAGAGACACAGGGGTGAGAGAGAGATACAGGGACCGAGAGAGACACAGGGACCGAGAGAGAGACACAGGGACCAAGAGAGACACAGGGACCGAGAGAGACGCAGAGAGCAAGAGAGAGAGACAGGGACCGAGAGAGCGACACAGGGACCGAGAGAGACACCGGGACCGTGAGAGACACAGGGACCGAGAGAGAGACAGGGATCGAGAGAGAGAGAGACACAGGGACCAAGAGAGAGACACAGGGACCAAGATAGAGACACAGGGACCGAGAGAGAGACTCAGGGACCGAGAGAAAAGTCATAGGGACTGAGAGAGAGACAGGGACCGAGAGAGAGACACAGGGACCGAGAGAGAGACACAGGGACCGAGAGAGACACAGGGACCGAGAAAGAGACACAGGGACTGAGAGAGTCACAGGGACCGAGAGAGAGACACAGGCACCGAAAGTGAGACACAGGGACTGAGATAGAGACACAGGGACGGAGAGAGAGACACAGGGACCAAGAGAGACACCAGGACGGAGAGAGACACAGGGGTGAGAGAGAGATACAGGGACTGAGAGAGACACAGGGACCGAGAGAGAGACACAGGGACCAAGAGAGACACAGGGACCGAGAGAGAGAGACACAGGGAGCAAGAGAGAGACACAGGGACCGAGACAGAGACAGGGACCGAGTGAGAGACACAGGGACCGAGAGAGAGACACAGGGACCGAGAGAGACACAGGGACCGAGTGAGAGACACAGGGATCGAGAGAGAGACTGGGACCGAGAGAGAGAGAGAATGACAGGAACCGAGAGAGAGACACAGGGACCGAGTGAGAGACAGGGACCGAGGGAGAGTGACAGGGTTCGAGAGAGAGAGAGACACAGGGACCGAGTGAGACACAGGGACTGAGAGAGTGACAGGGACCGAGTGAGACACAGGGACCGAGAGAGAGAGAGACACAGGGACCGAGAGAGACACAAGGACCTAGCGAGAGACACAGGGACCGAGAGAGTCACAGGGACCGAGAGAGAGACACAGGGACCGACAGAGACTCTGAAACTGAGAGAGAGACACAGGGACCGAGAGAGAGACAGGGACCGAGAGAGAGAGGGACACAGGGACCAAGAGAGAGACACAGGGATCGAGAGAGAGACACAGGGACCGAGAGAGAGACTCAGGGACCGAGAGAGAGTCACAGGGACTGAGAGAGAGAGAGGGACCGAGAGAGAGACACAGGAACCGAGTGAGACACAGGGACCGAGAGAGAGACACAGGGACCGAGAGAGAGACACAGGGACCGAGAGAGACACAGGGACTGAGAGAGACAAAGGGATCGAGAGAGACACAGGGACCGTGAGAGACACAGGGACCGAGAGAGAGACACAGGGACCGAGAGAGACACAGGGACCGACAGAGACACAGGGACTGAGAGAGAGAGACACAGGGACCGAGAGAGACACAGGGACCGGGAGAGACACAGGGACTGAGAGAGAGAGACACAGGGACCGAGAGAGACACCGGGACGGAGAGAGACACAGGGACCGAGAGAGAGACAGGGACCAAGAGAGAGAGAGACACAGGGACAAAGAGAGAGACACAGGGACCAAGAGAGAGACACAGGGACAGAGAGAGAGACTCAGGGACCGAGAGAGAGACACAGGGACCAAGAGAGAGTCACAGGTACTGAGAGAGAGACAGGGACCGAGAGAGAGACACAGGGACAAAGAGAGAGACACAGCGACCGAGAGAGAGACACAGGGACCGAGAGAGACACCGGGACGGAGAGAGACAAGGGACCGAGAGAGAGACAGGGACCAAGAGAGAGAGAGACACAGGGACAAAGAGAGAGACACAGGGACCAAGAGAGAGAGAGACACAGGGACAAAGAGTGAGACACAGGGACCAAGAGAGAGACACAGGGACCGAGAGAGAGACTCAGGGACCAAGAGAGAGACACAGGGACCAAGAGAGAGTCACAGGTACTGAGAGAGAGACAGGGACCGAGAGAGAGACAGGGAGCGAGTGAGAGACACAGGGACAGAGAGAGAGACACAGGGACCGAGTGAGACACAGAGACCGAGAGAGAGAGACAGGGTCCGAGAGAGAGAGACACAGGGACCGAGTGAGACTCAGAGACCGAGAGAGTGACAGGGACCGAGTGAGACACAGGGACCCAGAGAGAGTCACAGGGACCGACAGAGACACTGAAACTGAGAGAGAGAGACAGGGAGCAAATGAGACACAGGGACCGAGAGAGAGACAGGGACCGAGTGAGCGACACAGAGACCGAGTGAGACACAGGGACCGAGAGAGAGACACAATCGTCCTAGAGAGAAAGACAGGGAGCGAGAGAGAGACACAGGGACCGAGTGAGACACAGAGACCGAGAGAGACACAGGGACCGAGAGAGAGATAGTGACCGAGAGAGACACAGGGACTGAGAGAGAGAGACACAGGGACCGAGAGAGAGACACAAGGACCGAGAGAGACACAAGGACCGAGTGAGACACAGGGGTGAGAGGGAGACACAGGGACCGAGAGAGACACAGGGACCGAGTGAGACACAGCGACCGAGAGAGACACAGGGACCGAGAGAGAGACACAGGGACCGAGAGAGACACCGGGACCGAGAGATACACAGGGACCGAGAGAGAGGCAGGGACCGAGAGAGAGACACAGGGACAGAGAGAGAGACACAGGGAGCGAGAGCGAGACACAGGGACCGAGTGAGACACAGGGACTGACAGAGAGACACAGGGACCAAGAGAGAGACACAGGGACCGAGAGAGAAACAGGGACTGAGAGAGACAAAGGGATCGAGAGAGACACAGGGACCGTGAGAGACACACGGACCGAGAGAGAGACACAGGGACCGAGAGAGACACAGGGACCGACAGAGACACAGGGACTGAGAGAGAGAGAGACACAGGGACCGAGAGAGACACAGGGACCGGGAGAGACACAGGGACTGAGAGAGAGAGACACAGGGACCGAGAGAGACACAGGGACAGAGAGAGACACCGGGACGGAGAGAGACACAGGGACCGAGAGAGAGACAGGGACCAAGAGAGAGAGAGACACAGGGACAAAGAGAGAGACACAGGGACCAAGAGAGAGACACAGGGACCGAGAGAGAGACTCAGGGACTGAGAGAGAGACACAGGGACCAAGAGAGAGTCACAGGTACTGAGAGAGAGACAGGGACCGAGAGAGAGACAGGGAGCGAGTGAGAGACACAGGGACAGAGAGAGAGACACAGGGACCGAGTGAGACACAGAGACCGAGAGAGAGAGACAGGGTCCGAGAGAGAGAGACACAGGGACCGAGTGAGACTCAGAGACCGAGAGAGTGACAGGGACCGAGAGAGACACAGGGACCCAGAGAGAGTCACAGGGACCGACAGAGACACTGAAACTGAGAGAGAGAGACAGGGAGCAAATGAGACACAGGGACCGAGAGAGAGACAGGGACCGAGTGAGCGACACAGGGACCGAGTGAGACCCAGGGACCGAGAGAGAGACACAATCGTCCTAGAGAGAAAGACAGGGAGCGAGAGAGAGACACAGGGACCGAGAGAGACACAGGGACCGAGTGAGACACAGAGACCGAGAGAGACACAGGGACCGAGAGAGAGATAGTGACCGAGAGAGACACAGGGACTGAGAGAGAGAGACACAGGGACCGAGAGAGAGACACAAGGACCGAGAGAGACACAGGGACCGAGTGTGACACAGGGGTGAGAGGGAGACACAGGGACCGAGAGAGACACAGGGACCGAGTGAGACACAGCGACCGAGAGAGACACAGGGACCGAGAGAGAGACACAGGGACCGAGAGAGACACCGGGACCGAGAGAGACACAGGGACCGAGAGAGAGGCAGGGACCGAGAGAGAGACACAGGGACCGAGAGAGTCACAGGGACCGAGAGAGAGACACAGGGACCGACAGAGACTCTGAAACTGAGAGAGAGACACATGGACCGACAGAGACACTGAAACTGAGAGAGAGACACAGGGACCGAGAGAGAGACAGGGACCGAGAGAGAGAGAGACACAGGGACCAAGAGAGAGACACAGGGACCGAGAGAGAGACACAGGGACCGAGAGAGAGACTCAGGGACCGAGAGAGAGTCACAGGGACTGAGAGAGAGAGAGGGACCGAGAGAGAGACACAGGAACCGAGTGAGACACAGGGACCGAGAGAGAGACACAGGGACCGAGAGAGAGACACAGGGACCGAGAGAGACACAGGGACTGAGAGAGACAAAGGGATCGAGAGAGACACAGGGACCGTGAGAGACACACGGACCGAGAGAGAGACACAGGGACCGAGAGAGACACAGGACCGACAGAGACACAGGGACTGAGAGAGAGAGACACAGGGACCGAGAGAGACACAGGGACCGGGAGAGACACAGGGACTGAGAGAGAGAGACACAGGGACCGAGAGAGACACAGGGACAGAGAGAGACACCGGGACGGAGAGAGACACAGGGACCGAGAGAGAGACAGGGACCAAGAGAGAGAGAGACACAGGGACAAAGAGAGAGACACAGGGACCAAGAGAGAGACACAGGGACCGAGAGAGAGACTCAGGGGACCGATAGAGAGTCACAGGGACCGAGAGAGACAGAGGGACTGAGAGAGTCACAGGGACCGAGAGAGAGACACAGGCACCGAAAGTGAGACACAGGGACTGAGATAGAGACACAGGGACGGAGAGAGAGACACAGGGACCAAGAGAGACACCAGGATGGAGAGAGACACAGGGGTGAGAGAGAGATACAGGGACCGAGAGAGACACAGGGACCGAGAGAGAGACACAGGGACCAAGAGAGACACAGGGACCGAGAGAGAGACACAGGGAGCAAGAGAGAGACACAGGGACCGAGACAGAGACAGGGACCGAGTGAGAGACACAGGGACCGAGAGAGAGACACAGGGACCGAGAGAGACACAGGGACCGAGTGAGAGACACAGGGATCGAGAGAGAGACTGGGACTGAGAGAGAGAATGACAGGAACCGAGAGAGAGACACAGGGACCGAGTGAGAGACAGGGACCGAGGGAGAGTGACAGGGTTCGAGAGAGAGAGAGACACAGGGACCGAGTGAGACACAGGGACTGAGAGAGTGACAGGGACCGAGTGAGACACAAGGACCGAGAGAGAGAGAGACACAGGGACCGAGAGAGAGGCAGGGACCGAGAGAGAGACACAGGGACCGAGAGAGAGACACAGGGAGCGAGAGCGAGACACAGGGACCGAGTGAGACACAGGGACTGACAGAGACACAGGGAGCAAGAGAGAGACACAGGGAACGAGAGAGAGACACAGGGACTGAGAAAGAGACACAGGGACTGAGAGAGAGACAGGGATGGAGAGAGACACCGGGACCGAGATTGACACAGGGACCGAGCGAGAGACACAGGGACCGAGAGAGACACAGGGACCGAGAGAGAGACACAGGGACCGAGAGCGGCACAGGGACCGAGTGAGAGACACAGGGACCGAGAGAGACACAGGGACCGAGAGAGACACACGGACCGAGAGAGAGACACAGGGACCGAGAGAGACACAGGGACCGACAGAGACACAGGGACTGAGAGAGAGAGACACAGGGACCGAGAGAGACACAGGGACCGGGAGAGACACAGGGACTGAGAGAGAGAGACACAGGGACCGAGAGAGACACAGGGACAGAGAGAGACACCGGGACGGAGAGAGACACAGGGACCGAGAGAGAGACAGGGACCAAGAGAGAGAGAGACACAGGGACAAAGAGAGAGACACAGGGACCAAGAGAGAGACACAGGGACCGAGAGAGAGACTCAGGGACCGATAGAGAGTCACAGGGACCGAGAGAGACAGAGGGACTGAGAGAGTCACAGGGACCGAGAGAGAGACACAGGCACCGAAAGTGAGACACAGGGACTGAGATAGAGACACAGGGACGGAGAGAGAGACACAGGGACCAAGAGAGACACCAGGATGGAGAGAGACACAGGGGTGAGAGAGAGATACAGGGACCGAGAGAGACACAGGGACCGAGAGAGAGACACAGGGACCAAGAGAGACACAGGGACCGAGAGAGAGACACAGGGAGCAAGAGAGAGACACAGGGACCGAGACAGAGACAGGGACCGAGTGAGAGACACAGGGACCGAGAGAGAGACACAGGGACCGAGAGAGACACAGGGACCGAGTGAGAGACACAGGGATCGAGAGAGAGACTGGGACTGAGAGAGAGAATGACAGGAACCGAGAGAGAGACACAG
This sequence comes from Prionace glauca, assembly GCA_037974335.1. Classification (NCBI taxonomy): domain Eukaryota; kingdom Metazoa; phylum Chordata; class Chondrichthyes; order Carcharhiniformes; family Carcharhinidae; genus Prionace; species Prionace glauca. Next base: position 19,727 of record JBBMRE010000193.1, on the reverse strand, counting down.
GGACCGAGTGAGAGACAGGGACCGAGGGAGAGTGACAGGGTTCGAGAGAGAGAGAGACACAGGGACCGAGTGAGACACAGGGACTGAGAGAGTGACAGGGACCGAGTGAGACACAAGGACCGAGAGAGAGAGAGACACAGGGACCGAGAGAGAGGCAGGGACCGAGAGAGAGACACAGGGACCGAGAGAGAGACACAGGGAGCGAGAGCGAGACACAGGGACCGAGTGAGACACAGGGACTGACAGAGACACAGGGAGCAAGAGAGAGACACAGGGAACGAGAGAGAGACACAGGGACTGAGAAAGAGACACAGGGACTGAGAGAGAGACAGGGATGGAGAGAGACACCGGGACCGAGATTGACACAGGGACCGAGCGAGAGACACAGGGACCGAGAGAGACACAGGGACCGAGAGAGAGACACAGGGACCGAGAGCGGCACAGGGACCGAGTGAGAGACACAGGGACCGAGAGAGACACAGGGACCGAGAGAGAGACACAGGAACCGAGAGAGACACTGTGACTGAGACAGTCACAGGGACAAAGTGAGACACAGGGACCGAGAGAGACGCAGAGAGCAAGAGAGAGACACAGGGAACGAGAGAGAGACACAGGGACCGAGAGAGACACCGGGACCGAGAGAGACACAGGGACCGAGAGAGAGACAGGGATCGAGAGAGAGAGAGACACAGGGACCAAGAGAGAGACACAGGGACCAAGATAGAGACACAGGGACCGAGAGAGAGACTCAGGGACCGAGAGAAAAGTCACAGGGACTGAGAGAGAGACAGGGACCGAGAGAGAGACATAGGGACCGAGAGAGAGACACAGGGACCGAGAGAGACACAGGGACCGAGAAAGAGACACAGGGACTGAGAGAGTCACAGGGACCGAGAGAGAGACACAGGCACCGAAAGTGAGACACAGGGACTGAGATAGAGACACAGGGACGGAGAGAGAGACACAGGGACCAAGAGAGACACCAGGACGGAGAGAGACACAGGGGTGAGAGAGAGATACAGGGACCGAGAGAGAGACACAGGGACCGAGAGAGAGACACAGGGACCAAGAGAGACACAGGGACCGAGAGAGACGCAGAGAGCAAGAGAGAGAGACAGGGACCGAGAGAGCGACACAGGGACCGAGAGAGACACCGGGACCGTGAGAGACACAGGGACCGAGAGAGAGACAGGGATCGAGAGAGAGAGAGACACAGGGACCAAGAGAGAGACACAGGGACCAAGATAGAGACACAGGGACCGAGAGAGAGACTCAGGGACCGAGAGAAAAGTCATAGGGACTGAGAGAGAGACAGGGACCGAGAGAGAGACACAGGAACCGAGAGAGAGACACAGGGACCGAGAGAGACACAGGGACCGAGAAAGAGACACTGGGACTGAGAGAGTCACAGGGACCGAGAGAGAGACACAGGCACCGAAAGTGAGACACAGGGACTGAGATAGAGACACAGGGACGGAGAGAGAGACACAGGGACCAAGAGAGACACCAGGACGGAGAGAGACACAGGGGTGAGAGAGAGATACAGGGACTGAGAGAGACACAGGGACAGAGAGAGAGACACAGGGACCAAGAGAGACACAGGGACCGAGAGAGAGACACAGGGAGCAAGAGAGAGACACAGGGACCGAGACAGAGACAGGGACCGAGTGAGAGACACAGGGACCGAGAGAGAGACACAGGGACCGAGAGAGACACAGGGACCGAGTGAGAGACACAGGGATCGAGAGAGAGACTGGGACCGAGAGAGAGAGAGAATGACAGGAACCGAGAGAGAGACACAGGGACCGAGTGAGAGACAGGGACCGAGGGAGAGTGACAGGGTTCGAGAGAGAGAGAGACACAGGGACAAAGAGAGAGACACAGGGACCAAGAGAGAGACACAGGGACCGAGAGAGAGACTCAGGGACCGAGAGAGAGTCACAGGGACCGAGAGAGACAGAGGGACTGAGAGAGTCACAGGGACCGAGAGAGAGACACAGGCACCGAAAGTGAGACACAGGGACTGAGATAGAGACACAGGGACGGAGAGAGAGACACAGGGACCAAGAGAGACACCAGGACGGAGAGAGACACAGGGGTGAGAGAGAGATACAGGGACCGAGAGAGACACAGGGACCGAGAGAGAGACACAGGGACCAAGAGAGACACAGGGACCGAGAGAGAGACACAGGGAGCAAGAGAGAGACACAGGGACCGAGACAGAGACAGGGACCGAGTGAGAGACACAGGGACCGAGAGAGAGACACAGGGACCGAGAGAGACACAGGGACCGAGTGAGAGACACAGGGATCGAGAGAGAGACTGGGACTGAGAGAGAGAATGACAGGAACCGAGAGAGAGACACAGGGACCGAGTGAGAGACAGGGACCGAGGGAGAGTGACAGGGTTCGAGAGAGAGAGAGACACAGGGACCGAGTGAGACACAGGGACTGAGAGAGTGACAGGGACCGAGTGAGACACAAGGACCGAGAGAGAGAGAGACACAGGGACCGAGAGAGACACAAGGACCTAGCGAGAGACACAGGGACCGAGAGAGTCACAGGGACCGAGAGAGAGAGAGACACTGGGACCGAGAGAGACACAGGGACCGAGGGAGAGAGACACAGGGAACGAGAGAGACACAGGGACCGAGTGAGAGACACAGGGACTGAGCGAGTCACAGGGACCGAGAGAGAGACACAGGGACCGAGAGAGAGACACAAGGACCGAGAGAGAGACACAGGGACCGAGAGAGAGTCACAGGGACCGAGAGAGACATAGCGACCGAGAGAGACACAGGGACCGAGAGAGAGAGACACTGGGACCGAGAGAGACACAGGGACCGAGGGAGAGAGACACAGGGAACGAGAGAGACACAGGGACCGAGTGAGAGACACAGGGACTGAGCGAGTCACAGGGACCGAGAGAGAGACACAGGGACCGAGAGAGAGACACAAGGACCGAGAGAGAGACACAGGGACCGAGAGAGAGTCACAGGGACCGAGAGAGACACAGGGACCGAGTGAGAGACACAGGGACTGAGCGAGTCACAGGGTCCGAGTGAGAGACACAGGGACCGAGAGAGACACAGGGACCAAGAGAGAGACACAGGAACCGAGAGAGACACTGTGACTGAGACAGTCACAGGGACAAAGTGAGACACAGGGACCGAGAGAGACGCAGAGAGCAAGAGAGTGAGACAGGGACCGAGAGAGAGACACAGGGACCGAGAGAGACACCGGGACCGAGAGAGACACAGGGACCGAGGGAGAGACAGGGACCGAGAGAGAGAGAGACACAGGGACCAAGAGAGAGACACAGGGACCAAGAGAGAGACACAGGGACCGAGAGAGAGACACAGGGACCGAGCGAGAGACTCAGGGACCGAGAGCGAGTCACAGAGACTGAGAGAGAGACAGGGACCGAGAGAGAGACACAGGAACCGAGTGAGACACAGAGACCGAGAGAGAAACACAGGGACCGAGAGAGAGAGACAGGGACCGAGAGAGACACAGGGACTGAGAGAGAGACAGGGATCGAGTGAGACACAGGGACCGTGAGAGACACAGGGACCGAGAGAGAGACACAGGGACCGACAGTGAGACACAGGGACCGACAGAGAGACACAGGGAACAAGAGAGACACAGGGATCGAGAGAGAGACACAGGGACCGAGAGGGAAACACAGGGACCGAGAGAGAGACACAGAGACCGAGAGAGAGACACAGGGAACAAGAGAGACACAGGGACTGAGAGAGAGACAGTGACCGAGAGAGACACAGCGACCGAGAGAGAGACAGGGATCGAGAGAGAGACACAGGGACCGAGAGGGAAACACAGGGACCGAGAGAGAGACACAGAGACCGAGAGAGAGACACAGGGAACAAGAGAGACACAGGGACTGAGAGAGATACACAGGGACTGAGCGAGTCACAAGGAACGAGAGAGACACAGGGACCGAGAGAGAGAGACACAGAGACCGAGAGAGAGACACAAGGACCGAGAGAGACACAGGGACCGATTGAGACACAGGGGTGAGAGGGAGACACAGGGACCAAGAGAGACACAGCGACCGAGGGAGACACAGCGACCGAGAGAGACACAGGGACCGAGAGAGAGAGACACAGGGAACGAGAGAGACACAGGGACCGAGAGAGAGACACAGGGAGCAAGAGAGAGACACAGGGACCGAGACAGAGACAGGGACCGAGTGAGAGACACAGGGACCGAGAGAGATACACAGGGACCGAGAGAGACACAGGGACCGAGTGAGAGACACAGGGACCGAGAGAGAGACTCAGGGACCGAGAGAGAGTCACAGGGACTGAGAGAGAGAGAGGGACCGAGAGAGAGACACAGGAACCGAGTGAGACACAGGGACCGAGAGAGAGACACAGGGACCGAGCGAGAGACTCAGGGACCGAGAGCGAGTCACAGAGACTGAGAGAGAGACAGGGACCGAGAGAGAGACACAGGGACCGTGAGAGACACACGGACCGAGAGAGAGACACAGGGACCGAGAGAGACACAGGGACCGAGAGAGACACAGGGAACGGGAGAGACACAGGGACTGAGAGAGAGAGACACAGGGACCGAGAGAGACACAGGGACAGAGAGAGACACCGGGACGGAGAGAGACACAGGGACCGAGAGAGAGACAGGGACCAAGAGAGAGAGACACAGGGACAAAGAGAGAGACACAGGGACCAAGAGAGAGACACAGGGACCGAGAGAGAGACTCAGGGACCGAGAGAGAGACACAGGGACCAAGAGAGAGTCACAGGTACTGAGAGAGAGACAGGGACCGAGAGAGAGACACAGGGACAAAGAGAGAGACACAGCGACCGAGAGAGAGACACAGGGACCGAGAGAGACACCGGGACGGAGAGAGACAAGGGACCGAGAGAGAGACAGGGACCAAGAGAGAGAGAGACACAGGGACAAAGAGAGAGACACAGGGACCAAGAGAGAGAGAGACACAGGGACAAAGAGAGAGACACAGGGGCCAAGAGAGAGACACAGGGACCGAGAGAGAGACTCAGGGACCGAGAGAGAGACACAGGGACCAAGAGAGAGTCACAGGTACTGAGAGAGAGACAGGGACCGAGAGAGAGACAGGGAGCGAGTGAGAGACACAGGGACAGAGAGAGAGACACAGGGACCGAGTGAGACACAGAGACCGAGAGAGAGAGACAGGGTCCGAGAGAGAGAGACACAGGGACCGAGTGAGACTCAGAGACCGAGAGAGTGACAGGGACCGAGTGAGACACAGGGACCCAGAGAGAGTCACAGAGACCGACAGAGACACTGAAACTGAGAGAGAGAGACAGGGAGCAAATGAGACACAGGGACCGAGAGAGAGACAGGGTCCGAGTGAGCGACACAGGGACCGAGTGAGACACAGGGACCGAGAGAGAGACACAATCGTCCTAGAGAGAAAGACAGGGAGCGAGAGAGAGACACAGGGACCGAGAGAGACACAGGGACCGAGTGAGACACAGAGACCGAGAGAGACACAGGGACCGAGAGAGAGATAGTGACCGAGAGAGACACAGGGACTGAGAGAGAGAGACACAGGGACCGAGAGAGAGACACAAGGACCGAGAGAGACACAGGGACCGAGTGAGACACAGGGGTGAGAGGGAGACACAGGGACCGAGAGAGACACAGGGACCGAGTGAGACACAGCGACCGAGAGAGACACAGGGACCGAGAGAGAGACACAGGGACCGAGAGAGACACCGGGACCGAGAGAGACACAGGGTCCGAGAGAGAGGCAGGGACCGAGAGAGAGACACAGGGACCGAGAGAGAGACACAGGGAGCGAGAGCGAGACACAGGGACCGAGTGAGACACAGGGACTGACAGAGAGACACAGGGAGCAAGAGAGAGACACAGGGAACGAGAGAGAGACACAGGGACTGAGAAAGAGACACAGGGACTGAGAGAGAGACAGGGATGGAGAGAGACACCGGGACCGAGATTGACACAGGGACCGAGCGAGAGACACAGGGACCGAGAGAGACACAGGGACCGAGAGAGAGACACAGGGACCGAGAGCGGCACAGGGACCGAGTGAGAGACACAGGGACCGAGAGAGACACAGGGACCGAGAGAGAGACACAGGAACCGAGAGAGACACTGTGACTGAGACAGTCACAGGGACAAAGTGAGACACAGGGACCGAGAGAGACGCAGAGAGCAAGAGAGAGACACAGGGAACGAGAGAGAGACACAGGGACCGAGAGAGACACCGGGACCGAGAGAGACACAGGGACCGAGAGAGAGACAGGGATCGAGAGAGAGAGAGACACAGGGACCAAGAGAGAGACACAGGGACCAAGATAGAGACACAGGGACCGAGAGAGAGACTCAGGGACCGAGAGAAAAGTCACAGGGACTGAGAGAGAGACAGGGACCGAGAGAGAGACACAGGGACCGAGAGAGAGACACAGGGACCGAGAGAGACACAGGGACCGAGAAAGAGACACAGGGACTGAGAGAGTCACAGGGACCGAGAGAGAGACACAGGCACCGAAAGTGAGACACAGGGACTGAGATAGAGACACAGGGACGGAGAGAGAGACACAGGGACCAAGAGAGACACCAGGACGGAGAGAGACACAGGGGTGAGAGAGAGATACAGGGACCGAGAGAGACACAGGGACCGAGAGAGAGACACAGGGACCAAGAGAGACACAGGGACCGAGAGAGACGCAGAGAGCAAGAGAGAGAGACAGGGACCGAGAGAGCGACACAGGGACCGAGAGAGACACCGGGACCGTGAGAGACACAGGGACCGAGAGAGAGACAGGGATCGAGAGAGAGAGAGACACAGGGACCAAGAGAGAGACACAGGGACCAAGATAGAGACACAGGGACCGAGAGAGAGACTCAGGGACCGAGAGAAAAGTCATAGGGACTGAGAGAGAGACAGGGACCGAGAGAGAGACACAGGGACCGAGAGAGAGACACAGGGACCGAGAGAGACACAGGGACCGAGAAAGAGACACAGGGACTGAGAGAGTCACAGGGACCGAGAGAGAGACACAGGCACCGAAAGTGAGACACAGGGACTGAGATAGAGACACAGGGACGGAGAGAGAGACACAGGGACCAAGAGAGACACCAGGACGGAGAGAGACACAGGGGTGAGAGAGAGATACAGGGACTGAGAGAGACACAGGGACCGAGAGAGAGACACAGGGACCAAGAGAGACACAGGGACCGAGAGAGAGACACAGGGAGCAAGAGAGAGACACAGGGACCGAGACAGAGACAGGGACCGAGTGAGAGACACAGGGACCGAGAGAGAGACACAGGGACCGAGAGAGACACAGGGACCGAGTGAGAGACACAGGGATCGAGAGAGAGACTGGGACCGAGAGAGAGAGAGAATGACAGGAACCGAGAGAGAGACACAGGGACCGAGTGAGAGACAGGGACCGAGGGAGAGTGACAGGGTTCGAGAGAGAGAGAGACACAGGGACCGAGTGAGACACAGGGACTGAGAGAGTGACAGGGACCGAGTGAGACACAGGGACCGAGAGAGAGAGAGACACAGGGACCGAGAGAGACACAAGGACCTAGCGAGAGACACAGGGACCGAGAGAGTCACAGGGACCGAGAGAGAGACACAGGGACCGACAGAGACTCTGAAACTGAGAGAGAGACACAGGGACCGAGAGAGAGACAGGGACCGAGAGAGAGAGGGACACAGGGACCAAGAGAGAGACACAGGGACCGAGAGAGAGACACAGGGACCGAGAGAGAGACTCAGGGACCGAGAGAGAGTCACAGGGACTGAGAGAGAGAGAGGGACCGAGAGAGAGACACAGGAACCGAGTGAGACACAGGGACCGAGAGAGAGACACAGGGACCGAGAGAGAGACACAGGGACCGAGAGAGACACAGGGACTGAGAGAGACAAAGGGATCGAGAGAGACACAGGGACCGTGAGAGACACAGGGACCGAGAGAGAGACACAGGGACCGAGAGAGACACAGGGACCGACAGAGACACAGGGACTGAGAGAGAGAGACACAGGGACCGAGAGAGACACAGGGACCGGGAGAGACACAGGGACTGAGAGAGAGAGACACAGGGACCGAGAGAGACACCGGGACGGAGAGAGACACAGGGACCGAGAGAGAGACAGGGACCAAGAGAGAGAGAGACACAGGGACAAAGAGAGAGACACAGGGACCAAGAGAGAGACACAGGGACAGAGAGAGAGACTCAGGGACCGAGAGAGAGACACAGGGACCAAGAGAGAGTCACAGGTACTGAGAGAGAGACAGGGACCGAGAGAGAGACACAGGGACAAAGAGAGAGACACAGCGACCGAGAGAGAGACACAGGGACCGAGAGAGACACCGGGACGGAGAGAGACAAGGGACCGAGAGAGAGACAGGGACCAAGAGAGAGAGAGACACAGGGACAAAGAGAGAGACACAGGAACCAAGAGAGAGAGAGACACAGGGACAAAGAGTGAGACACAGGGACCAAGAGAGAGACACAGGGACCGAGAGAGAGACTCAGGGACCGAGAGAGAGACACAGGGACCAAGAGAGAGTCACAGGTACTGAGAGAGAGACAGGGACCGAGAGAGAGACAGGGAGCGAGTGAGAGACACAGGGACAGAGAGAGAGACACAGGGACCGAGTGAGACACAGAGACCGAGAGAGAGAGACAGGGTCCGAGAGAGAGAGACACAGGGACCGAGTGAGACTCAGAGACCGAGAGAGTGACAGGGACCGAGTGAGACACAGGGACCCAGAGAGAGTCACAGGGACCGACAGAGACACTGAAACTGAGAGAGAGAGACAGGGAGCAAATGAGACACAGGGACCGAGAGAGAGACAGGGACCGAGTGAGCGACACAGAGACCGAGTGAGACACAGGGACCGAGAGAGAGACACAATCGTCCTAGAGAGAAAGACAGGGAGCGAGAGAGAGACACAGGGACCGAGTGAGACACAGAGACCGAGAGAGAGACACAGGGACCGAGAGAGAGATAGTGACCGAGAGAGACACAGGGACTGAGAGAGAGAGACACAGGGACCGAGAGAGAGACACAAGGACCGAGAGAGACACAGGGACCGAGTGAGACACAGGGGTGAGAGGGAGACACAGGGACCGAGAGAGACACAGGGACCGAGTGAGACACAGCGACCGAGAGAGACACAGGGACCGAGAGAGAGACACAGGGACCGAGAGAGACACCGGGACCGAGAGATACACAGGGACCGAGAGAGAGGCAGGGACCGAGAGAGAGACACAGGGACAGAGAGAGAGACACAGGGAGCGAGAGCGAGACACAGGGACCGAGTGAGACACAGGGACTGCCAGAGAGACACAGGGACCAAGAGAGAGACACAGGGACCGAGAGAGACACAGGGACTGAGAGAGACAAAGGGATCGAGAGAGACACAGGGACCGTGAGAGACACACGGACCGAGAGAGAGACACAGGGACCGAGAGAGACACAGGGACCGACAGAGACACAGGGACTGAGAGAGAGAGACACAGGGACCGAGAGAGACACAGGGACCGGGAGAGACACAGGGACTGAGAGAGAGAGACACAGGGACCGAGAGAGACACAGGGACAGAGAGAGACACCGGGACGGAGAGAGACACAGGGACCGAGAGAGAGACAGGGACCAAGAGAGAGAGAGACACAGGGACAAAGAGAGAGACACAGGGACCAAGAGAGAGACACAGGGACCGAGAGAGAGACTCAGGGACCGAGAGAGAGACACAGGGACCAAGAGAGAGTCACAGGTACTGAGAGAGAGACAGGGACCGAGAGAGAGACAGGGAGCGAGTGAGAGACACAGGGACAGAGAGAGAGACACAGGGACCGAGTGAGACTCAGAGACCGAGAGAGTGACAGGGACCGAGAGAGACACAGGGACCCAGAGAGAGTCACAGGGACCGACAGAGACACTGAAACTGAGAGAGAGAGACAGGGAGCAAATGAGACACAGGGACCGAGAGAGAGACAGGGACCGAGTGAGCGACACAGGGACCGAGTGAGACCCAGGGACCGAGAGAGAGACACAATCGTCCTAGAGAGAAAGACAGGGAGCGAGAGAGAGACACAGGGACCGAGAGAGACACAGGGACCGAGTGAGACACAGAGACCGAGAGAGACACAGGGACCGAGAGAGAGATAGTGACCGAGAGAGACACAGGGACTGAGAGAGAGAGACACAGGGACCGAGAGAGAGACACAAGGACCGAGAGAGACACAGGGACCGAGTGTGACACAGGGGTGAGAGGGAGACACAGGGACCGAGAGAGACACAGGGACCGAGTGAGACACAGCGACCGAGAGAGACACAGGGACCGAGAGAGAGACACAGGGACCGAGAGAGACACCGGGACCGAGAGAGACACAGGGACCGAGAGAGAGGCAGGGACCGAGAGAGAGACACAGGGACCGAGAGAGTCACAGGGACCGAGAGAGAGACACAGGGACCGACAGAGACTCTGAAACTGAGAGAGAGACACATGGACCGACAGAGACACTGAAACTGAGAGAGAGACACAGGGACCGAGAGAGAGACAGGGACCGAGAGAGAGAGAGACACAGGGACCAAGAGAGAGACACAGGGACCGAGAGAGAGACACAGGGACCGAGAGAGAGACTCAGGGACCGAGAGAGAGTCACAGGGACTGAGAGAGAGAGAGGGACCGAGAGAGAGACACAGGAACCGAGTGAGACACAGGGACCGAGAGAGAGACACAGGGACCGAGAGAGAGACACAGGGACCGAGAGAGACACAGGGACTGAGAGAGACAAAGGGATCGAGAGAGACACAGGGACCGTGAGAGACACACGGACCGAGAGAGAGACACAGGGACCGAGAGAGACACAGGGACCGACAGAGACACAGGGACTGAGAGAGAGAGACACAGGGACCGAGAGAGACACAGGGACCGGGAGAGACACAGGGACTGAGAGAGAGAGACACAGGGACCGAGAGAGACACAGGGACAGAGAGAGACACCGGGACGGAGAGAGACACAGGGACCGAGAGAGAGACAGGGACCAAGAGAGAGAGAGACACAGGGACAAAGAGAGAGACACAGGGACCAAGAGAGAGACACAGGGACCGAGAGAGAGACTCAGGGACCGAGAGAGAGTCACAGGGACCGAGAGAGACAGAGGGACTGAGAGAGTCACAGGGACCGAGAGAGAGACACAGGCACCGAAAGTGAGACACAGGGACTGAGATAGAGACACAGGGACGGAGAGAGAGACACAGGGACCAAGAGAGACACCAGGATGGAGAGAGACACAGGGGTGAGAGAGAGATACAGGGACCGAGAGAGACACAGGGACCGAGAGAGAGACACAGGGACCAAGAGAGACACAGGGACCGAGAGAGAGACACAGGGAGCAAGAGAGAGACACAGGGACCGAGACAGAGACAGGGACCGAGTGAGAGACACAGGGACCGAGAGAGAGACACAGGGACCGAGAGAGACACAGGGACCGAGTGAGAGACACAGGGATCGAGAGAGAGACTGGGACTGAGAGAGAGAATGACAGGAACCGAGAGAGAGAGACACAGGGACCGAGTGAGAGACAGGGACCGAGGGAGAGTGACAGGGTTCGAGAGAGAGAGAGACACAGGGACCGAGTGAGACACAGGGACTGAGAGAGTGACAGGGACCGAGTGAGACACAAGGACCGAGAGAGAGAGAGACACAGGGACCGAGAGAGACACAAGGACCTAGCGAGAGACACAGGGACCGAGAGAGTCACAGGGACCGAGAGAGAGAGACACTGGGACCGAGAGAGACACAGGGACCGAGGGAGAGAGACACAGGGAACGAGAGAGACACAGGGACCGAGTGAGAGACACAGGGACTGAGCGAGTCACAGGGACCGAGAGAGAGACACAGGGACCGAGAGAGAGACACAAGGACCCGAGAGAGAGACACAGGGACCGAGAGAGAGTCACAGGGACCGAGAGAGACATAGCGACCGAGAGAGACACAGGGACCGAGAGAGAGAGACACTGGGGACCGAGAGAGAGACACAGGGACCGAGGAAGAGAGACACAGGGAACGAGAGAGACACAGGGACCGAGTGGAGAGACACAGGGACTGAGCGAGTCACAGGGTCCGAGTGAGAGACACAGGGACCGAGAGAGACACAGGGACCAAGAGAGAGACACAGGAACCGAGAGAGACACTGTGACTGAGACAGTCACAGGGACAAAGTGAGACACAGGGACCGAGAGAGACGCAGAGAGCAAGAGAGTGAGACAGGGACCGAGAGAGAGACACAGGGACCGAGAGAGACACCGGGACCGAGAGAGACACAGGGACCGAGGGAGAGACAGGGACCGAGAGAGAGAGAGACACAGGGACCAAGAGAGAGACACAGGGACCAAGAGAGAGACACAGGGACCGAGAGAGAGACACAGGGACCGAGCGAGAGACTCAGGGACCGAGAGCGAGTCACAGAGACTGAGAGAGAGACAGGGACCGAGAGAGAGACACAGGAACCGAGTGAGACACAGGGACCGAGAGAGAAACACAGGGACCGAGAGAGAGAGACAGGGACCGAGAGAGACACAGGGGACTGAGAGAGAGACAGGGATCGAGTGAGACACAGGGACCGTGAGAGACACAGGGACCGAGAGAGAGACACAGGGACCGACAGTGAGACACAGGGACCGACAGAGAGACACAGGGAACAAGAGAGACACAGGGATCGACAGAGAGACACAGGGACTGAGAGGGAAACACACGGACCGAGAGAGAGACACAGAGACCGAGAGAGAGACACAGGGAACAAGAGAGACACAGGGACTGAGAGAGAGACAGTGACCGAGAGAGACACAGGCGACCGAGAGAGAGACAGGGATCGAGAGAGAGACACAGGGACCGAGAGGAAACACAGGGACCGAGAGAGAGACACAGAGACCGAGAGAGAGACACAGGGAACAAGAGAGACACAGGGACTGAGAGAGATACACAGGGACTGAGCGAGTCACAAGGAACGAGAGAGACACAGGGACCGAGAGAGAGAGACACAGAGACCGAGAGAGAGACACAAGGACCGAGAGAGACACAGGGACCGATTGAGACACAGGGGTGCGAGGGAGACACAGGGACCAAGAGAGACACAGCGACCGAGACAGACACAGCGACCGAGAGAGACACAGGGACCGAGAGAGAGAGACACAGGGAACGAGAGAGACACAGGGACCGAGAGAGAGACACAGGGAGCAAGAGAGAGACACAGGGACCGAGACAGAGACAGGGACCGAGTGAGAGACACAGGGACCGAGAGAGAGACACAGGGACCGAGAGAGACACAGGGACCGAGTGAGAGACACAGGGATCGAGAGAGAGACTGGGACTGAGAGAGAGAATGACAGGAACCGAGAGAGAGACACAGGGACGAGTGAGAGACAGGGACGGAGGGAGAGTGACAGGGGTTCGAGAGAGAGAGAGACACAGGGACCGAGTGAGACACAGGGACCGAGAGAGTGACAGGGACCGAGTGAGACACAAGGACCGAGAGAGAGAGAGACACAGGGACCGAGAGAGACACAAGGACCTAGCGAGAGACACAGGGACCGAGAGAGTCACAGGGACCGAGAGAGAGACACAGGGACCGACAGAGACTCTGAAACTGAGAGAGAGACACATGGACCGACAGAGACACTGAAACTGAGAGAGAGACACAGGGACCGAGAGAGAGACAGGGACCGAGAGAGAGAGAGACACAGGGACCAAGAGAGAGACACAGGGACCGAGAGAGAGACACAGGGACCGAGAGAGAGACTCAGGGACCGAGAGAGAGTCACAGGGACTGAGAGAGAGAGAGGGACCGAGAGAGAGACACAGGAACCGAGTGAGACACAGGGACCGAGAGAGAGACACAGGGACCGAGCGAGAGACTCAGGGACCGAGAGCGAGTCACAGAGACTGAGAGAGAGACAGGGACCGAGAGAGAGAGACACAGGGACCGTGAGAGACACACGGACCGAGAGAGAGACACAGGACCGAGAGAGACACAGGGACCGAGAGAGACACAGGGACCGGGAGAGACACAGGGACTGAGAGAGAGAGACACAGGGACCGAGAGAGACACAGGGGACACACAGTGAGCACGTGAGAGAGAGACACAGGGACCGAGAGAGAGACAGGGACCAAGAGAGAGAGACACAGGGACAAAGAGAGAGACACAGGGACCAAGAGAGAGGACACAGGGACCGAGAGAGAGACTCAGGGACCGAGAGCGAGACACAGGGACCAAGAGAGAGTCACAGGTACTGAGAGAGAGACAGGGACCGAGAGAGAGACACAGTGACAAAGAGAGAGACACAGCGACCGAGAGAGAGACACAGGGACCGAGAGAGACACCGGGACGGAGAGAGACAAGGGACCGAGAGAGAGACAGGGACCAAGAGAGAGAGAGACACAGGGACAAAGAGAGAGACACAGGGACCAAGAGAGAGACACAGGGACCGAGAGAGAGACTCAGGGACCGAGAGAGAGACACAGGGACCAAGAGAGAGTCACAGGTACTGAGAGAGAGACAGGGACCGAGAGAGAGACAGGGAGCGAGTGAGAGACACAGGGACAGAGAGAGAGACACCGGGACCGAGTGAGACACAGAGACCGAGAGAGAGAGACAGGGTCCGAGAGAGAGAGACACAGGGACCGAGTGAGACTCAGAGACCGAGAGAGTGACAGGGACCGAGTGAGGACACAGGGACCCAGAGAGAGTCACAGGGACCGACAGAGACACTGAAACTGAGAGAGAGAGACAGGGAGCAAATGAGACAGGGACCGAGAGAGAGGACAGGGACCGAGTGAGCGACACAGGGACCGAGTGAGACACAGGGACCGAGAGAGAGACACAATCGTCCTAGAGAGAAAGACAGGGAGCGAGAGAGAGACACAGGGACCGAGAGAGACACAGGGACCGAGTGAGACACAGAGACCGAGAGAGACACAGGGACCGAGAGAGAGATAGTGACCGAGAGAGACACAGGGACTGAGAGAGAGAGACACAGGGGACCGAGAGAGAGACACAAGGACCGAGAGAGACACAGGGACCGAGTGAGACACAGGGGTGAGAGGGAGACACAGGGACCGAGAGAGACACAGGGACCGAGTGAGACACAGCGACCGAGAGAGACACAGGGACCGAGAGAGAGACACAGGGACCGAGAGAGACATCGGGACCGAGAGAGACACAGGGACCGAGAGAGAGGCAGGGACGGAGAGAGAGACACAGGGACCGAGAGAGAGACACAGGGAGCGAGAGCGAGACACAGGGACCGAGTGAGACACAGGGACTGACAGAGAGACACAGGGAGCAAGAGAGAGACACAGGGACCGAGAGAGACACAGGGACTGAGAAAGAGACACAGGGACTGAGAGAGAGACAGGGATGGAGAGAGACACCGGGACCGAGATTGACACAGGGACCGAGCGAGAGACACAGGGACCGAGAGAGACACAGGGACCGAGAGAGAGACACAGGGACCGAGAGCGGCACAGGGACCGAGTGAGAGACACAGGGACCGAGAGAGACACAGGGACCGAGAGAGAGACACAGGAACCGAGGAGAGACACTGTGACTGAGACAGTCACAGGGACAAAGTGAGACACAGGGACCGAGAGAGACGCAGAGAGCAAGAGAGAGAGACAGGGACCGAGAGAGAGACACACGGACCGAGAGAGACACCGGGACCGAGAGAGACACAGGGACCGAGAGAGAGACAGGGATCGAGAGAGAGAGAGACACAGGGACCAAGAGAGAGACACAGGGACCAAGATAGAGACACAGGGACCGAGCGAGAGACTCAGGGACCGAGAGAAAAGTCACAGGGACTGAGAGAGAGACAGGGACCGAGAGAGAGACACAGGGACCGAGAGAGAGACACAGGGACCGAGAGAGACACAGGGACCGAGAAAGAGACACAGGGACTGAGAGAGTCACAGGGACCGAGAGAGAGACACAGGCACCGAAAGTGAGATACAGGGACTGAGATAGAGACACAGGGACGGAGAGAGAGACACAGGGACCAAGAGAGACACCAGGACGGAGAGAGACACAGGGGTGAGAGAGAGATACAGGGACCGAGAGAGACACAGGGACCGAGAGAGAGACACAGGGACCAAGAGAGACACAGGGACCGAGAGAGACGCAGAGAGCAAGAGAGAGAGACAGGGACCGAGAGAGAGACACAGGGACCGAGAGAGACACCGGGACCGTGAGAGACACAGGGACCGAGAGAGAGACAGGGATCGAGAGAGAGAGAGACACAGGGACCAAGAGAGAGACACAGGGACCAAGATAGAGACACAGGGACCGAGAGAGAGACTCAGGGACCGAGAGAAAAGTCATAGGGACTGAGAGAGAGACAGGGACCGAGAGAGACACAGGGACCGAGAGAGAGACACAGGGACCGAGAGAGACACAGGGACCGAGAAAGAGACACAGGGACTGAGAGAGTCACAGGGACCGAGAGAGAGACACAGGCACCGAAAGTGAGACACAGGGACTGAGATAGAGACACAGGGACGGAGAGAGAGACACAGGGACCAAGAGAGACACCAGGACGGAGAGAGACACAGGGGTGAGAGAGAGATACAGGGACCGAGAGAGACACAGGGACCGAGAGAGAGACACAGGGACCAAGAGAGACACAGGGACCGAGAGAGAGACACAGGGAGCAAGAGAGAGACACAGGGACCGAGACAGAGACAGGGACCGAGTGAGAGACACAGGGACCGAGAGAGAGACACAGGGACCGAGAGAGACACAGGGACCGAGTGAGAGACACAGGGATCGAGAGAGAGACTGGGACTGAGAGAGAGAATGACAGGAACCGAGAGAGAGACACAGGGACCGAGTGAGAGACAGGGACCGAGGGAGAGTGACAGGGTTCGAGAGAGAGAGAGACACAGGGACCGAGTGAGACACAGGGACTGAGAGAGTGACAGGGACCGAGTGAGACACAGGGACCGAGAGAGAGAGAGACACAGGGACCGAGAGAGACACAAGGACCTAGCGAGAGACACAGGGACCGAGAGAGTCAAAGGAACCGAGAGAGAGAGACACAGGGACCGACAGAGACTCTGAAACTGAGAGAGAGACACAGGGACCGAGAGAGAGACAGGGACCGAGAGAGAGAGAGACACAGGGACCAAGAGAGAGACACAGGGACCGAGAGAGAGACACAGGGACCGAGAGAGAGACTCAGGGGACCGAGAGAGAGTCACAGGGACTGAGAGAGAGAGAGGGGACCGAGAGAGAGACACAGGAACCGAGTGAGACACAGGACCGAGAGAGAGACACAGGGACCGAGAGAGAGACACAGGGACCGAGAGAGACACAGGGACCGAGAGAGACACAGGGACCGACAGAGACACAGGGACTGAGAGAGAGAGACACAGGGACCGAGAGAGACACAGGGACCGGGAGAGACACAGGGACTGAGAGAGAGAGACACAGGGACCGAGAGAGACACCGGGACGGAGAGAGACACAGGGACCGAGAGAGAGACAGGGACCAAGAGAGAGAGAGACACAGGGACAAAGAGAGAGACACAGGGACCAAGGAGAGAGACACAGGGACCGAGAGAGAGACTCAGGGACCGAGAGAGAGACACAGGGACCAAGAGAGAGTCACAGGTACTGAGAGAGAGACAGGGACCGAGAGAGAGACACAGGGACAAAGAGAGAGACACAGCGACCGAGAGAGAGACACAGGGACCGAGAGAGACACCGGGACGGAGAGAGACAAGGGACCGAGAGTGAGAGACAGGGACCAAGAGAGAGAGAGACACAGGGACAAAGAGAGAGACACAGGGACCAAGAGAGAGAGAGAGACACAGGGACAAAGAGAGAGACACAGGGACCAAGAGAGAGACACAGGGACCGAGAGAGAGACTCAGGGGACCGAGAGAGAGACACAGGGACCAAGAGAGAGTCACAGGGTACTGAGAGAGAGACAGGGACCGAGAGAGAGACAGGGAGCGAGTGAGAGACACAGGGACAGAGAGAGAGACACAGGGACCGAGTGAGACTCAGAGACCGAGAGAGTGACAGGGACCGAGTGAGACACAGGGACCCAGAGAGAGTCACAGGGACCGACAGAGACACTGAAACTGAGAGAGAGAGACAGGGAGCAAATGAGACACAGGGACCGAGAGAGAGACAGGGACCGAGTGAGCGACACAGAGGACCGAGTGAGACACAGGGACCGAGAGAGAGACACAATCGTCCTAGAGAGAAAGACAGGGAGCGAGAGAGAGACACAGGGACCGAGTGAGACACAGAGACCGAGAGAGACACAGGGACCGAGAGAGAGATAGTGACCGAGAGAGACACAGGGACTGAGAGAGAGGAGACACAGGGACCGAGAGAGAGACACAAGGACCGAGAGAGACACAGGGACCGAGTGAGACACAGGGGTGAGAGGGAGACACAGGGACCGAGAGAGACACAGGGACCGAGTGAGACACAGCGACCGAGAGAGGACACAGGGACCGAGAGAGAGACACAGGGGACCGAGAGAGACACCGGGACCGAGAGAGACACAGGGACCGAGAGAGAGGCAGGGACCGAGAGAGAGACACAGGGACCGAGAGAGAGACACAGGGAGCGAGAGCGAGACACAGGGACCGAGTGAGACACAGGGACTGACAGAGAGACACAGGGAGCAAGAGAGAGACACAGGGAACGAGAGAGAGACACAGGGACTGAGAAAGAGACACAGGGACTGAGAGAGAGACAGGGATGGAGAGAGACACCGGGACCGAGATTGACACAGGGACCGAGCGAGAGACACAGGGACCGAGAGAGACACAGGGACCGAGAGAGAGACACAGGGACCGAGAGCGGCACAGGGACCGAGTGAGAGACACAGGGACCGAGAGAGACACAGGGACCGAGAGAGAGACACAGGAACCGAGAGAGACACTGTGACTGAGACAGTCACAGGGACAAAGTGAGACACAGGGACCGAGAGAGACGCAGAGAGCAAGAGAGAGAGACAGGGACCGAGAGAGAGACACAGGGACCGAGAGAGACACCGGGACCGAGAGAGACACAGGGGACCGAGAGAGAGAGACAGGGATCGAGAGAGAGAGAGACACAGGGACCAAGAGAGAGACACAGGGACCAAGATAGAGACACAGGGACCGAGAGAGAGACTCAGGGACCGAGAGAAAAGTCACAGGGACTGAGAGAGAGACAGGGACCGAGAGAGAGACACAGGGACCGAGAGAGAGACACAGGGACCGAGAGAGACACAGGGACCGAGAAAGAGACACAGGGACTGAGAGAGTCACAGGGACCGAGAGAGAGACACAGGCACCGAAAGTGAGACACAGGGACTGAGATAGAGACACAGGGACGGAGAGAGAGACACAGGGACCAAGAGAGACACCAGGACGGAGAGAGACACAGGGGTGAGAGAGAGATACAGGGACCGAGAGAGACACAGGGACCGAGAGAGAGACACAGGGACCAAGAGAGACACAGGGACCGAGAGAGACGCAGAGAGCAAGAGAGAGAGACAGGGACCGAGAGAGAGACACAGGGACCGAGAGAGACACCGGGACCGAGAGAGACACAGGGACCGAGAGAGAGACAGGGGATCGAGAGAGAGAGAGACACAGGGACCAAGAGAGAGACACAGGGACCAAGATAGAGACACAACACAGTGAGCACGTGA